>OZ010582.1:115115716-115148216 GCA_963932145.1 Acanthosepion lycidas | reverse complement strand
TTTCACTTCCTCCCATCCTCACTCTCTCTCTTCGTTCCTCTCTCTCTTCGTTCCCCCATCTCTCTCTCCGTCTCCGAATCTCTCTCTCTCCTTCACTGTCTGTTTTCGTCTTTGTCTATGTTCCACTCCGTCCCTCTTTCTCTCCGCCCCCTCTCTCTCCGTACCCCTCTCTCTCTCTCTCTCTCTTTGTCTGTCTCTCTCTTCTCTCTCTTCGTCCTTCACTTTCCCTCTTTCTTATCCAATCTTTTGTGCCTAAAAATTGTCTACACATTGTGGAAGTACTTTTGACACGGACGTTTCCCCAACTGCCTTTCCTCATTTGGAACGACTTCTTCGAAATTATAATTAATAATTAACTAAACGAACAGATGTCAACTATTTGCCGCTGATCAACAAACCGTATTTACTTTAACTGACAGAAGAATAACTAACAGACTAATTAAATCCCTGATTACTGAGAACATTTGCCAAAATTCTTATAACGGAACTTTTGATTAAAACCCAGTAATGTAATAAACAGTTTTATTATTTTATTATCTCGCCTCACACTTTCCAAACATTCCCTTACCTTCTTTTGCTTTCTGTCGTATCCTTTCGGTCCAGCGGTGATCATGACCCTCCAAAACTTCCCTTCCCCTGTAGCTCTAAGCGACCTTTGTTCCTCTAACTACCACTACATGTCCATTTTCGCAAATTCGCAAACTAGATTATTGAATGTTTCGATATACTCATCTTGCTTTCAATATACACTCTGAGTACCTAATTCTCAAAGACCATTTTCTTCATTATATGTCCCAGGAATTTTATCTGAGTCTGATTCTAAATATGTTTCTTTTGATACCATTTTCCTTAAAACTTCCAGTGGCGTTGTCCAATTGACACTGTGGCCAAAAATGTTTTTTTTTTCAATTTACATTTTCATATTACTATGAGCTAAAATGAGTTTTTAGCCATTCTTGATTACAGCAATTCTGGCTTGTGCAATAATGTCTCTTCTTTTTATTCAGACAATACCATGTTAGTATCAAGCTACTCTCATCTATGAACGATAGTTGACTTCTATTTTGCTATGAAAGTTCATGGAAGTAAGGAAATTAGTGAATTTCAACAAGGGCAAATAATAGGATGCCATCAGTGTGGTAAGTCAAATAGAGAAATTGCTAGGTTTTGCCAGGTTAATCATCACACGGTTAATAATATTGTCAAGAAATTTAATGAAGAAGGCCATTGTCGTGTGGAACAGCGTTCAGGAAGACGAAGCATCATGTCTGAGCTAACTAAAAGGGCACTGAATATTGAAGTCATCAGAAACCGCTATCAGAGCGTCAATGATGTCGCCAACAGCATGGAAATGTCAGCACATGCGATGAGAAAACCTCTGAAAGAACTAGGC
The DNA here is from genome assembly GCA_963932145.1 of Acanthosepion lycidas. Lineage (NCBI taxonomy): Eukaryota > Metazoa > Mollusca > Cephalopoda > Sepiida > Sepiidae > Acanthosepion > Acanthosepion lycidas. The sequence continues at coordinate 115,146,823 of OZ010582.1, read as the reverse complement.
TATCAAAGAAGTATTGCGGGGAAGAATCCCTTGATTTTAGATGTTATCAGGAACAGGTGGTTGAATGGTCCAAAATACTGTCAAATATTAGACAACGGACTACTGCAACTATTTGAAATCAATCAAATTGACAAGAATGTCTACCTTTTTCAAGAATTTGGAGTGCCATTTCATACGAGACAAGTAGTAAAGTTTTGGACGGAATCGCAAGGATTTAAGTAACTGCCATAATTAGCCCAAAGTCCATAAAACCAATAGAGCACGTTTGGAAGCACCTTGACCGAAAACTTCGAGAGCGTGCAACCTAAATCACGTCAATGGCAACCCTTAAAGAAACATGAAAGGAGTGGCAAAATATGGATTATTGTTGATAACTTGGTCAAATCAATGTAAACTCGAATACAAGTACTAAAACTGGACGATCTACTCTATACTAGTTTCAAATACTGTTTACTGTTTATTTATGTTGATTTGGGATTACGTAATTCAATTTTGAAATTGGATTACTTCTGCCTAAAAACTTTTCTTAGGCCACTGTATTATAGATTAAGTGCTCCAGAATATAAAAACAATTTATAAAACTTAATATGTGGTGCTATGTTAATCCATTGTAAATTAATCCTACGTAAGCCAAAATAAATATACTCATACGATTTGAATTCGTAAAAGATTAAAAAAAAAAAATTAAATTTCAAATTTGTAATCTTGCGTTCTTTTTGACGTATTACAATCAATTAAGTACACCTTTATTCAGTCAGTTAAGCATCGCCCATGATACACGCTCAGGTGATCATATATCTTCCGATTCATGACTAACTAGTCAGAATATTTCCCGCAGTGGTTTGCCATTTCTTTCTGCGGTAAACCGGTTGCCAACCAAGTCTATAGAACCCAGTCTGTCTTGCTACTCAACTCATAGCTGGAGGGAAAAGATATGGATTCATGCCTTTCGCAAGGGTACTTGCGCGTAAGTGAATGTAATAAACTCGACTTGAATTCGAAATCTACTTTTCGAGTTCTCGTTCCAAGTCGTTATCCAAGCCGCTGCAGATTACGAAGTTTTAAAAATTATTATTATTTTTCCTTTTTCTTTTTTACATTTTAAGAAATCACATCGTAGGAGTATATTTGTTTTGGCTTCCGTAGGGGATCAGTGTTTTAGACATTCATATCCAGAGACGTATTGGGATGGCCAAAGATGCATTCCAAAAGCTAGGCAGAGTATTACGAGACAGGATTTCTTTGGCGAAAAAGAAAAGAGTATTGAACTGCTCCGTGACATCTATCACGGAGCAGTTTCTCTTTTACAGCATCGAATGTTGGACATTCTCCTCAAAGATAAAGAAGAGACCCGAGGCAGAGGAGGTATGGTTCTACAGAAGGATGCTAAGGATACCATGGACCAAATATGTGAGCAATGATGAGGTTTTGGAGAGGATGCAAACAAAGAGGAAATTTATACTTAGCATCAGGAAGAGGCAGCTGAAATCTCTGGAACACGTAATGAGAAAGGGAAGCTTGGAGAATCTGATACTTACAGGGCTCTGATAGAGGGAAAGTGAGACAAGGGAAAGCATCGCGTGACATACTTAGCGGGCTTAAGCAAGTAGGTGTTCTCATCAAACTTTACAATAAATGCTTCTCTGCTGGTTGGAATTCCTGATCTGTATTTCCTGTCTTTAAAAACACTGCGGAGCGACCTGGCTCCTTGAATTATCATCCTATTAGTATCTTACCTGTTTTTGAGAAAGAACAAGAGGTTCTAATCAAGTGATTTGGTTAAGCATCATACTTCACACGGCCATATTTCGTATAAACAATATTGCTTCCTTTTCTCCAGGTCTACCGTCGATGTGTTAACAGCTAACACTAAATGTGTCTATCAAGCTTTAGATAAAAACGACGAAGCTCGTTCTGTGGCCCAGTATATCTCAAAGGCGTTCGACAGGGTTTGACAAGGTGGTTTTCTCCAAGGGCTACAATGTCTCTGAACGTCCCTAAAACATTGTATAATGAAAGACGTTTTCAACGGACAAGAGGCTCGATCATTTCACATCCATACAAGAGTTTCACAACACTCTATCCTTGTCCAAATTAATCGAAACAAAACGAATAATTCCGTTATTTACTTTTTTCTCTCATTTTTCCAATGAAACATGACCCAGTGCGCATGTTAGTACTGTGTACGTCCATTCCACAAAGTATTTCCTTGCAGATTGACCACAGGTTCTTGATTGGATTTAAATCAGGACAGTTTCCGGGACAGTGTATAGTACATTGATTTGCTCACTCCTAAGGCATGACATTGTCTTCATGCAGCGGTACATTTTTTGTACGCTTCATTGGAGTAATATCCATAGCAAACAATGGCCGTAGGACAATTAATCGACAGTCGAAACAATAGTGTCTGGGCGTGATGAAAATATGATGCCATATTTCTGTCTGCCATCAGCATGGTTGATGCTAACCTTCAGAAAAGTAGCTCTTTGCGCCTTCTTGGGCTTACGTTTTCCATTTACATCAAGTGGAGTGGTTATATTAATCAGTTGCTAGGTTTACTGCTAGAAAGGTTGGTTGTTGTACCAAATATTTTTTCTCTCTCAAATATTTATAAATTCATCATCTGTTTGTGTATTAATGATACTGCCATATCAGGTCTGTTACTCTTAGTATAAATATCGAGTGCCTTGACAAAATTTGAAGTGGGGTCTGTAATGTAATCGATCCTGAATTGTCTCCCGACTTCAGTCACATTCTCAACGACAGAACGTGGCTTCCCTCTGTCTTTAAAACGCATATTTTCATGGCAATTGTTCTGATGAGCTTTGCGTCTTTTTTACTCCGACTGCACGAATTTAAGCGCACTACTTTGTTGGCAGTTAGACGTCACCGTTTTGAACTATCGAGATGCAACCGTCAGTTCTATTCTAGTCGTTTCTTTTCGCGCACTCCTCACGTCCCAGCCATCTACAATTTTCCTAAATTTAAATGTGACGTCAATCGCCATCTTCTATCTTGTTCAATTCTACTCTTTTCTTTTATTTTCTCCTCACTACTCTTCACAAAATTTTTCTCATTATGTTTCACTCCATCTAACCCAATGACTCCCAAAGTAAAACGCATGCCCCACTGGTTGGGCATGGTAATATTTTGGTGGGGCATGCATAGGATGTGGGCCCTGAAGCTTACTATACCAACAGAATAAGCGGGTAATTTGAGAATGAGTTATTAACAGTGAATTGTTTTCTAGTGAGTCAGAGTGAGAGTGTTAATACATACGATGCATATACATTATGCATACATAAAATATTTTCTGTGTATATACGTACATGTATAATTGGCATACATGCAAGAATTAAATATTACAGTGGGGGGGGGGCAGCAGAATGTTAGAAATACCAAAGTAAGGCATGATCCAAAATCGGTTTGGAAACACTGCTGTAACCCCTTACATATTAGCTTGGTGCAAAAATAATGACGTAATAATGTCGTTTTTTGACGTATTTTTAACGTAAAAAAACGACATTATTACGTCATTATTTTTGCACCAACCTAATACTAGTTATATTATCACCTTGTTTGGGGTGAAGATTTAAAAAAAGAACAAACCACTAATGATATCCTTCAACTTCAAAGCTTGTTTCGTCCCTGACCGTTGATTATATCCGAAGGAAACCTTTACGCTGGCTGCTGTCATCTCGGAGTTCCTCTACTGAGTGATGCCATGTAATAATTACCCTGGCACCATACATGACTGTGGAGTCTATTTTCTCTCGTTTTGCTGATGATCCTACAAGAAAGGCCAATATTTATTTGGCGGGTCTTTTATTTTCTCCTGTTTTGTATCTTTGCCAATCTTTTCACTAAAATGATGAGCCGACTTTTCCGCTGGTAGTATTTGGTTACTTGATACCAGTAACACCCGTAGAATGACCTGATATAACTGTACAAGACAAAATTAACTTAATACTTACTCATATTTAGAAGACTAGTACGACAGATTTCTTACTCGATCCGCGTCAGACCTTCTGTCGCAATGTACGAATTATTTGGACAGTAATTATTATGAACATTTGAATGATAAAATTTGTTTACGGACCGAAGATGCAGACCTTGTTTCGTTTACACTATTTTGATCACGAGGTTCTTGTCTTTTGTAATCTGGCTCTAATGGTTTGTTTTTTTTTTTTACTTTAGTTTCTTGCCCTAAACGCGTATGTACTTATCTGATTCACCGGATGTAGTTATATATGCAAACACGCATATGCATATATAATTATGAATGTGTGTATGTCAACCGTCAGCTGCCATCTAGAGTCAAATTGCCTTCCACACTAACCCATCCACCGTTCTCTGCTCAATAAGAATAGAGTTGAGATGTACGAGATGCCGGGGTGCAAACTCGTCGGCGTTCATTTCCCATTTGGCGAGAAGACATTAGCTCTTCACTCGCTCGTTGAGCAGAAAACAGAGCGAACGATTAGCATTTCCTAACTGATATTGACATTGTCACTTTCCGTATCTGTCAGGTAAGAGAGCTGTAGATAAAAGTTCTTACTCTATTTATATAGATATGGCATGTCCTTCTCTCGACGTTTATAAGGATTAATGTAAATGTATACATTTGTTAGACCACGTAGAGAAAATCAAACCTCTTTTGCCTCCAAACTTTTTAATGTCTTTTCTCGCTTCACCTCTCTCTCTCTCTCCCTCTGTATATATATTAGGTTGGTGCAAAAATAATGTCGCTTTCTCACATATGTTACTATGTGAGAAAACGACATTATTTTTGCACCAACCTAATAAATATATATATATATATATATATATATATATATATATATATATTCCCTTCCTCTTTCTCTTCTTTTCCCTTCATCTCTCTATCTTCATTCCCCTTTCTCTATATAAATTCATTTTCCTTTCCTCTCTATCTTTCTTTTCCTTTCCTCTCTCTCTATCTTTCTTTTCCTTTCCCCTCTCTCTCTCTTTCTTTTTCGTTTGCCCTCTCTCTATCTTTCTTTTCCTTTCCTCTCTCTCTCTATCTTTCTTTTCCTTTACTTTCCTCTCTCTCTATCTTTTTTTCATTTCCTATCTCTCTTTCTTTTCCTTTCCTCTCTCTATCTTTCTATTCTTTTCCCCTCTCTCCATCTTTCTTCTCTTTTCTTCTCTCTCTTTTACTCTCTATCCCCTCCTTATGTTTCCCTTTCTTTCACTCTCGCTTCACTCCTTATCTCTCTTTCTTTCACTTTCTCTTACCACCTTATTTCTCTCTTTGCCTCTTTTTCTCTCTCAAATCTACATTTCCACTGATTCGAAAATCTTTCGTGATATTTAACGAAGCCACATTAAATAAGATTAGAGTTTCCCACTTTCGATATTCTTAGTAACAGTGGATTAAAAAAAATACAGAACCAACCAAAATATGTCAAAGGCCATTAATTCGGGTCCGCTCTCCATGTAACAATTTAAGTTAAAATATAAAACCGTAATACGGATGTGCAGGTAGCGTAAATGTTATTATTTAGTTCTGAATTCAGCAAGCCGGGTTCCCTTTCGCACTAATGCCCATGGGAAGGACAAGAATTCATATTTTCCTTATCAAGCACGAGGACCTCTAGTTTAGCAAAACATCCGAAAAAACCGCAGAGAAGCCAACGGAAAATCACTTTGTTTTGGTAACCATTGCAATTCACACCTCAGAGACCCCAGAAGAGCAAAGGAAGGAAACGGAATTCAAAACCGTGTAGAAATCAAAAAAATCAAGACTATCCACTATTTCACTAAAGAATAGCCGTAGCAATTCACAGGTTTCAAGATCGCCTATGTTTTGACGGGACGTCAATAATCATGGCTTCCTATTCAATAATCATTTCAAGAGTCAAAACATTTTATGACATTATGAGTGAGTTAGATACCCCTGCTGCAGAGCTTGGGCCGGCAAGGGGATTGTAGGTGTAAGATTTGCTCAATGTTTTACCCATTTTTCTCTGTGAACCCTCGTGAGATGCTAGCAACGCGTGCTGACGAACGAGCGAATGCAGGAAGAATAGATTCAGGCATTTCTAAAAGGGTATTAGGTATTCGTGTAAAAAGAAGTAAAACTGTCCTCAGCCGCTATTTGAACTCTGTTTGCTGTGAGGAGAACCATGGCGCTATTTCATATTTCCTTTACGTCGGGCTGTCGTATACCTTTAGCCAATACTTAGACTGATCTACACCTATAAGGAAGGTCATTCTCTCAAAAATATCAGTTTTTCGGGATTTCGAATTGGTTTCGTTTTCACGAATATCAAAGAATTCTTTCGATTTCTTATTGCAGACCAAGATGTGTGGCCCATACAAGAGAAGCATTTCCTGACGCAAACGGCTGCAGGGGAGATTTTAGAAATACAATGTGGCGGAATTTCTAATGAAATTCAGATCTTGCATCTACGAGTATGTTTTACTATCACTAGCTTTTGTACTAGATAGGTGGTAGTTGTTCCCACAGGAAATGATGGTCCTGTTTAAGGAATTATTGTATATCATAACATTTCTCTGTCTCGTGAATAGCTCAGCGACCTCTTCATCGTCATATGATCTGCACATTGTTGGAACATCTTACCGGGTATTGTTTTCATTCCTATTAATTTACCGTCTTGAAGATTTTCAAAAATCTATGTGTATGTACAACATAGATAAACCGTGTTGACAGGAATTATTAGTCTGACTGAACGAACTTTTGCCAGGGTTGGTATTACACACAAATATCGATCAGAATTACTCTTTTGATGATCTACAAAACTTGACAGTTATCAAAAATTTAGGTTTGACCCAATATTACAAAACATTCATACGAACATTTATAGAATCCCTACTCACCATGAATATAAATGAAACTGAATTACAAACAAACACACACACACACACACACACATATATATATGTGAAGGGAGAGTGGAAAAATCAGGCGTGACTGACTACATATGGAGAGACAAAAGAGATCACCGCCAACTGTGAGATCAGGTTGAGATCATAGACAAGGAACACCACTGGCAAAATTCGTAAACTTAATGAATCAGCACATATGCTAGGCCACAAAAATCTCCTGAGCCGACCAAGCATAGAAATGAATATAATATGGGAACTAGTAATAAGGAGTGCCAGAGAAAAGAAATAATAACAACGAAAGTTGCAATATGACCTCTGGTAAAAATATGTATTGATAACAGCAAAAAATTGAAATATGAGCACTGGTAAAAAGGGTTGCTGACGACATTAGGTATATAATAACCAGAAATTCATACACAGATGTCCTCAAGGACACATGGCACAGTGTTTGTTAGATCCATGGCAAAGAGTGTGAGTTCAATACCCAGTTAAGACAATGGAGAACTTTCAGAGGGAAATTAACCGGAGATAACTGATAACTGACAGCCATTAAACAGGGCACGTGAAACTAGAACAGTCTAACCCAGTGAGCGAAATAAAGGGTTAAGTTCGACATTCCAACCACCTGAAGAAGGCCAGAGCGTACAACGCCCGAAACGTTTTATAAATATGGCGACAAAGATGAGGACAGTAGTCTGAATAATATATATATATATATATATATATTGGATTCTTCCGTATGAGGGTCAAAGAGCTCCGTTCCTACGAACCGACACCCAAGCACCAGCACATATGATTTGATTATAGTTGTGAAGACTTTGTGCAGAACCAAGCACACTTCTTGAAGGGTCGAATACAAAGACATGGTGAACTATGTGTCACAAGGTCCCCAAACGACCCCCCCGCAGTTTTTGAATTCAGAGTTGTCCTTTTCCTGGGCCAGTTGCCATCCATGGCTATAGAACCCTGCTATTTAACCATAGCTGAGGAAGAAGAGGATTAATACGTTTCACAAGATTATTAGCATGTAAGTGAATGTAATGGATTTGACTGGAATTCGAACTCGGCTCTCCGATTCCTCAATTTGAGCCGCTTATACATACATGCATACATACATACATACATACATACATACATACATATATATATATATATATATTTATATATATATATATATATATATATATATATATAGAGAGAGAGAGAGAGAGATATTATATATATATATATATATATATATATATATATATATATATATATATAATTATTTATTTTAAAATATGATTCCAACTCGCTACATGAGAGGTCTCATGTTTCAAAACAAGAGCCGAAAACTTCAAAATAATATTTGAATTAACTTGAATTATTCATTAAAAAAAAAATTTCGCTTGAAGATGGAACAGAGCCTACTTTAACTCAAGTTAATTCAAATATTATTTTGACGGTTATCGGCTCGTGTTTTGAAACATGAGACCTCTTATGTAGCGAGTTGGAATCATATTTTTAAATAAATAATTATATTTATGCTCTACTTTCGTATCGAGCACTATTTTTTTTTAAAATAATAACAAAAATACTAAGGAACTTTGGATTATTTACCAAACCAGTTTCTTTCCTATTTTCTATAATATTTTCACACACACACACACACACACACACACACACACATATATATATATATATATTATATATTATAAATATTATATATATATATTATATATGTTATACATATATTATATATATTATAAATTATATATATATTATATATTATGTATAATATACAAATATTATATATTATACATATATTATATATATATTATATATTATAAATATTATATATATATATATTATATATGTTATACATATATATATATATTATAAATTATATATATATTATATATTATGAATGTTATACATATATATATTATATATCATATATTATATATATATATTATATATATTATATGTTATACATATATATATTAAACATTATATATATATATATATATATATATATATATATATATATATATATTATATAAATAATTTAATAAGAGAAACATGAATTTGAATATTTCAACAGTAGATTTTGCCTGTAATGAGGGAGGAATTAGCTCATAGCATATATCCATTGCTAACAGAACCTGCTTTTTTCGTGTTGGGGGTACTCTTTGTCCAAGGACATGACGAATTCCTAAGAATTATCTGAGGACATGCAGTTCAGCGCAGGTACGTTATTTTAGGTTACTTAATTTAATTTAATGACATAACATCTTTTTCTGTCATTTAATGTCGAATATCAGTCCTACAGAGCAAAATGAAAAGAAAATTGAATAAATATAGAAGTATATCATTCCATTGTTTATGCACGAGTCTAGAGATAAAATGGGTCAAAAGATAGATAGGTACGTTATACGTTAATTAAAGATCTACTTCCGGTTTATACTCCAATGAAAAGATAGACAAATGTATGTTTTATACTTTAATCTAAATATAGAAGTTTGGTTTATAGAGTCAAAAGGTACAGGTTTAATTTATGCAAGAGCGAAAAGATAAAGAGAGGTTCATTTTATGCGGGAGCGAAAGGCTAGATATAGATTCATTTTATGCAGAAGTGAAAGGGTAGAGTGAGGTTCATTTTATGAAGGAGAGAAAGGCTTGAGTGAGCTTCACTTTATGCAGGAGAAGAAGGTTAGAGAGAGTTTCATTTTATGAAGGAAAGAATGGGCAGAGCGAGGTTCACTTTATGCAGGAGAGAAAGGCTGGAGATAGGTTCAATTTATTCAGGAGCGAAGGAGTAGAGAAAGGTTCAGTTTATGAACAAGTCAGTTTCAGGCATGAGTCAAAGGATACAGAGAGATTAATTATAGGCGCGAGTCAAAAACGAGACAGATTACCGATATACGCTTGAGACAAAAGACAGACGTTACTCGAGTGTACACCCGTGTCAGTCTTCAACTACCAGGAATATTTCCTCTTTTCGGGGTATCTTGTCTCACTGCCAATAATACAGCTGTCGTATTCTAAGCCCCAACAACAGAGCCAAAAAGTTTTGAATATGACAATAAAGATGAGGACAACAGTCCGAACGATATAAATAGTGTAAATACATTAATATTTTTGTGATATCTTTGGTAGTGATTGTGCTTTGGCGGTAGTCCCGATCTTAGGGAAATTATACTATGAAAACTTGCAGGCCGTTTTCTCTGATTTCAATGTTAATGCTAATGGTTATATTAGCCGTTTCCTTATAAGGAAACATTCGACATTCATTGACCGACCAGCCCCTGCTACATTTACAAAATCTTTTTATTAAAGCGATTTTAAGGAAAATAGGTTTCTCAAATGCAGTAGATCCTTTCTAACCTTTTTCTTTTCAAGTAGTCCGAAGTTTCAATATTTTGATGATGTAGCTCGAATAGACAATAATTACTTGTGCTATACATTTTAGTTGTTGCAGCTGTTTTAACTCCTTTTTGTTATTTTTTATAGTTCATATTTTGTGATTCTATAGCGCCCGTCCAAAAGATTTGATTAAGGAAGTTATTCACTGACCTTAGGCAAAATGTCTATCAAATATTATGTGCCAGGTGTGATACACTCTTGGGCGATCATGTATCTTTCGATATAGAACTGACGGGGCAGAATTTTTTCCTCTTAGCAAGTTGCCATTTCTTTCTGCAGTAGACCAGTTGCTATTATTACTATACGTTATTATAGAACCCGGTCTGTCCTGCTATTTATCCATAGCTGGAGGGTGAAGAAGAGGATTCATACCTTTCCCAAGGATATTAGCACGTAAGTAAATGTAAGAGGTTTGACTGGAATTCGAACTCGGCTCTACGATTCCTCAATCCAAGCCGATATTCATTACTCCACTGTGCCTCTATGGCAAATACGTCTATGACAAGTTAAAAATTGGATCTTCACAAGGTACCTCATTAATCTGGCCTCGTGCCGAATTTGAGCAAAAATGACTTCTGATAGTATTTGTAATATTAATTTTCTCGGTTAGAAAGATTTCTTTTTTGAACTCCTCTAATAAAGGACAGACTTCTTGTAGATTACTATTCGCATTTTCTTCCAGCGTTTTAATTAACTTTATCGTTAATTGTCTGAAGTAGGTTTTGTTTATCGTGACTTCCCGGGTCCTGATTAAAATTTATTGCAATTAGTTGGATTTTGTCGTTTTCTTTCTTTCTTTTAATTATCTGAAACCTTGTCGCTCCTAAAAGACTTCATGTGCGATATGCCCGAAATGTTAATGCAATGAAGGTCTATTCTTGTTTAGCAACTAATCTGAAGAACGCTTTTCATGTGTAACTTGAAAAGCATGCGGTTCTTAGCAAACGCTAGATTCAAAGATAAAATTTGCTCCAAAAACAAGAAATGCATTTACTCTCAATATAAATAGTAAATCCAACACAGTATGTACAAGAAACGAAGGTAATATCATTAAATATTTGCGCAATTCAAATCGTTTTGCTTTTCCTTCAGCGAAACCAATTTATGGAATTGAAACTTTTTATTTTGTCTTCATGAAAAGTCTTCTATTACGTTCTTTCTTTTGTTCCTTTATCAACTTTTGATTTTTGCATCGAAGTAATTCATTAAAATATTTCCCTCTTGAAAGAACGTCGTATTAACATATATTATTTTTACTATTATTAATATCTGTTATTAATATTTATTATTATTATTATTATTATTATTATTATTATTATTATTATTATTGTCATCATCATCATCATCTCTCGAAAGCAACATAGGTTTTTAGTATTTATAAGCATAGATGACTGTAGATATTTTGTGCCACACCTACGCACAGGCTTATGTCAAGGTAAGGTTTGATTCGAGATGAATTCCCCGTCGAAGGAAAAAGGTTTTCTTTTTTTCTTTTTTTTCAAATTCGGTTGATTTAAAAAGCAAAAAAAAAATTAAAAAAAAAAATAAACCCTCAAAATTCTTCAGATTAAAATTAAAAGCTCGCATCCAAATAGTTTCAGTTAGAAAATTTTATTCATAAAACAGCGATCGATTTTGCGCGCTCCCACTTTTCGTCTTTATTTATTTAATTTTTCGCAAATACAATTCGTGAAATTAAAAGCGTAATCAAGTGAGCATTTGTTTTCGTAGATGAAAAGACGTTTGAGATGACAGTAAATTCTTTGTCGACATTGCAACATTTACAGGTTAAATCCGGTGAAGAGCTTCCGGTTTTGAAACAATTATAAATAAAATAGTCCCACTCACATTTATTTCTGTCCGCGTGCAATCAAGTTTTTCCTTCATTGTTCTGTTCATTTCTATAATAAAATCATTAGCAATGTATTTACCCCATATATTTAATAGATCTTTTTCTTTCCGTAATATTTAATTAATGAACGACTGTTGACAATAATTTTACTGGAGTTAAATTCGTAATATATTTTTGAGCGACGAAAATTATTCACTATTGCAGTTTAAGTACCAAAAGTTCCCTTAAAAGTACAAGTTCTCCCACACGTACATATATGAGTTTGGGGCACCTTGAGGCAGTGTAATGGTTAGCAAGCTTGTCTTGGTAGAACAATTACAACTGAGTAGTGAGTTCGATCCTCACTGGGTGCCCCATGCTTTCGACCTTGTGTCACATCTAAGCCGCGCTTCGAAAATCACTATATGAGTTTTGTTAAAGGGCAGCAATGGTTCTTTGCTAAGGAATTATTTTCTATATTTCTGACTATTTTCGGTACGTATTTAAATGTAAATTATCTAATATTTGCTTTCATCTGTCATTATCAAAGTGTTTTGTTTCTGTACTATATCGGTTTCCTCATTTTCAAATATCACATCTTCGCGCTTTCTCGTAACAGTTCCCGTCATCACATCGTTTTCTCTTTCAATGATTTCGTATGCTTGTTCTATATTTAAAAAAAATGTATTGACCCTGCATCGCTTCTCCTTTAAGCATAATTCTTCTGGTATTTGCTGTCGTTTGTAAAGTTTATATTATGCAGTATTTTGGGGTTATTAACAAGGATTTGCAAGATTTCTTGTTTTGTGTTGCTGTATTTGTTGGTGATAGATGACTTAATTAAATTATTATCACATGAATCATCCGGATAATGTAGTGATTGTATAACCAATGCATGTGTTTTTGAAATGATTATTAATAAAGAAGTATTATCCAACTACAGAAGTGAATTCATATGCAACATGTTTTTTTTTAAATATTTAATATATGCGTATATCACCTGAATAAGGCCATTCGGCGTGGTGTAATGGTTAGCAAGCTTGTCTTGATAAAAAATTTACGACTGAATAGTGAGTTCGGTCCTCAGCGGGGGCCCCATGATTTCGGCCTTGTGAAAATCAACATATAGCGGACCTCGCTCGGACAATTATGACTGAGTAATGATTTCAATATTCACTGGGTGCTCCTTTTTTTCGGCTACGCTTAGAAAATCAATATATCGCCTGAAGAAGGTCGCAGGGTACAATTGAAACGTCGTGAATACGACAATAAAGATGAGGACAACAGTCCGAATGATGTAAATAGTTTTAATATTTTTTGTGGTAACTTTGGTAGAGATTATGCTTTGGCGGTAACACCAATCTTAGCGAAATTATACAATGAAAACTTGCAGGCTGATTTCTCTGATTTCAATGTTAATGCTAATGGTTATATTAGCCGTTTCCTTATAAGGAAACATTCGACATTCATTGATCGACCAACCACTGCTACATTTACAAAATCTTTTTATTGAAGCGATTTTAAGGAAAATAGGTTTCTCAAATCCAGTAGATCCTTTCTAACCTTTTTCTTTTCAAGTAGTATGGAGTTTCAATATATTGATGATGTAGCTCGAAGAGACAATAATTACTTGTGCTATACATTTTAGTTGTTGCAGCTGTTTTAATTCCTCACGTGATGTAGATTCTGTTATTTTTTTATAGTTCATTTTTGTGATTCTGCAGCGCCAGTCCACAAGATTTGATTAAGGAGGTTATTCACTGACCTTAGGCAAAATTTCTATCAGCTATTATGTGCCAGGCGTGATACACGCTTAGGCGATCACGTATCTTTCGATATAGGACTGACGAGGCAGAATTTTTTTTCCTCAGTAGGTTGCCATTTCTTTCTGCAGTAGACCAGTTGCTATATTATTAATATATATTATTATAGAACCCGCTCTGTCCTGCTATTTATCCATAGCTGGAGGGTGAAGAAGAGGATTCATACCTTTCCCAAGGATATTACCACGTAAATGAATGTAATAGATTTGACTGGAATTCGAACTCGGCTCTCCGATTCCTCAATCCGACCCGCTATCCATTTCTCCACCGTCACCTCTATGACAAGTTGCTTCATTAATCTGGCCTTTGATATTTTTGGTAGGGGTTATGCTTTGGTGGTATCCACGATTTTAGCAAAATTATTGTAATCGCTGCTGGAAGCAGAAATTCTTTTCAAGTCTGTAGAATTTACCAAATTTATGCCCGTTTTCCAGGAATGCTGGTGAGCAAGCATCTCACTCTGAGTATATATCTATTAGTCTACTCAGTTTAAGTACCAGACCTTCTGAGACTATAACCAACAAGACGGTTGTCGATCACCTAAATCGGAACAAACTCTTGAGCAAAAAGCAATACGGGTTTCTACAGATGAATGTCCTAACTGCCATTAATCACAGAACCAGCGAGGCACTAAACAACAAATACATCTCAAGCATTAGATATTTCAAAGGCCTTTGACAAGAGGGGGGATATAAAGGGTTAATACACAAGCTCTCTATCGATGCAACCGCCGAGAGGGTCTACTCAATTATAAAGTCCCTAAAGGTCTTTATTAACGATCAGTCCACCGAGACCCGATGTTGATGATACAAAAGTTTATGCGTGCACCTCAACAACACTAAATATCCAGAAATTGACAGTTGATCTATTTTCTCTCATTATATATATATATATATATATATATATATATATATATATATATATATATATATATATATATATATAAAAGAAAAAAAGACCATTTTAAGGTACCATTATAATAATTTATTTTCACCAAAGCCCTTTTAAATGACGCCGGATCATCAGATAGCACTTCCAAAAATGAAATGAAACGAAAAATGAAATGAAAATTGATTGGTAATGTAAGTTTTTGTAATTTAACAGAGAGTGTAAAAGGAGTATTTAAAGAGACATGGTAGAGTATAGGGAGGGATTAATTTTATATCTCTCTCAAGCATACTTAGTATTGGGGGAGGAGGAGTGACCAGACATTGACCTATTTAGACGGTTAACTTAACGGAAGTGATATATTGATATAGGAGGGGAGAATGGAGAAAAGAAAAAGGAAAAAGGAAAAAGAAAGAAGAGGGAGAGGGAAGTAAAGAGAAAGAGGCTGTAATTGGGTTTTAGCAATTTATGTAAAGAATGGATTTTAATGCTTGATCGTAATTTAGATGTCTAAAAAACCGGAATAAATTAATTTGATGTTTGCTATCAATTTAAATATTTAATTTTTTTTTAAACAAATAGTTTAGGGATTTAATATAAGTTAAATATTATATTTATTAACACATTTATAGAGAACATATTAAAAAAATATTTTAAATTATAACTATTTGTTTACCCGACCGATCGTACATTTTTAATATTGTAAAAAATAGTTACGGTAACATCTTTAAATCTAATTTATGAATGCAATTTGTAATTATTTTTACATGGGTAATCCTTCTTACTTAAAGTTTAGGTTTAATTAAAATAGAGTAATATTTGAGGGTAATATTAAAGATTTTGCTTTCTTCTTAAATATATCACATACATATTAATGCAGATTCCATATATACATACGTTTATTTACATGCACAATTACACACATAGACACACATGTAGCGATATACACAGGTACCTATACATATTCATACATAAATTACATACACATACATTTATAAATAATTACATATATTTTTTATATTTAAATTTATTTAGATTTTTTATTTAATTTCATAGTTAATGTTTAACATTAGGTGACAACTTAAGTGTTTAAATATCCAAACAAATATTTCTAATTTAATATTTTACTATCAATATTGATAGTTAAAGATTGGTATATTTAAATTTAAGTTAAATTATCAATTTAAAATGAAAATACCTCCAGATGATAAATATTCAATGTCATAATTCTAATTATAGAATATTAAAAGAGAGAGCGAGATTAAATATTAAAAGAGTAATTTTAAAACTACAATAGAATGACCTCATGTCCTTCCATTGGAATACATTCTATACACACACACACACACACACACACACACACACATATATATATATATATATATATATATATATATATATATATATAAACACACATATACACATACACACACACACATATATATACACATATACATACACATATATATACATAAACAAGCATATAAAAAGAACTATACCCATAAACATTCATACATGCATATGTATTTATATTACTATGTTATACATATATTCACACATATTACAATTATTAACTCTCAAATATTTACATCTATATACACATACATACATACATACATAGACTACATGCAATTTCATATTCAAGACAATATATATATACATATATATATATATATATATATATATATATATATATATATATATACATGCAAAATACATATACACATATATATACAAAATACATTGCCAAAAATTACGCTTGCACCTATACATATCACATACATATATATTCATACTCATACATACATACATACATATATATATATATATATATATATATATATATATATATATATATATATATATATATATATATATGCGCCCACAATTCATACAAATACATATATGCATATATACACCCTTATCCAAAATGCCCATACATACATATAAAAATTCACATATCAATGTCCAAGTTCATCTACATTTTTGTATACATACGAACAAGCACAGCATCCATGTGTTCATACATTCATTTCAAAAACAAAAGTTATATTTTTCTTTTTATATAGTTATTTCTAAATATATTTAGTTAAATTGAGGTGGCTTTTATGTCTACATTTGAAAACCAACTCGTTATGTTTGCTCAGTAATATGTCCGGATCTTTATGCCTTATTATTAGGATTTTCTCTTTTATGCACAAGTTACATCGGTCTCTGAAGTTTATTGAAATTCTAGCTCTCGAGACGATTCTCCATTTTACTTGTGTGGTTAAGTTGCTTTCCAACAAATCCCAATAATGTTTTGATAGTACCGTTTGATGCTTCTTGGATTTATTTGGGAAGGATTGGCGATGGTTATAAAAACGTTGCTTCCAATTTCCTGCCCATATTCCTATGTATATCTTCTTCTGTTTAATATCTTCTTTGGGGAAAATTGTAGCTTCGTATATTACGTTTTCTGCCATGCATATTCCCTCTACTGGACAACGGATCCTTCCCTGCAATTACAAGTCGATTTGTTCTTTTGGCTTGCATTAAGATCTTTTTGCAGTTAATTATTATGAAATTCACTTAAAATTTTGCTATTGTGAGAGCTAATATTTTTGTCTACATTGCTCATGCAGGAATAACTAATTTTTAAATTCATTTTGTTGAACATCTTTTTTAATAGTTCGTCTTTTCTAATAGTTCATCTTTTCTTTTAAATAATAGCTCTGGATTTACATTGAGCTCTCAGGATTTCATGCTCCTTGGGATTACCCATACGAATTACCAAGTTCTTTATAACATAAATATATATATATATATATATATATATATATATATATATATATATATATATATATATATATATATTAGAGATGGATAAATAGTCGCCTGAATTACGCGAAGATGAACACTGACAGATATATTTACCAAAAAAACACAAAAATATCTTGAACTACTAAAGAGTACATTTATTCAATAAAATCGTCATTGGCTTCAACCACGACCTCTGGACGACTTCGGAATCTCCTGCAACTATTCTAGACTGTCTCCTTGATTAAGTTGGTGAATACTGCCATAATCCTCGCCTTTAGATCATCTTTGGTGTTACAAATAGTTTTGTTGGTCTCTTGCTCAACTGTACAATACAAATAATAATCAAGGGGGTTGCAATTTGGGGAGTTAGGTGATGTGATCGCGAACATTACCTGACAGCCATGACTGGGTTACCTGGCTTGAGTGACATAGTATAGATTCCTGTTGCTAGACAGAGAGTCTTCCAGAGTCCACACTCTCTCCAAAGGTAGGACTACCTCCTGAAGACACATGATGTAGGTCTCCGTGTTGAGTTCGAGGCTCTGTGGGAAGATGGATGGAGGCATAAAGTCGCCATCAGTGGTGAACACAAACACCATTAGACTAATGCAACTCTTTCCGAATTCTCTGAACTGTCTACAGATAATTTAGAATTGCTTAAGTTTATCGTTGGACCTAAACAGTTTTATAGATGTCAGGTCACTATATGAATGCTCACCTGGAACTTGTTTGTCATCGACGGAATACGGAGGGGAATGTGGGCGGTTTTCTGCATGTTCTTGCTGTGAAGGTTTAACTTGGCCGGACCCAGGGAATGTAAATCGTCCGAACACTTTCCAGTAGTAGGAGTAGCGGTAGAGCGGCGAAAGCTTGCCTCATCCTGCCTGTGGGAGAAGGGTTGAAGGGTGGAGAATTATTCGTCACGTACAAGGGCTCGGAGACGCTTTTGGTGTCTATCAACTTTGGAGAGTGAGGTCTGGGCAGCTCCAGCACAAATATGACTCCATTTTTGATCTGATCTGACTCATGTAAAGATAATGGATATCAAGAGTTAGGTACTTACTTTTTTTTGATGGTTTCAATCAGTTTCGCATTTCTCTAGAAAGTTTCTATATTTTCTCCTCACACGCATGATATTTGATATCTAAAAATAAAATATTCTGATTTTTAGTTGGTGACAGATGATGGAAAATATTTAAATGACCTGATGATTTTAAATTGAATATTTGTTACATAAAAGCAATTTTTTATTCGTTGCATATATTCATGTAGGTAGATAGACAGATAAGGGTTTCTGATAGAGAGATAGGTAGATACACGCAAAAGGAAAAAAAGTTTTTATTTGTATATTCGTAACTAATGGCAATACTTATTCGCAAGACATATAATGTTCGATAATTTATATTTTCCACTGCGACAATTGAAACAAAAATAGTCCGAAGTTATAACTTAGGATACATTTTCTGGAAGTGTGTAATAAATTTTCTCCTAGGAATAAACTAAACTCGTCATTTTATATGGAAATATCTCTAAGACATATAAGCTCAAGATACATTATATATATATATATATATATATATATATATATATATATATATATATGATATGAGTGTGTGTGTGTGTGTGTGTGTAATATAAAACTGACCTATGTCAATTGTGACAATGGATGTTATATCATTTTTGCTGTGATTTATTGACCACTAAGTAACATTATGGGAGATATATTTGCCTACGAAATTACACATTCCTCCAGTCAAACTTCATATCTATTTATCTATCTATCTATCTATCTATCTATCTATCTATGTCCATAATCTCTCGCTATATACTCTCCAATCTATTTACGATCCCTATCTATCTATCTATCTATCTATCTGATTTTGGTCATTATCTATCTATCTATCTATCCATTGCACGCTTGTTCGATCGCACATTCTGTCACTTCCAGGAATATTTCATGATTATTTTGACAAATATTACCACAGACAGTGCAGAAGAGCATTTGTTTTTTGTTTTTTTTTAAGGGAGGTTCACCTTGGTCAAGGCTTGAGGGGCACCCGTGGCAGAGAGCTACTGAGTAAGAGGGACAGTTGTTGCGGATAGGTGTGGTAGGTAACAGATGGCACTAGACTTGAACAAGTTAAGATTGTAGTGATCTAGTAAACATTCTTTTCAGAGTCGGTTTCACGTAGCTGTGTTTCAAGGGAAAAATTGCGCGAGTGGAAATTGTGACAATGGGGTTCACGCTTTTTCATCAAAAGCATGAAACCCAGGGTCCCAAACTCAAATCCATACTACTTCTTTACCTAACTACATACATACATATTGTATATATATATATTTGAATTTGTAGGTCTGATGTATTGGATCGTGATTACGATTCCAATGTAATAAATTATAACCATGGAATATTAGTGTTTGAGTCTTTTATATTATAATCTTACTCTGTCCTGGACATTGAGTTCTACCTGGTTTGTATCCTCTTGGGAATAAATATATATATATATATATATATATATATATATATATATATATATATATATATTGATCGCCTATATTATAGCGAGTTCAACCGATCAACCGATCAGCCGGTCAGCCGGACGTCCGACTTCAGACTGAACCAGTCAACACGAGTATTTAGTCACCCCCCCACGAGGGCATCATGTGGCACAAGGCCGGTTTAACGTGGGATCACCGAGCCCGTGGGCTCGGCCAAAAATATGCCCTTTGAACCCTATAAACGGGTTCAGTGTCGGTTTACCTCCCCGAAGGAGACTCCACCCTTCGGCGTAGACTCCTTCGGGTTTCTCCCCGCCCGAAGGCAGAGAGTTCAACCGATGAACCGATCAGCCGGTCAGCCGGACGTCCGACTTCAGACTGAACCAGTCAACACTAAATTTGGCTGCACAATCTCTGTTTTTTAATAGGTGTTCGCATATGGCGGAACTATAGGTGTTCGGGACGCGTCCATTCAAAGGCAGGGTGTGATTTCTAATATTATTAATCTGTCCACGCATCAACTAACTGACTTAGAATCTTTTGTTCTTTCTCACGGGTTGGACTTCTGCATTCCATCCTCTATGCCTGACAAGAAGAAGATTTTTTCAGAGTTCGAGGTTTTCTATGCTCAGTTAGCAAGACTCTCTCCTACCTCTGTCGACGCAGTGACTAATTTGAAAGCCCAGTTGAATAATTTCGCACACACTTTTTCCTGTTCCTCTGTTGCAACTGCTGAATCGAAATTGAAAGCAGAATATCAGCAAGTTGTTAATTCTCTGCGGAATAATTATAACTTGATAATTTCCACACCAGATAAAGGTGCTGGAGTAGTTATTTTAGATCGAGCTGACTATATAACTAAAATGTCTTCTATCTTAGAAGATACTTCAAAACTTACTAAACTTGGTTCTGCTGACACCTGTGATGGAACCTCTTCAGGTGAAGCGAAATTTAAAAAATTACTTCTAAAGTGGGTAAAGTCAGGGCTACTTTCAAAAGAAATTGCCAACGAAATCCGTCTTTCCGGTTCGATTCGTCCACGTTTATATGGTCTCCCGAAAATCCATAAAGAAGGTGTACCTTTACGACCGATTTTATCCATGATCGGTTCAGCCTAACACAAGCTAGCCCAATGGCTCTCCACACTTTTGGATCCTGTGTTGCAGTGCTTGGATGGATATTGTATAAAGGATTCCTTTTCCTTCGTCGACCGCGTCCAAAATGAGTTTTCTTCTGGTAAGTTCCTGTGCTCTTTCGATGTCTGCTCCCTGTATACTTGTGTCCCTTTAATGGAAACCTTTGATATTTGCTGTGATTTTCTCTATCGCAGTTCATTGACTCCACCTTGTTTTCCCGAGTCAATATTTCATGAATTGATGAAATTTGCCACGTCCTCCGTCGAATTTAGTTTCAACAACACCATGTACCGACAGATCGACGGAGTTGCAATGGGCTCGCCTTTGGGTCCGGAACTTGCCAACATATTTGTTGGCTTTCAGGAAGAAAAGATACGAAAGAATCCACTTTGTCCTCAAATGTACTGTCGGTACGTTGATGATACCTTTTGTTTATTTAACGGTGAAGTTGAGGCTGACCAGTTTCTTTCGTTTTTAAATGGTATCCATCTAGCACTGAAGTTTACTACTGAAAAAGAATCCAATCATCAATTGGCCTTTTTGGATGTATTAGTACATCGCACATTAATAGGCTTTCTCACTTACGTTTATAAAAAACCTACTTTCGCAGGGTTGTACACGCGTTGGGACTCTTTTTGTCCCACTAAGCGCAAGATTAACATTATTAAAACCCTCCTACATAGAGCATTAAAGATCTGCTCTGAGCCTTTCTTGAACGACAAAATTGACTTTATTAAGGATACCCTATGTAATTTGGGTTATCCTCTCTATACTGTGAATTCAGTTATCCGTAGTAAAGTTGAAGAGGTCAGAAGTGCCGAGCTCTATACTGTCAAAAAAATGCCCAGTTTACCTCAGATTACCCTGGATTGGTAACAAATGTGAAAAAATAGCCAAACAAATCTCATCCAATGTTCGTTGTTGTTTTTTCTCTGCCGAAGTTCGGATTATTTTTCAGACTCGGCCTATGTTTCGATCTGCGTGTAAAGACGTTCTCCCTCCCCATCAGATTAATTCAATTATTTATAAATACGTTTGTAGTTGCGGAGCTGACTACATAGGGAGAACAACTCAACGCAACACGAGAATAAAACAACATGTTTCTACAAAAATTAAAAATCACACCCTGCCTTTGAATGGACTCGTCCCGAACACCTATAGTTCCGCCATATGCGAACACCTATTAAAGAACAGAGATTGTGCAGCCAAATTTAGTGTTGACTGGTTCAGTCTGAAGTCGGGCGTCCAGCTGACCGGCTGATCGGTTGATCGGTTGATCGGTTGAACTCTCTACCTTCGGGCGGGGAGGAACCCGAAGGAGTCTACGCCGAAGGGCGGAGTCTCTTCCGGGGAGGTAAACCGACCCTGAACCCGTTTATAGGGTTCAAAGGGCATATTTTTGGCCGAGCCCAGGAGCTCGGAGATCCCACGTTAAACCGGCCTTGTGCCACATGATGCCCTCGTGGGGGGTGACTAAATACTAGTGTTGACTGGTTCAGTCTGAAGTCGGACGTCCGGCTGACCGGCTGATCGGTTCATCGTTTGAACTCTCTGCCTTCGGGCGGGGAGAAACCCGAAGAAGTCTACGCCGAAGGGTGGAGTCTCCTTCGGGGAGGTAAACCGACACTGAACCCGTTTATAGGGTTCAAAGGGCATATTTTTGGCCGAGCCCACGGGCTCGGTGATCCCACGTTAAACCGGCCTTGTGCCACATGGTGCCCTTGTGGGGGTGGGGGTGACTAAATACTAGTGTTGACTGGTCCACCGTGTTGTCCCGGTCTCACTCATTATTTCATCTAAAGGTTCTGGAGGCACTTTACATCGGGTCCCGTAAGCCTTCTTTGTGTAAACAACGTGAGTGTTTGCTGGGTCTCGCTGTCATTTGTCTCTAGTTCTTTTTACATATATATTAGGTTGGTGCAAAAATAATAACGTAATAATGTCGTTTTTTGACGTTAAAAAATACGTCTAAAAACGACATTATTACCTCATTATTTTTGCACCAACCTAATATATATTTTCTCACAACTTCTTTTTATTGTAAATTTTTCTGTGTTAATTTTAAATCTCCCGTTGAAGCCTGAAGACCGGGAGCGAAACCGGTTGCCTCGCCCGTTTTTTAGTATGTCTCGTAATATTAAGTTTTATACTTTTATTTCGATATATATATATATATATATATATATATATATATATATATATATATATATATATTGACAGCTAATATTATATCTATATTTTTTGACCGCTAATATTATTTATATATATATATATATATATATATATATATTGACCGCTAATATCATATATATATATATATATATATATATATATATATATATATATATTGACTGCTAATTTCATATTATATAAATATATATATATATATATATATATATATATATATATTAGGTTGGTGCAAAAATAATGACGTAATAATGTCGTTTTTTGACGTATTTTTAACATCCAAAAACGACATTATTACGTCATTATTTTTGCACCAACCTAATATATATATATATATATATATATATATATATATATATATATATATATATATATATATATAAACAGAATGGAAAACCGTACATTTATAGTCGTAAACCACTTGGCAACATCTGACCAAATATCACAAATCTGTGTGTGTTTGTTGCATTAAGAATATTAAAAAAATTGAAATTACATCCTGTAAAAACACCAGTTCCTGTACAATCACTGAAGTTAAGCAGCGTCGAGGCATATCAGTATCAAGTTGGTAACCGCGTTAATACCTTTAATCTCTTGTATTACTAAAACATAATTATTTCTTAAAAGAAAAGCCTTACAATTTAAAAATATTTTCAAGCATTAAATAACCTGCAAAATGCAGAAACAAATCGATCAGTCAAAAATATTAAAATGCGTTTTGTAGATCATATAAAAAGTTTCGTAGTGCTTCGCTCTTTTTTTCTGTGTCCTGATGAGTGAAGCATCTCTAAACTCTAAGTTGATCGCCAATAAGTATTTTGTACACTTGCATAGATCGGACTGATAAGAGTTGCAGCTGTCTTCCATGTCAGGTGTCGAGTTTGTCAGTTTGTACTAAATTTATTTGAGAGATGCAAGAAATAATATCACTCACCAAATGTTATATCCCAAAACAAATTAACAAGAAAGCTAGATGCATGATATCCGTTAGGGCCATCGCTAAACAGGATGTTTTACATAACGTAAAATGTCAACGTTCACGGAGGCGTACAAGATCAAGTTAAGAGTGAAAATCCCATCGTGTGTTTGTCCCAGAGTGTCTTGCAGAATTTTTATAGTCTTTGACAGTAACTAAGAAATTTACAAGTGCTTTGGACAGAAAATAAACATAGATAAGAGGAATTAAGACCTACGTGCATTAAAAGAAGATGGCTCATCCCATTTCCCAAGAGGATATTGTTGGTACATCAAACGTTGTTGTAACTTTATCCATGTTCCTTATTTGACTTATGATAAACAAGTTTCTCCTTTGTTAGTTGATAATAAAAATCTAATATTTGCGAACATGAAGTGCGATAAGTCATCGAAGCTCTAAGGTAATTCGAGCAAACATAACCATATTACTTATATATATATGTGTGCATATATATATATATATATATATATATATATATATATATATATGCGTGTGAGTATATGTGTGTATATATATATATATATATATATATATATATATATATATATATATATATATTTGAGTGTATAAATAAATATAAGTAAGGTAATTCTAGCAAACATAACCATATTACTTACATCGCATCCTCAAACACACACATACTCACATATATATGTGTGCATATATATATATATATATATATATATATATATGCGTGTGAGTATATGTGTGTGAGTATATGTGTATATATATATATATATATATATATATATATATGGATATATATTTGAGTGTATAAATAAATATAAGTAAGGTAATTCTAGCAAACATAACCATATTACTTACATCGCATCCGCAAACACACACACACTCACATATATATGTGTGCATATATATATATATATATATATATATATATATATATATATATATGCGTGTGAGTATATGTGTGTGTATATATATATATATATATATATATATATATATATATATATATATATATATATTTGAGTGTATAAATAAATATAAGTAAGGTAATTCTAGCAAACATAACCATATTGCTTACATCGCATCCGCAAACACACACACACTCATATACATATGTGTGCATATATGTTTGTGTATATATATATATATATATATATATATATATATATATATATATATATATATATATATATATATATATGCGTGTGAGTATATGTGTGTGTATATATATATATGTGGATATATATTTGAGTGTATAAATAAATATAAGTAATGTAATTCTAGCAAACATAACCATATTGCTTACATCGCATCCGCAAACACACACACACTCAGATATATATGTGTGCATATATGTTTGTGTGTATATATATATATATATATATATATATATATATATATATATATATATATATATATATATATATATGTGTGTGTGTGTGTGTGTCTATATTTCTGAGATGAGGCATTATGCACACTTTTTACATTATTCGGACTATTGTCCTCATATTTATTACAACGTTTCGGTGTTTTTACGCTCCGGCCTTCTTCAGGTGGTTGGAATGTCGAACTGAACCTTTTTTTTCACACACTGTGATAGACTGTTCTAGTTCCACGTGCCATGTCTAATGGATGTCATTTATCTCTTATCTCCTGTTAATTCCCCTCTCAAAGTTCTCCACCGCCTTAACCTGGTATTGAACTCACACTCTTTGGGTCCTGTCACTGGATCTAACACTGTGTCATGTCACTTTGATGACATCTGTGTATGAACTTCTGGGTATTATAAACCTGATGTCTTCAGCAACCATTTTTACCAGTGCTCATATTGCAATATTTTGCTGTTATCATTGCATGTTTTTACCACAGCTCATATTGCAATTTTGTTGTTATTATCGCTTTTCTCTGGCACTCCTTATTACTGGTTCCCATATTCTATTCATTTCTATGCTTGGTCGGCTCAGGAGATTTTTGTGGACTAACCTATGTGCTTATTTCTTACGAATTTTCTAATCATGTTCTTTGTCTATGATCTCAACCTGATCCAACATAGGTCTTCCCGAGTAAGAACTCCCCATAGAGGAGAACATGACTAAAGACGCACGTTATCCCGTGCAGCTGCGGAAAGAAATATAAAGAGGAGACAGACATCCCCCTTCAGGTAAGGCTTCAAGAGCACCAGAAAGCTGTAAGACGAGGGGAAGTGGAAAAATCAAGCGTGGCTGACCACATATGGAGAGAAAAGGGATATCACCGCCCTCTTGTAGGTTCTGAATATTTGGGAAACTTTGTTTGAGAAATACCATACGGTATAGATTCAGTTTCGATAATTTTCTATTACAATCTGGTAAACAGGAGAAATGGACTGTTCCCTTTATTTCTCATATACGTTCGAATATATTCGCAAATTATGTCCGCTGAAGCAAAAGTTTGAGTCCAAAGTGCAAATTCCAAAACGGA
Organism: Acanthosepion lycidas; assembly: GCA_963932145.1. Taxonomy (NCBI): domain Eukaryota; kingdom Metazoa; phylum Mollusca; class Cephalopoda; order Sepiida; family Sepiidae; genus Acanthosepion; species Acanthosepion lycidas. The sequence goes on along the minus strand of OZ010582.1, from coordinate 115,119,976 downwards.
TACCCCAAACTCAAACAAGTACAAAAATTTAAATATCTAGGAAGTGTTTTAACAGAGGACGCAAAGTGCGACGCTAAAATTGAAATGCGTGTTGGTATAGCCAAAGATGCACCCAAAAAGCTAAGCAAAATATTAAGAAACAGGAAAATTTCCTTTGAAACAAAGAAAAGAGTACTAAACTGCTACACGGCATCTATCTTTCTGTATGGCAGTGAGTGCTGGATAATATTCTCAAAGATGAAGAAGAGACTTAAAGCAACAGAAATGTTTTTCTTCAGAAGGATGCTGTGGATACAATCGACCTAGCTTATGAGCAATGAGGAGGATTTCGATAAAATGGAAACAAAAAGGAAACTTACAGTTATCATCACGAGGAGACAATTGACATTTCTATGGCACATAATGAGAACAGACGGTTTGGGAAATCTGATACTCACAGGACAGATAGAAGGCAACAGGTACAGGTGAAAACAGAGCAAGACATATTTAGTGAACTTGGCTAAATGGATGGCGAGACAGGGCTTAGGAGAACAAAGCTACAAAGGAAAGGAAGTTGTGGAGCGCCATGATCGCTTTACGTTTTGAGGGGACATGACATATAAAAAGAAGTAGATAGTTCATTCGTGAAGACAATTCCATGTTGAAAATATCAAAACAATGATGTCTTGCAAATTTTATCATTGAATGTCTCAATTTTTTTTTTTTTTTTAATACTGGGATTTGAACCTCTTCACAATTTGCTTGCTTGCGTACGATTTAGATTTAACCTTCACTATTGGATATATTCGTTAGGGGGATTAGGTGGGGCGGAATTACAAAGACAGAGGCGATCAATCGAATATAATCCCGGTCACGATCAACTCAGCTGTCGATTCGCAATCAAAATCGATTACAAGAATAGAAAAGCTAAAAACATCGAAATTCAGTTGATTACAATTTTTTTAACTGTCAATCGAGATTCTTCCAAATGCTTTGCCAAGACCTGTACGTCTGTCTCTCTCTCTCTCTCTTTCTCTTTTTCTCTCCCTTTCTCTTTCTCTCTCTCTCTTTCTTTTTTCTCTCTCTCTTTCTCTCTCTTTTTTTCTCTCTCTTTCTCTCTCTCTTTCTCTTTCTCTCTCTCTTTCTCTTTCTCTCTCTCTTTCTCTTTTTCTTTTTTCTCTTTCTCTTTTTCTTTTTTCTCTTTCTCTTTTTCTTTTTTCTCTTTCTCTTTTTCTCTCTCTTTCTTTCTCTTTCTCCCTCTTTCTCTGTCCGTATGCATGTGTTGTTGCGTTTCACATACGCATCTTGAAAACATACCCCTTCCATTCACTCAGTCGCAACATTTAGAGTTTCTGCTTGCGCGCTTCATTCTATTCGATGTGTCATTTAAAAGCAGAACTTTATTGCCCGTTTCGATATGTCGAATCATAACGAATCAGCAAATGCTGAGTTGATTTAGATTATTGAAAACATAATTAATCTTTTACATGCTTATCATTTTATTTATTTCGTGACAGTTCCGGAATTGCTATTCAAAACAACGAAATCAGTCATAGCAGAAAATGTATGTTGAAGAAAAGAATTTGCGTCTCTGTCTTTTGGGCAGGGTGCGCTAATGGGCGACTCCGTCGAAGGACAGAGTCGCAACGGAGAAAAATTATACTGAGAGGTCGTGTCCTCTCTTTGCACCGAGGCCAGCGCAATTTTTGTCCCTAGCCCGGGTGTATGCGCTCGGGATCCCCACATTAAACAGACCTCAGTACCACAACCTGACCTCGTGGGGGTGTTAAGTAAATACAAACATTGAAGAAAAAAGCGGTAACTCTGGAACTGAGTCAAAGTCATGGACATTTAACAAAGTTGGAAAGTCTGTGAAAAGAAATCGGAAGATGGGTAAAAATGGTGGTTTAATATTATGAACAAATGAACTCTGCCATGGTTAGTGGTGTGAAACGAAATGACGACGAAAATACAGGAAAGCCGAATAATTTAATGTCTGAAATAGGCCGCTGAAAACAGCAAAGATGAATGCAGGTATCTTAAATATTTTTTTTAGAAAAATGGCAACTAATAATGTTTTTCCGACAATGTAGGAAAGCTGAAGAAATCGGTAAATGAAATGATATGGTAAAAACAATAAAGCTGGTATCGATTATCAAAAACATCTTCGCAATCTGGAACAACCTTCACGAAAGTATTTCATAAGATGCAAAAAGATTTAATCACAATATTGTGTTTCAAGCAACAACAATGAAAAACTCTTGTTGACGAAACCCAACACCGTCTCCCATAGATTTGTTAGCTTATCGCACATGGAACATGCCTACCAACCAGCCAAATACTTAGTGGAATTGGTAAAAACGTCATTACTATGGGGTACGCAAGGATAAGATGTTACGGGTTCGAATCTCGTTGAAAGCTAATGTTTGCTGTTCTATCCATGAAGTTTCTTTGATGCTCGTAGATTGTAAAAACGAGAGGAGAACTGCAATAAAAAAGCAAATCATAAAAATGAATGAAAATGTTGTCAAAAATGGGAATCATTTATGTAAGAAATTCCAGCAATTGACGGTTATCTGTCAAAAAGTATGTAGAGATTGCGACAGAAATATCTCCCAGAATTACATCCCAAATTAGGTAAGAACATAACCTAGATGAAGGTACCATTGCCACTACTGTTTTACCCTTATGTGGGAGGTATTTCTGGGATGTACATGCGGGATGTATTTCTGCCACACAGTGTGTAATTAAGGAAATGATTACTTGGAGACAATCGGAATGGTAATGTTTGCTCATTGGCGACAATTACGTTTGTCTCTTTTCAAAGAGGAGCCTGAAGAAGGAGAATGATTTATATAACGAAAAGGGATTTGGTTGGAAAGTAATCTGCTTATGAATGAAAATCAATTTTCCATATAATTTTACTGAAACTCGTAATTCGTAACATTTTGTTTCTTTAAGTCTCGATGTCGTCTCTTCGAAATCCTCTGCTTGCACTATGGAGGCATTTATAAGCATACACTCGCATTTCCATGTCTTTTCTGGATGCGATGCAGCCGTAAATAGAGGAACGCTCGGAGCAGATAAAGCTCCGTAACTGGAAGATGAAACCAGACTGAAACGAAGCAACCTGACAAGGACATCTCCGTGGCTTGCAATGCGCCTTTGGCTATGGTGTTGCGTCCGCCTCATTGGAAGCCTAATGTAATAGAATTCTATGGAATACAACCTCCCAGCCTCCAGCAACAGTCAACACCAATAACAACCAAGATAGCATGACTTGTTGATGATGCTGCGATTTAGTTGGGATGAAAGTAAATCAGTTCAAGGTATGTGACTCCCGATGACCGTTTCACTGTTCGCTTTATTTCCAAAACGATTCCAGTTCTATGGAGAGAAAAGAAAAACAATCTGGTATTCGGAACTCTTTAAACAATGTGCTGTATGTGGAGATCGTTTTTCATCTATTTTTTCTTTGCTTTTTTATTTCCGTTTTCTCCTTTTGCATTTTTTTTTCTTTTTTATTTTCTTCGTCTGCTTTCATTTACTTCTTTTTCATCGTTTTTTCGTCTTCTTTTTCATCGTTTTTTCGTCTTCTTTTTCATCGTTTTTCGTCTTCTTTTTCATGTTCTTTTTATCGTCTTTTTTAAAATCTTCATTTTCGTTTTCTATTTTTCTTTTTCTTCTTTTTTCATCTTCTTTTACACGATTTCTTCTCCAATTTCTTTTTCAATTTCTTATTTTATCTTCCTTTTATTTTCTTGTTTTTCCTCTTCTTTTTCATCTTCATCGTCTTTTTCATCTTCTTCACTTACTTCTCCTTTTTCCTCTACTTTTTTCTCTTCTTTCTCTTCTTCTTTGCTTTCTTTATCTTTTTCATCTTCTATGATCTTCTTTTTCATCATTTTTCGTCTTATATTTTAACTTTTTTTTTACATTTTTTTCATTTTCATCATTTTTTTCTTCTTCTTCTTCTTCACTTGTATCTTCTTCATTTTCTTTTTGCGCCTCTTTTTCATCTTCTTCATCTTTTTTTGCTCTACCTTTTCTTCTTTTTTTTATCTTTTTCTTCATCCTCTTTTTCATCTTCTCCACTTTCTTCAGTTTGTTCTTTTCCTCTTCATTTTCATCTTCCCCTTTATCTTCTTCTTCTTCTTCTTCTTCTTCTTCTTCTTTATTTTCTTCTTTTTCCTCTTCTTTTTCCTCTTCTTTTTCATCTTATTCTTTTTCCCCTTCTGCATTTTAACTTTTGTCTTTTTTTCTATTCCTTTCTTTCAGTTA
>OZ010582.1:115106423-115115516 GCA_963932145.1 Acanthosepion lycidas | reverse complement strand
ATATATATATATATATATATATATATATATATATATAATATATATATATATATATATATATATATATATATATATATATATTGCGGAATTTAAGCTTGCTTTTCCAGAGGGCCGTCCTGATTAAGAAGTTAAACTATATCCGCGTCCTGTCTAAGACGATAAATCACATTCAGCAACAAGGCCTCTAATCAGGAGGTTTTGAGGAGCGTGGAACAACCTTTTAATTACTGGTGTTCCCAGGTCCACCCTGACCCGGAGTGGTGGCACCTTTTAGGTCCCAGCTATGGGAAAATAGTTAACTATTACCAGCAAGAAGTTTTTAAAGAAGAAAAATTGGAACGAGAAAGAAACTAAAGATCCGATATTGAAATTTACGGACACATTCTGAAGAAAGATGACACGGAAAATTTAACAATCATAAAACATATTGAATGAAAATATGTGCACAGAAACATTGTGTGCTCTCTCTGTAGAGTTTGTGCGAATGTATGGCAGAGAAGGTTCATAAGGACACACGCATTGGTATGAGGTAGAAATGGAAGGAAGTGGCTCGCCATGTTTGCCCCAATCTGAAGAGAAAGGGACAAGACAGAATAAGGAGACTCCCATGCGCTTAGAGAAACTGTATTTTTCGCAAGCACACCCTTAGTCCATAAAGGCGTCCTTTCCCACATGAAACTTGATCATGCATCTCATTTCATTCGAGTGGAGGGTTGCGGATCAATCTGCATGATCGAGGCGTGCTTTGAAACCAACATTTTCTACCTTACCAAAATGGAATCCACAGATTACACAAAATACTTCTAACTTTGAACATATATATATATAATTATTTATTTAAAAAAAAAATTTATAACATAAATATGTTATAAAATCACTACAGAAATAGCCATTTTGTTTCAACACCCTCGGTGTCTTATCAAGCCATGATAAGATACCGAGGGTGTTGAAACAAAATGGCTATTTTTGTAGTGATTTTATAACATATTTATGTTATAAATTTTTTTTTAAATAAATAATTATATCTGCTCTACTTTGTATTGAGCACTCTTTTAAGAATAGTAATTTTTGGTTATTGGAATTCATTCCATATACACCAATCATATAATTGGGTATATATATATATATATATATATATATATATATATATATATATAACGGACTGACGCCCAGAATCAATTCACAAACATGAGTTTTATGTTAAGGTTTAACACATTAAAAGACTTATGCGAATAGAGAATGACTTCATACAAAAATAGAAAGGGTCGTAAGGCAAGGATGTGTCTTCTTACCGGATTCATTCAACTTATACAGCGAGGAATTTCTGAGAAAACTGGAAATCCTACGAGGATTCATCTTTGGCGGCAACAATCTTAACAACATTAGATACGCAGATGAAACAGTACTGATAGCAGACACGGAAAAGTAATTACAAAACCGCCGATAGAAAGTTAGGAAGGAGAATGTGAAGAAAGGTCTAAGTATAAACTACAGGAAGACAGAATTCATAGTCAACAGTAAAAGGATGAGCCCGAAATGCGATTTACAGGTGTGGGGGGGTGGCACTAAAATCAAGCAGGTGCGGAAATTTAAATATCTGGGAAGTGTTTTGACGGAGGATGGTAAGTGCGACACTGAGATCCCAAGACGTATTGGGATGGCCAAAGACGTATTCCAAAAGCTGAGCAGAGTATTACGAGACAGAAGGATTTCTTTGGTAACAAAGAAAAGAATACTGAGCTGTTATGTGATATCTGTCCTTCTTTACGGCAGAGAATATTGGACGGTCTCCTCAAAGATGAAGAGACACGTGGCGACGGAGGTATGGTTCCACAGAAGGATGCTAATGACATCATGGACTGGGCGTGTGAGCAACGATGAGGTTTTGGAGAGGATGCAAACAAGGAGGAAGCTTAACATCAGGAGGAAGCAACTGAAATTTCTGGGACACGTAATGAGAAAGGAGGGCTTGGAGAATTTGATACTTCCAGGTCGAATAGAAGAAAGAGAAAAGGGAAAGCAACACATGACATACCTAGCGGGCTTAAACAAATGCCCTGGGGGGAAGTAGCAAAGGGACAAAATTTATTGAAAGCTACAAGGGACAGGGGGAAGTGGAGGGCCATGATTGCCTACGCCCTGAAGGGACATGACATATAAAAACATATGTTGAATAATGAAGGGAATGAAGTATTTTTTTTTTAATCACGTATATTACTTTTCTGGCTAAATAGGTCAAAGTGTTGACGTTTCTACTTCCAGCACAATGAAAGCAAATAAGTTAAATACCAAGACTTTGCTTGAGAGCAGCAAAAATTGAGAAACGTGATAATAATCAGGTGTATAATGAACACAACGGGCAGAAAATATTTTTGATTGATTAATTTGCTTGTTTAACGTCATATCATCTCTTTAGAGGTCATTTAATGCCGAAATTAAATTTTCTTGAGAGCTTTGAAGTAATTTCATAATTTTACTATAATAAGCATTGTTGGTCATTTTATTAATGATAAGTGTACTTGGCATGTATCTCTTGTATTTTTACCATAAAAAATTATTTATAAATCTTTCATAGTGTTTTGTTTTTGTTTGTGGGTCCAGTATTTGCCCATATCTTGGGGGCTAACAGTTGCTACCACTCCGGATCAAGGAACAGCAGCAGTTAAGTTGTGGTTCCACGATCTTTAAAAACCTTGCTGCCGGATGTAGTTTATCGTCATACGCTGGACTAACCAGAAAATACGTACAGAGATCTATATCTAACAAAGCAATGTTAAAAGGCATCAAGAATTAACGATGGCCATCAAATGTTGTGGCGGACAGAAGAAAAGATATGAATGCGTAGAAATGAATTTCTAGTCAGAAGTATTCTACATAAATAGACTCGTCAGGTCGAAACTTTCATACCAAAGTCAGTATGGCGACAAACCCCTTCAAGATATTTATAATCTATCGGCTATATACAACTGCTTTCTCAGAACAATGATTAAAAAATGGCTTCGGGCGTATGAATCCCGTGGTTCTTCGAGAAGACAAGCTTTTATCCACTGTGCCATGTGTCCTTAACGATGGCACAGTGAATAAAAGCCTTGGTTAGATCCAGTGACAGGGCCCAAGAGTTGTAATTCCAGTACCTGTTTTCGGCAGTGGAGAACTTGGAGAGGTGAATTAACAGGAGATAACTGATAACTGACATCCATTAGACATGGCATGTGGAATTAGAACAGTCTACCCCAGTGAGCGAAATAAAGGGTTCAGTTCGACATTCCAACCACCTGAAGAAGGCCGGAGCGTACAACGGCCGAAACGTTGTGATAAATATGGCAATAAACTAATAATGTAAATAGTGTACATTATTCGAACTATTGTCCTCATCTTTGTTGCCATATTTATCACAACGTTTCAGTCATTCATTATCTGTCTATATTTCTAAGATGAGGTATTATGTAAATAGTGTACATAATACCTCATCTCAGAAATATAGACATATACTGAAGGGTTGAAACGTTGTGATAAATATGGCAACAAAGATGAGGACAATAGTCCGAATAATGTAAATAGTGTACATAATACCTCATCTCAGAAATATAGACAGATACTAAGACAAGCCTTCTTTGAAAATTGTGAACTGGTGCTACAGAATCACAGACATATAAATTTACCAGATAGCAGAAGCGAGATCACACGGGAAATTTCAAGAGCAGCAATAACACAAACTGATATCATAGATAATACGAAGAGAAAATAATGACATAATCAAAATGTTGACCATCCATTAGAAAGGTAACGTCCATCAATATTGATAAGAGCTATAAAAGTTAGTGGGCTTAAGAAAACTATTCGCGGGAGACATTATTTTAGAGAAAGATTTTATACATTTCAAGCGACAACATTAGTCAATGAATAATGAATGTTTCCTTAGAAGGAAACGGCTAATATTACCAAAACGCTTAACAATGTTTTATGTACCAACCAATCTTGCCTTAGAAAGAAAAAAAAAGTGGGACATAGTGACGATTATACACATTTCATTAGGAGCAGTGTGAAAGTTACGTATGACAGCTTTCTTATTGCTCACGTGATCTCTCCATCCATATTAATCTCAGCATCCTTCTGTAGAACTATTAGGTTGGTGCAAAATAATGACGTAATATAGTCGTTTTTTGATGTTAAAAAATAAGTCAAAAAACGACATTGTTACGTCATTATTTTTGCACCAACCTAATACATTATTGTCACTTCAAGTCTCTTCTTGCTTCCCTGTACATTAAAATCTAGACCTCTTCAAATATCATTCAGTCTTATTTTTCCATCAATTCACAAGTTTCATTTATCACTTAAACTGTAACCTTCTACCTTAAGGGGTTCTTGAGCTTTTGGTGAATTTTAGTATATAAAAAATACAATTAGCACCTGTGACAGATGATTTATGGGTAGTTTACTTGAAAATTCCTTTTTGTATGGTTAACTTGTAACAATTTTCGGGTGAATTTCAATAATATTTCAAATTCTCTACAAATAGTGGTAGCAATGTTTCTTTATTCAGCACTTTATGCTGACTGACCACTGGCGATATATTTGGCAACATGGCAGAAATTATATCATCGGCCATTATCAGATTAATTTCACGAATGTTTTGCTTTCGAATTTCGCGTCTTGTGAATCACAATCCAATAATGCTAAAACAAAGGCCCGGAACTAAATCGACTCAAGAGCTCGTCTGTGACAAATACATGCTTTTAAAACGAAATGGCTCAGTGGAATTCGCTACGAATTATCTGCGCCAGCGTCTAAAGTGGAACGGATTCATCCGGTATCAATGGACGGACGGAGCTGATGACCGCATGGGAAGATAAGAACGAAAAGAAAGAATTGTTTTAGAAAGAGGCGGAAAGAGGAAGAGAATCAAGGTGTTAAATAAGGGGTGGGGAGATTAAGAAAGAGAGTTATTCTGGGTAAGAAGAAAGAGAAAATGATCAAATAAGGAGTAGTTATGATGAAAAAGAACTTATGAAAAAAAGGAGACGAAAAGATAACGATGAAGAAGTAAAATTGAAAGTCACCAAAGAAAGAAGAAAATAAATGTTGTCAAAAAGAAGGTTGCTATAAAAACTAGAAATATAAGGTGTCGTGAAAGCGGAAGTGAAGGGAAAAAGGAGGTAATATATATATATATATATATATATATATATATATATATATATATATATATATATATATATTAAAATAATAGGAAAGAACAAACAGTCAGATTTATAATTCAGATTTTTTTTTTTTGTGGGGGTCATTTATTTTTTTTTTTTTTTAAATCTGTCGTCAGTACATAGTATTAGGTTGGTGCAAAAATAATGACGTAATAATGTGGTTTTTGACGTATTTTTTAACGTAAAAAAACGACATTATTACGTCATTATTTTTGCACCGACCTAATAGAACATAATATTATTACTCCAAAAAGCAGTATTTGCTCGTATTTATAGCCGGGAAAGTCCACAGCAATTATAATTCTGTTTTAAAAAAAAAAATTGCGACACACTAATTATTATGTTTCGAAATCGAGACATAAATCTTAAGATTTAACTTTAAAATTTAAACTTAAAATTCGAAGGTCGGTTCCATTTACAAGTGATGTTAAGAATACGGAGGTATCCATAGCTTCTAATTCTAAGTTTAAATTTTAAAGTTTAAAAAAAAATTATATATATATATATATATATATATATATATATATATACATATATATATATATATATATATATATATATATATATATATACATACATATACATATACATATATATATATATATATATATATATATATATATATATATATATACATATACATATATATACATACATACATACATATATATATATATATATATATATATATATATATATATATATATATATATATATATATATATTTAAGTTATAAGGAACTTGGTAAACCGAAATGGTAAATCCAAAGAGGATGAAATCCTGAGAGCTCAATGTTAGGACAGAGCTAATATGTAATGAAAAACAAATCACTTTAATGTACCATTACGATCACTTTAATGTACCATTACGATAATTTATTTCACCTAAATCCTTTTTTAAGGATTCAGGATCATCAGGTAAATCTTCCAACAACGAAATGAGAAAAAAAATGGGATTAGAAATTGGTGGGTAGTGTAATTTTTGTAATTTAATAGAGGGGGTTGAGAGTGGTAGTTAACCAGACAATATAAAGTATAGGGAGGGGTTAATTTTATATCTCTCTTAAGTATGTTTTATATTGGAGTAGGAGGAGTGACAGAAAACTTGACCTCTTTAGATGGTTAATATCCCATTTTTTTTCTCATTTCGTTGTTGGAAGATTTATCTGATGATCCTGAATCCTTAAAAAAGGATTTAGGTGAAATAAATTATCGTAATGGTACATTAAAGTGATTTGTTTTTCATTACATTTATATATATATATATATATATATGTGTGTGTGTGTGTGTGTTATAATAGTATAAGCTGATTTTATGTACAGGGCGATCTCTGAATTTTTTTGTCTTAATTTTAACCCCTACAGAAAAATTGGCCTGTGTATAGCGCAACCAGTCATTGAAAATGACGGATTTTTAACCTCTTCAAATAAATTATCTGTGTATAATGCGATCCCCTCTTTTTTGGGTAAAAATAAACTCATCATTAAAAACTCGCATTATACTCAATTATATATAGCCAATATTGAAGAATATTTGATGATATAGACAGGGTGGGGAGAATGAAACAACATTGTATAGTCACTAAAAGTTTCTGATTTCTAGCGATCTTCAAGTACAAGTTTGACAATCTTTATGCAGTGTTGTTACTTAGTTTACACTGTCTATAGACACACAATGATTATATATATATATATATATATATATATATATATATATATATATATATATATATATATATATATATATAGTGATTGAAAAGTAACTCCCTATTTTATGTATGATGGACTCTCCTGTCTAACGATAACCTTTATAAGATAGCAAAGCCTTTCATACAAAAAATAGAAAGTTACTTTGCAATCAGCATATATATATATATATATATATATATATATATATATATATATATATACACAGTAGCGTCCAAAACTAAGGGATACAATTTTAAAACCTAATATTTGTTAGAAGTAACAACTGTGAAAAGCTGAAATTTTGACAACTGGTAGTCGTTATCATACATAATAACATACTAAAATTTGAATCCTTTGCAAAGGATAGAAAAAGAATTATAACAATTATTTATTTATTTTCAAAATAGGATCGTCCAAAAGTAAGGGAAAAAATTGAGAAAACAATGTAAACAGTATGCTATATTCAAATTTTTTGATTTCCTCTAAAGAATAAGTATTACTTAGTCATTTGTAAACGTTGCATCAGCCGGCACCATGGCAAAACGCCAAAAACTTGATTACTCTGTGAGACCAGCTATTGTGAAGCTACACAAGGAAAAGCACACCATTAGAGAGATTTCAGAGAAAGTGAAACGTTCCAATAGTGTTGTAGGCAGGGTTGTTAAATCCTACAATGATACTGGCAAAATAGTTAGTGCTTTTAAAACCGGCAGACCCCGCAAAACTTTGGCAAGAGAAGATCGAATAATGCAGCGTATGTCATTAAAGGACCGTTTTAAGTCTTGCACAGAAATTAAAAGGGTTATGAAGAGTATCTCATGTGTTACTGTGTCAAGACAGACTGTTTGTAGACGACTGCAAGAAATAGAGCTGTTTAATCGAACCCCAGGGAAGAAACCACTTGTTTCTTCGAAGAATAAGAAGAAGAGATTAGAGTTTGCAAACAGGTATGTAATTTGGACATATGAAAATTGGGCAAAAGTATTTTTCAGTAATGAAAGCAAGTTTAATTTATTTGGAAATGATGGAAAAAACAATGTAAAGAGACGTATTGGTGAAAGATTAAGTGCAAAGTGTACTAAGAAAACTGTCAAGTTTGGGGGCGGAAGCGTCATGGTATTTGGAATGTTTTCTAGCCAAGGTACAACGCCTCTTGTCCGGTTACAAACTCGTGTAAACGCGCAGATCTATAAAAAACATTGTTCAAGATCATGTTGTGCCAATCATACAGAATTCAAGTTTCGATAGGGCTACCTTTATGCAAGATAATGCTCCATGTCACAAGGCAAAGGTGGTAATGAGTTACCTTAGCGAGCAAGATTTGGAAATTATGGATTGGCCACCGTAAAGTCCTGACTTAAATCCAATAGAAAATCTTTGGATGACCTTCCGAGTGAAAGTTATGGAAAGAAATCCCACTAACACGGAGGATTTGTGGGTGAAGCTTCAAGAAGAATGGTCTAAAATTAGTATCGAGGATTGTCAAGAACTGATTCGTTCTTGTAGTCGAAGATGTGCAGCTGTCATTGAAAGCAAGGGTTCATTTACTAAATATTGATTGTACATGTATTTTTATTGTTTTTTTGCCGTTTACATTGTTTTTCTCAATTTTGTCCCTTACTTTTGGACGTTCCAAATTTGAAAATAAAAAAAAATAATTGTTATAATTCTTTTTCTATCCTTTGCAAATGATTCAAATTTTAGTATGTTATTATGGATGATAACGACTACCAGTTGTCAAAATTTCAGCTTTTCACAGTTGTTATTTCTAACAAATATTAGGTTTCAAAATTTTGTCCCTTAGTTTTGGACGCTACTGTATATATGAATTAATTTTCATTTAAACAACAACAATTTTAATAGTACAAACTGTAGTACTAAACAATATTGATAATAAATAACATATATCACCAAAATCAAATGCACCACAGTTAAAAAAGAATGTTTTTTTTAAACAAAACACAAAACAAAATAAAAAAAAACTAAAACACACACACACGCAAACTGAAAGTCTTACATATCATATGCCAAAACCACACTTTCACGGAGACTAACTTGCCATCAATTAGGCCATAGTACCATCAGCCAACACATTAATAAGCAGCATAAGGTTCATAGTAGTATTAAACAGCTACTCGCGAACAATATGAAAATAGTAACAAAATCAAATAGTAAAGACAGACATATTATCCTTGAAGCAA
>OZ010582.1:114936423-115103923 GCA_963932145.1 Acanthosepion lycidas | reverse complement strand
TTGAAGAAGCTGTTGAAAAAAAATCTAGAAGATGGCGTGATGAGATAGAGAGTTTTGCTGGTAAAACATGTCAGCGATTAATACGCACACAGTCGTCATGGAAGAATTTGAGAAAGCCCTTTGTTCGGCAGTGAAATCACAGTGGCTGCTGCTGATATTCATAAGAAAGATGTGTGTGTGTTCGTATGTATGTATGTATGTATGTCTGTGTGCGTGATTGTGCTTTGACATATGTCGCTCTTTCCACTCGCGTTTTTTAACATATTTTTACGTGAATTAAATTACCCAACAAGCCAATCTCTCAAATTCAATACTTTTTCCTATTTGCTTCTCTGTGATATTCTATCATTTCTATTCGTTTCTTTTGTAGCTATTTTTTTTTTTTTTTTTTGCTTTCCGTCAAGATGATTTTATTTAAAACCTTTCCCAAAATAAAAACCAGAAAAAAAAAAAAGAAACGTAAAAAGAAAACAAAAAGAAAATAGAAGCTCATCCATACTAACTTCCGCTTTTATCTTCGGAGATTTCCGCATTACTCTAACAGACAAGTATTATCATGCCACCGGTTTCTGAAGCTATCATCTTCAGTAGACACTAGAGGGAGACAACTTTTATTATCTCGAAAAAGTTTAGTGAATAATTTTATAAAACATTTTTTTGTTGTTGTAAGCCGAATGGATGCTTCTTTTCAAGAAAGCATTTCGTCGCCCAAATAATTTCAAGTTCGAAAAATGAATGGCGAAATTCAATTTTAGAATTTTCGCGTAGTTTTACTGTCTGGAGTGACTCTAAGAACGATAGAGTCCTCTCGATCGAAATTTCCTTCTGCAATGAACTGAGTAAATAGGTTTCGATACGAGAAATTTGAAACGTTAAAATCGACGATGCACACATGATCAATAACAGACACACAAGGACGAATTAAGATGCACACTTGCATATGCAAAGCTACACGTTCAAGATAGATTTTCAAGACAAGCTGGCGCTTTCCTCTGAAAATAACGCCATGTCACTCTCGCAGCTTATAAGTTTGTAAACTCTCCCTTTTCCTTGTGTCAGATTAAAACATGTCTTTTGAATATATGTAGAGGATACAACTTTGGAGGCTGTTTGCTAAGTGAAATCGTTGTATGTACTTAAAAAAGTAAAGCTTTAAAATATTTAGTATAGTAAATATAAATTTACAAGGCTAGAGCTTTATTCCTTTATATATCGTTCATGGGTGATCATATCGCTAGGGAATTTCTTATCTTTTCTAGCTATAAGTAAATCCCTTTCTATGAGATATATCCCTCTTTATCCAGTTCTATCATTAATAACAAATTCAGTTATTTACATTATTGTTCAGACTGTCAGGATACACGGCCCGGTGGATAAAAGCGTTGATTGAATTAAGTGACTGGATCCAAAGAGTCGTGAGTTTAATAGCTGGCTTCTGCCGTGGTGAACAGAGACTTTGAGTTTGAGAGTTGAGTTAAATGGAGATAACTGAGAGACCAGGAAGAGGCATGCTCCGTGGAACTAGAGCAATCTACCCTGGTAAACGAAATAATGTTTTCAAATCGAAATTCCAGTCACCCGATGAAGGCTCGAGCGTACAGCGGCCGAAACGTCGTGAACATAACAATAAAGATGAGAACCAGAGTCTGAACAATGTAAATAATGTAAAAATGTACAATACGTCATCACAGAAATAGAGACAGCTCCTGAAGAAGGCCGGAGTGTACAACAGCCGAACCGTCGTGAACATGACAATAAAGATGAGGACAATGGAAATAATTGCGATACATCATCTAAGAAATAGAGACAGATACAAAAATTCAGTATAGGAGGAAAGGAAAATTGAACATTGAATAGGCGGCGCTAAAGGCAGACTAACATAAGACTGTAATTTGTTACAACACCAACATATTAACCTGAAAAGTTATATTCTTAGAACAAGACTTTCCTATGGATGCCATGCATGGAGCCAAACCCGTTCAGAAATATCTAAGTCGTATAGAAACAATTTCTAAAATCAATAGTTAAAAATGGCTTTGAGCGAGTGAAGTCTGAGTTTTGTCGAAAACAATCCTTCTTTGAACATTCTGGATTGGGATTACAGAATCACAAAGTACTGTAACAGAGACCATATCACTTGTGGACTACCAACAGCAGCAACAACTAAAATGGATAGCATAAGTACTATAAGTACCCGAAGAGAAAAATAATGACATAATCAAGATGTTGAAATTCCACACTACTTTGAATAAAAAAAAGTTAATAAGGTAACTTCTAACAATACTGAAAAGAGCGATAACAGTTATTGAACTTGAGAAAACTATATTCCTGAAAAAATATTTTAAGAGAGAGATTTTATAGATTTCAAATGACAACAAGGCTAAATGTCCAGTCAATGAATACCGAATGTTGCTTTATAAGTGATGTGGGCCCAAAGTCGGGACCACGGAAGGAAAACACGAAACACGGATTAGAGGTAAGAAAGATATATTAAACAAAAAGGTTACAAAGATAGTGTAAGTGTAAGCGGAGCTGACTATGTGCTAGTGTCCAATATTGGTAGTCGTAGATAGTTTTTATCGAAAACTTGAGTCGTAAGTAGTACTTCGGCTCTTGTGTTGTCAGTTTGTTTTACGAACAAACTGTTTTTTTTTTCTGTGTGGGTGTGTAAGAAATCGTTCTCGTAATGTTATTTGGACATACTTTAATATTCCGTAGATGTCGAATCGCTAGTTCGTCACTGCTGTTTGGTATCGGAATATTTTTTTTTACATGTAGACGCTGGGTGTTGCGTTTAAATCGCTAATGTAGTAATACCAGCTTAATTTCTCGTTCAACATTGCTGTGGGAACGCGTGGACTTTTTGTGTATTTTTCGAGTACTCTGTCGCTATTTATATGGTGAGAACGAAATTCTCGAATCTTTCTGTCGCCACTGATGTGGGACTGGCAAGGTATTGGGGTTTTTGACGTGAATGCATTTCTCGAATTCTTCGTCGCCACTGATGTGGGACTGGTAAGGTATTGAGGTTTCGGCGTGAATGCATTTCTCGAAATCTTCGTCGCCACTGATGTGGGACTGGTAAGGTATTGAGGTTTCGGCGTGAGTGCGTTTCTCGAATTCTTCGTTGCCACCGATGTGGGCCCAAAGTCGGGACCACGTAAGGAAAACACGGAACACGGATTAGAGGTAAGAAAGATATATTAAACAAAAAGGTTACAAAGATAGTGTAAGTGTAAGCGGAGCTTACTATGTGCTAGTGTCCGATATTGGGAGTCGTACGCTGCTGATACTACGGTATTAAAATAATCTCTCTTTCTCTCTCTCTCTCTCATATATATATATATATATGATGGACTCTCTCGTCGGTTTCGACGTATGAGGTTCCGACAACTTTGTTTATTTAACTCTCTCCTAGAGTGTTATATCGCATACTTTATATAGTCCTGGAAGAGTCCATGTTGTAGGTATGTAACAGTCTCACAACAATAAGGCAACGGCTAATATTATCATTACCATACCTCTCGGTCCCTTTTCAGGTAACCATTTACATAAATACGTTACACGGCGTTTCTCTCTGTCACTCTTACTTTCAAAATGTTCTGTGTGTACCAAATTCTTCAAGCCTTCTTTCTTTAATAAATGTCAGTGAAATATTAATTATTTCTCTTTTTTTCCCATTTTCTTTAAAAGTTCCTTGTTACTCAGGTTCCATTGATGGTATTCTCAGCATCCATTTATAGACCTACAT
This sequence comes from Acanthosepion lycidas, assembly GCA_963932145.1. Classification (NCBI taxonomy): domain Eukaryota; kingdom Metazoa; phylum Mollusca; class Cephalopoda; order Sepiida; family Sepiidae; genus Acanthosepion; species Acanthosepion lycidas. The sequence goes on along the minus strand of OZ010582.1, from coordinate 115,100,172 downwards.
CAATTTTTGGCTTCACTCCCCACAAAAAATGGGACTAAAAAGTCATACAGCCCAAGCTGCATGTACCCCACACAGAAAAACTACAATGTATAATCCAATACACAGAGGTTCACCATCCATAACTATAGAAGTAGCCAAAGTCCTTGGAACAATTATAATTATGGAGAATTCCTATATCTTTAACCCCTGAAAAGCGGAAAAAACTCAATAATATATATATATATATATATATATATATATATATATATATATATATATATATATATAATATATATAATAATGCAAGACTCTTCGGTAAAGCGAATCGAGTCCTCTCAGTCAAGTGTGTTTATCTAAAAAATAAATACGCTTAAATTTACATTCATCCCTGCTGTTCGCCAACGGATTAGTGGTAGAATCTCCGACTGACGCCAATTGAGTTTCGATCCTAGCTAGAGGCAATTGGACGTCTAGCCACCGTGATGAGCTGTGATACAACGAAACAGTCTATCTGTGGATGACTATATATATATCCGAAACCGACGAGAGAGTCCATCATATATATATATATATATATATGATGGACTCTCCCGTCGGTTTCGACGTATGAGGTTCCGACAACTTTGTTTATTTAACCCTGTGTGAGAGTCGCAAGTGATATTTCAGTCCTGCTAGTGATTTGCAAAGAAGTCCACAGATTGTGCAAGAGTGTGGATTCTTGGAGTATATGGCTGGAACAGCAGCAGATATTTTATTCCTTTCCCTAGTTTGACGAAGCTTGACAATGTTTGATGATGCCTTGTTCTTGATACCATTGTAGCATGTAGTATTCCATTCATTGCGTTCAATTACGATGTTCTCAAAGGTAGTGTGATTTATATTCGCAGCTAAGAGGTTACTCTTCAGCTTGCCCCTGTACCTAAGCAAAGGCCGACACACGTTTCGATGACTATTGTCAAGTTGACCATACATGAGCATTTTTGGAATTCTGTTGTCTTGCATACGTACCACATGACCTGTCCAGCGTAATTGTGATTTCATGAGAAAGGTCTCAATACCATCAATATCACACATGGTGAAAAGGTCTGCATTTCCCATTCTCTCGCTTCGGTTTACACCACAGATTTCCGGAAGACAGCCTTTGTGAAAAATATCTAATTGCTAAAATTGCTTTCTGTATGTTGTCCAGGACTCTGGGCCATACAACACGGTTGTGAGAACTACAGCCTTGTACACCTGTAATTTGGTTCCAAGCCTAATACCACGATTTTTCCAAAGTCGATGACGAATTTTTCCGAAGGCACTAGAGGCTTTTGCTATTCGATTGATTATCAAGCGCCGGGACGTAGAAGTACCCAGGTTGGTGTCTGGCGGCGCGGATAAACCACAGGGAGAGATGCCCCCACCTTCAGTCTTTGTTAATATCAGTCTATATATATATATATATATATATATATATATATATATATATATATATATATATATATATATATATATACATATTAGGTTGGTGCAAAAATAATGACGTAATAATATCGTTTTTTGACGTCTTTTTTAACGTCAAAAAATGACATTATTACGTCATTATTTTTGCACCAACCTAATAATATGCATAAATTAATTTATGAAACTAAAATAACATAAATAATAACTTCATTTTATTTTATTTTTTAAATTCCCTTTTGTTGTCGACAGTGCGAGAACTATTTTATTGTAAACACCGCGAAGACGCGCCGGACTTTTTAGAAAATAAAGATTCTTTGACATGGACCAGCTTCTTTTCTTAAGAGCCAAAGAAAAAGTATGTAACATATTTCTACACTTTGCGTGTCCTCTTTCTCGAAAATAAACCGATAATTCCCATTCTACCGACTTTTCCCTAGTCGCTCCTGTTCTTTTGATTTTAATTTTTTGCGTAAATATCAGGACCATCGGCGGATACTACCGACGCCGCCGACATATATTTACTAAAGTCAACGGCGCTTTCCTTTGATATTTTATTTCTTTTATATTTGTTTATGATATATTTTTATATTTCATTGGTAACAATTTTACCGATTCTCAGACGCCGTCTCTATTGAAACATCCGTCTGAGACTTAAGCTCTTAAAACTGAATGATGATTGCACTCGATACAAACTGATAATTTGCCAAGTGTTCTCAGTCATTTTTTTTTTTTTTTAATTATTTAATCTCATCTATACTGATTAATTTTCTATCTCGGAAAATCTGTGTTATGATGATGGCATCAATAAATATGTTTTTTTCTAAAATGAAAATATTTTGTCTCATGCTAGATGAGAAACAAGTATTTTAGAGTTGAAAGAGGATTTTTTTGTAAGGTCAACATTTTTCTTCGCGTCAGAATATTTTACTAAGGTTGTGATGTATCATCGTGAATTCACTTGTTTTATTCATACGCCCTATTTTATTCTTAACAATAATATATTGAATATTTACATTAGATGATGCATTGTCAGTCAGTAATAATTTGGAACTAGTACCTCTTTCATCGTAATTGTCACTTGCTTTTTATACTAACAGTATTATTCGCATTAATCTTCTCCTGGACGTTATTATTAAATTATAAGTCATTATTAACTTGTGTTATAGTATTTGTTTTAACTTAATTTCACTTGATTTATATATCCTACTGTAATGACGCAGGTATACGCTTTAAGAAAGCCTTATTCAAATGTAAGTACAAGGTTCACGTATAGTCGCTTATAGTCCCAGTAAAGAGACTCTCTCAAACAGGAGAGTAAGAAAACAAGGGGAGACTACTCTCTGTTATTCATAACACAGTAATATTATTCGTTGACTAGTATTTATTTTAATTATTGGCGTCTCTGCAAGAGCGTATTGAACTATTGCAAACCCTCTATACCTCCTTTATTCAACCAGTTCGAAGTCCTGACCTCCTCTACCGACAAGGGTGAATGCTTTGCTCGGAAATTTTCATTCAACTCGACGCTCGACTCTTCCGGTGTACCCATACCCGACTTCCCGCTTAGAACTGAGGCCATACTAAGTGGTTTAAACATAACCCCATCTTTGGTACTGGGCGTTATCTCCAATTTAGACCCCAACAAGGCTAGTGGTGGAGACGGGATACCAGCCATTGTCTTGAAGAAATGCGCGCCCGAACTGGCGCCCGCCCTTTCTAAACAATACAACTACTGCCTCAAGGAATCTTGTTTTCCTGACTGCTGGAAGTCCTCTTCGATCGTCCCTGTCTTCAAGAACTCCGGCGACCCCCCTGACCCTTCCAACTACCGTCCTATCAGTCTCCTTCCCCTCTTCGGCAAAGTCTTCGAAGCCCTAATCAATAACGGGGTGGTTAACCACCTCACATCACATAATCTGCTCTCAGACAAGCAATATGGTTTCCGCTTTGCCCGATCTACAGCCGATGTGCTTACGGCCATCACTGAAACAGTCTACCGAGCTCTTCAAAATAACGGGGAAGCCCGAGCCGTGGCACTAGACATCTCCAAAGCATTTGATAGGGTTTGGCATGCCGACCTTCTTCGCAAGCTCCAGGGTTATGGCATTACGGGTCGATTATATAACATAATACGATCATTCACGTCAAACCGTAAATTGAAGGTCGTTCTCAATGGATTCTCCTCCAGTTCCTATCCCACGAACGCAGGTGTTCCTCAAGGCTCCATCCTAGGCCCCACTCTATTCCTTATCTACATAAATGACCTCCCGGACGCAATAACTTCCCAAGTTGGCATATACGCGGATGACACCACAATTTATTCCTGCCTCAAAAACAAATCTAGTCTCGCTGACAAAACTCGCTTGGCCGTGCGTCTCGAAAAGGACCTCCAATCGATTGTGAATTGGGCACGAATTGGCTGGTCAAACGCTTCTAAGACAAAAATACTCACTATTAATCATCACAGAGATCCTTCACTTCCCTCCATTAGAATGTCTGACGCTCAACTTCTCAAGAGCAACTCTCTGAGGCTTCTCGGTCTCACGTTGACTGCTGACATGAGATGGAATAAAAACATTGAGTCAATTGCCTCATCCACTGCAAGGAAAGTTGGCTCCTTGAGCCGCACCAGGAAGTTTTTCTCCCCGGAGTCGATCCTCCAGATCTACAAATCAACAATTCGCCCTTGCATGGAGTATTGCTGCCATATATGGTCTGTTGCCCCTTCTGTTTGCCTCGGGGTTTTTGATAGGCTCCAGAGGCGGATATGCAATGTAGTTGGCCCTGCACTGGCGTCTCGTCTACATTCACTTTCTCACAGACGCACCGTCGCCTCCCTCTGTCTGTTCTACAAATACTTTCATGGAAATTGCTCCTAGGAGCTGCATTCGCTGGTTCCCAGACGTCATGAGTTCCAGCGCCTTACGAGGCTAGCATCCCGCTCTCACCCTTTCACTGTCGAAACTCCTAAATGTAGCCGTCTCTTCTACTCTAATAGCTTCATGTCTCGCACCTCTCGCATGTGGAACTCCCTTCCCTATTCCTGTTTCCCTGAGAGCTATAATCTCCAGCTATTCAAGTGTAATGTCAATCGACATCTCCAGTTGCCTTGATCTATCCACTACCCTCATCCTTTCTTCTATCACTCCTATCTGATCTTGCTCTAAATTTTCTGTAACCCCTTGCGTCCTAGTGGCTTCCCGCCTTGCTTGGGGTGAAATGCTTAAACAAACAAACAAACAAACAAACAAAAAAATTTAGCTTGCTTTTTATACTAGTAATATTATTCGTAGTAAAATTGATATTTTTCCCACATAAAGAATTGTTAGCCATCATTAATTTGGGACTAATATTACTCTCTTCTTAATTTCAATCGCTTTTTATTACAATACTCGAATGATCATCTTAAAATATTTTAGTAAGCATCGCAGATAGGTAATAAAGAGATGAACGTAGAGCATTTGTAAAGTTGTTTTTGCATTCCATCTGGAAGTCGTTTCTAGATAAACAAATGATGAATTTCCGTCACTAACTCTCCGAGTAGAATTATGTACTTAATTCGTGATACTAATTAGAATGTGTCACAGAAGATTGTACTCATTTTTGGATATTTGCTTTTTTTGTTTTTTTTTTTATTTCTCGCATAGAATTAAACTCTGTAATTGCTTTAGTTTTGCGCAAATTATTACCAATCTCATTTTTATATTGCATGACAAAGAAATAACTAATTATCATTAAAATGTTCAGTCATCGAAAAAGAAAAAAAAAAGTTATTAACGATGTTTTATTTTTTTAAATTTCATTTCACATACAATCTAAAGTCGGATCCGTCCGATGTGTATCGTGAGAGAAGAAAAGCGTTTTCAGTTGGCGTTGCTTTTTTTGTGTGATTATAAGATGTTGTGAGAATGTAAATATCTCGGAAGAAATTAGCGAAGTATTTGAATAACATTGGGGACATCTGACATTTTGTAAGGAAGTCATTTTCAGTCCTGTTATTTTTTTATCTTCTTTTCGTTCACATCAATCCATAGTTTTAACAGCTGCAAAATAATTTACCGATAATTACTCCGAATTACTTCAGAGAAGCACACACTCAAACCCTCATTATCTATCTATCTATCTATCTATCTATCTATCTATCTATCTATCTATCTATCTATCTATCTATCTCATTCTGAGTATATATATCGATATCTCATGTTAATCGTATCTGTTTCATTCCATCCAGATCTATCTATCTATCTATCTATCTATATATCTATCTATCTATCTATTAGGTTGGTGCAAAAATTATGACGTAACAATGTCGTTTTTTGACGTTAAAAAATACGGCAAAAAACGACATTATTACGTCATTATTTTTGCACTAACCTAATATCTATCTATCTATCTATCTATCTATCTATCTATCTATCTATATATCTATCTATCTATCTATATATATATATATATATATATATATATTGAGAAGGTATAATTTGGTTTTGTATTTTCTAAAAAAACATTTTATTTCGCAATCAACACCATCACTTAATAAGACACCAGAAGTAGTGAAACAAAATGGATATTTTTATAGTGATGTTGTAACATGCATATATTATAATTTTTGAATATATATATATATATATATATATATATATATATATATAGATAGATAGATAGATAGATAGATAGATAGATAAAGAGGGTTTGAGTGTGTGCTTCTCTGAATATCGGTAAAATATTTTGCAGCTGTTAAAACTATGGATTAATGTGAACATATATTTGTGTCCTTGTGTGTACCCAGGCATATATTTGTATATATGTGGGTACATGTGTGTGTGTGTCTTAATTTTGCATATACGCTGTTTTTTATTTTCGTTGTGTGTACATATTTTTCTTTGGGGATGTGAGTCTGTCTGTTCGCTCTTTTATATATGTATGCGTATATGTGTGTCTATTTATTAGCGTATATATATATATATATATATATATATATATATATATATATATATATATATATTTGTCCTTTTTTCTGCTTTGCTTGTAGCCAGATATACCTTTTCAAATATTCGCTTCTTAACGTTATTCGATTAAACACTTTTCCATATATATATTATTTTTTTTCTATTTGTTATTTTTTGTCCATGTACATAAAACGTTAGTAGTTTGTCTTATTAGTTTTCACACACACACACACACACACATATATATATATATATATATATATATATATAAATATAATGGGCGAAGGCAGAAAACTGTCGATTCATAACTAGCTGATTCGGCTAGATGGAGCTCGACAGTCCAGGTTCGCAGTCTATCTAGGGGAAGGAAAAACGCTAATTTTAAACCACCGCCGCCTTCTGATCATATACAAAACACGGAAAAGGCTATGGAATGAATCAATGCAGAAAACACGCAGTGGAACCCCGAAGGCGGTTGGCTGTCATTACAGGCAACTTTCCGGAAACTCCTGCAACCCTGCCGTCCCCAAATGTAATGTCCTGTATTCCTTTGGATCTTGTCGGTACGGCCGAGAGGAAAGCCATGTAGTCTTGGTAGCCCCTGACACATTAAATCACCAGTAAGTGGTGTACCATCGAGAAGTCACTCCAGTTTGAGCATCAAAGGCATGAATTTTGACCAAACAGGGTACTACATTTATCTCACGTGATAAACGGATGTTTAACGAACTCCGGATATCATCCTTCTTGGGTCAACCCATGCGGATTACCTAGGTTTGCATAAACTATATATATATATATATATATATATATATATATTAAAGAAAAACAGACTATTTTAAGGTATCATTATAATAATTTATTTCATCAGAGCCCTTTTAAAGGACGCCGGATCATCCGATAGCACTTCCAAAAATGAAATGAAACGAAAAATGAAATTAAAATTGATGTGTAGTGTAAGTGATCTGTTTTTCTTTAAAATATTAGCTCTGGATTTACATTGAGCTCTCAGGATTTCATCCTCCTTGGCATTACCCATACGGATTACCAAGTTCTTCATAACTTAACTATACATACATACACACACATATATATATATATATATATATATATATATATATATATATATATATATATATATATATATATATATATATATATATTAAAGTGAACATAGAATTCCACACTCAGAGATCATTGGCTTTTTCATGTTAGACGCAATCATCGGGCCGCCTTACATTTACAGCGGCCTGACGATTGTGTCTAGCATGAAACTGCCTGTCGCCTTTGAGTGTGGACTTCTATGTTCACTTTTATATCTATATTTGCATACGCTCTATCTACGATATCGAGCACATTATCCTATAAATATAGCACCCCTTGAAACTAAAAAGGAAACTCTATTGTAGCCGTTTTTTTATGGCCATTTAGCTCCTCAGGATAAATTCCTTGGAGCTTGTCATTACTAAAACGTTTTTTTAACAAACGTTTTAGTATTGGCAAGCTCCAGGTAATTTATCACAAAGATCAAAATGGAATTAAAAACGTTGTACAATTGAGTTTCATTTTTATGTAATCCGTTCCTATGCTTTATAATAAATATATTGAGTTCTCGATTGTGGATCAGTTTTAATATTCTATATTAATAGAATTCACTTGGATTACATACCACGGATTTTTATTTATTTATCTATCTATCTATCTATCTATCTATCTATCTATCTCTCTCTCTCTCTCTTTCTATATATATATATATATATATATATATATATATATACATATATATATATATATATCATTCGGGTTGGAGGTGAGATTCTTGTCGAAGAAGCACATATATTCTACGAAATTTCTCGAGATTTCAAGCCGGTAAATGTAGTTAATACATTTTATTTAAAATACAGACCATTTACTAAAATAAATTTTATCTATTAAGATAACGTATAAACAGGAAGTGTATTAAATAATTGTTGGAATTAAGCCATTTCAAATTTATATATATATATATATATATATATACATATATATATATATATATATATATATATGTGTGTGTGTGTGTGTGTGTGTGTGTGGGTGTGTGTGCAGGTATGTAGACAAATAGGAAACAACACGTTAGGTAAATAATCCAGTGTTCTTTAGTATTTTTTTTTATTTTTTTATATTTTTATTTTTAAGAAACAGTGCTCCATACAGAAGTAGAGCTTAGAGTATAATTATCTTCCCTACATAGCGAAGGAATCATTTAAAAAAAATAATTATAATATATATATATATATATATATAAATTTGAAATGATTTAATTCCAACAATTATTTAATATATTTTCTCTTTATATATATATGTGTGTGTGTATGTGTATGTGTGTGTTTCTGTGCCCTTGTGTGTGTAGAAGTACTTGCAGGTTTCTTTTTGTGTCTGCCATCACTGCAGTGTAATATTTGTATCTTTCGTCCTGGGTATAACGATGAACAACATACGACAGCAAGATTGGGACAGTTTGAAGAGCATGGACCCATTTCTTCATTGCTGTTGTTCCTTGGAAGCACCTCTTAGGGTCCCAGCTATGGGAAAATAGTAAACCCCTTAACTGGGATCAAAACATTATGTAAGTATAAAAATAAATTTTTATAGTAAGCATTCTCAGCAATAGATTTTACTAGTTAAAAAAAAAAACAAAAAATTACTAAAGCTCCCAATGAAATTTACATATTAAATGACCCATATGGAGTTGATATGCCGTTAAACAACCTAAACCAAACTAAACTTTGTATCTTATATTTTTGGGATTGTGCCCACCAAACTTGGTTCACGTTCTCTCAAGATCCCCTTGCTGTAAAGATAAAATTAATCCGGCGAGACGCAGCATCCTTGCCTTATTTCCCTTTTTTTATTTATGTAGGAACCCAATTTATTTTCAGTCCGTATGCAGGCACTTTGTGCTAAGTCAACTTTCTGGATTATTCTGATATCTTCCTCATGTTATTTACGTTTTCCTAACCATTCAAATAGGTTCTTGTGTCAGAACTTATGAAATCATTTTGAACACGTTTTAGAAATGTTTCTTTTATTTTTTGTCGAGAAACGTAAACGTATAACGGTACATTAAATCTGTATGCGTGTGTGTAATGAGGCAGTCTTTAGTTTTCCTTATTGTACCATCTGCGTTGATTTGATATAAGTCCCTGATCAAAGATGTGCCAATTTTCAGGCGTTGCGGTATGGAACATTTCGTTAGGGTCATTTGCAAAAGCTGGCGCCATGTTTGATGATTGTCGACTGTCGGTTCTGCCAGGCGCGTGAGGGGGTTGGGGTCACCGCGGATTATGATCTTATCAGGGAGCCGAGTCGAGTACGATTTTCCAAACGCCGGCGGTTCAGCGGTCAAATATTTGTTAGGGTCTGAAAGAAATCGGACGACATTGAAGTGCAACAGGTTAATTTCGAACAGACAAAGAAACGATTTCAGCGACAGGAACGAAAAGGTAGAGGCGAATAATTTGACGATGCTTAAATCGATCGCGTACTGTGAATCGAAATAATTCGGTAATGAGAGCAATAAAGTGGATTTCTGATTTGCGTTCTTTCTCAGGCCTTTAGGCTGGGATTAGCCAGCTCGGATGAGACAATCGGATACTTGTTATTCAGCCTTATGAGACCAAAGATCTTTTACAATTATCTGGTCAAACAAAAATAACAATATAACGTTAATGGTTTCATATGTTCTTAAAAAAAAAAGACGAAGACAAAAAAACAAAACAAAAAAAAACAAGCAAAATTGAATATTTACTTTATCCATGTGATGAGAATGAAAATATCCTCAAAGATCTTTCCGTTTCAAATCACTGTACTCTCTTGTTAATAAGATTGATGAAAATGTCACCAGTAGCATCTTTTCTAATATGTTAATGAAATCTTAGAAATATCTTTAAAGTATAATCGTTTGTTTATTGCTAGTATAATTAGTCAAATGATATACATTGGTTAAAAGTCTTGAAACATTTTTTATCGTGGTGTTCACCCTGTACAAGGTTCGGGAGCCATCCGAGGTATAATATTACAGAGTAAGATCCGCAGTTTAAGCGGATATGTTGAGAAGAGAAGGATTAACTCAAGAGATGAACAGGTTTAGATTGTAATGATTGAGAAAGCATCCTCTTTGGAAGTCAGCAGTTAGAAGGAAGAAACTACTCGAGTGGAACTTACATCCCACTAATGAAATACGAAGTGAATTAGATTGGTCCGCTACTATGTGCGTGGAATGGAGGGTCCTAGCCGTATAGGTTAGAACTAGTAGGACTGAATAATGCAGTTCGTTTGAGCCCTTTTCCATGGAAATAAATATAGAGCAGTGAGAGGTCTGCAACGTTTCGTCTGCGGCAAAGAGTTTGTAGGATTGAAAATAATTTGACACCCACAAGGACGCGGAGAAGCTTTTGGACATAAGTTTAAAGTTAAATAGATGCGTACAGAATTTAAAGTATGTGCGTATTGAAAATGCCTGTGTTCACGTGTAAACAATTAAAGAGAAGCATATAAAAACTACTACAAACTATGTCCGTTTTCTTTTTTTGTTTTCGTCCAGAAATTAGGTTAAGTAACTGTAAGCCTCTTTATAATGGTCGAGCTCAAGTTTCGGCAAAATCCATGCGAAGGCTATGAGCATTCGAAAGTTGAAGAGAGTTTCTTTGTCTGGTCCAGAAGTAAGTTCGGTCAAGTCATGATAAACAAGTTTATAATGGTCGAGTTCAAGTTAAACTTGCACTATGTTGGAATGACTGAAGTAAAACTATATTTACTTCAGAGGTCGAGGTTTTGAAAAATAAGTACTAACGCTACGGGTTGGAAAGTGGAAAAGCGAGCGAGGAAAAGAACGCGGACCAGCAGGGACGTCTTTTTCCAAGTCCTGTTACATCTTGTAGCAAGAGGAAGAGACGGGAATGTTCGTCTTTATATTGACGTAAACAGTTCCATCTACGAGTTGATAAAACCTTCGGTTCCTTGACACTGACCATCATGGGAAAATGTATTTCTGTTTGTTTTTTATTATTCATTATTTTTTTTATCTATTGATTTTATTTCATTTTTCAACAGGTCTTCCAAATGAATCACGGTGAAGGGTATAGCATAGCGTTAAAAATGAGCATTCTCTTCATCTCTGGAACAAACGGTGACATATCAGGAAAAATTGAGTTATTAAAAGAATCCAGGAAACGAGGAATAGTGTGGTTAAATCAAAGACATACGTATACAATATCGTTCAAAAGTTTGAAGCCACCCCAGATTTAGCATGGGAGGAACTTAACAGAAGAGTGAAAAAAAAAGAAAAAAAATGAAAAAGAGCTCTTGAGTTCAGTCTATATTTCAGAGATGAGGTATTATGTATATTATTTACACTATTCGGACTATTGTCCTCATCTTTGTCGCAATATTTATTACAACGTTTTGGCCTTTCAGTATCTGTCTATATTCCTGAGATGAGGTATTATGTACATTATTTACATTATTCGGACTATTGTCCTCATCTTTGACTTGGAACAGTGGATAAAGGCGTTAGGTAGATCCAGTGATAGAACCGAAAGAGTGTGAGTTCAATACCTGGTTATGGCAATGGAGAACTTGGAGAGGGGAATTAACAGAAGATAACTGATAACTGACATTCATTAAAGATGGTACGTGGAACTAGAACAGTCTACCCCAGTGAACGAAATAAAGGGTTAAGTTCGACATTCCAACCACCTGAAGAAGGTCGGTGTGTACAACGGCCGAAACGCTGTGATAAATATGGCGTCAAAGATGAGGACAATAGTCCGAATAATGTAAATAAAAATCTTGAGTTATTGAAAAAAGGATGAAATCAATTATCAGGCTTTTACTTTTACAAACTTTTGCAATGAATTCCAAAAATTTGTGCTGCAGTAATCAAAACTAAAGGAGGATATTTTGACGAGAGCAAAATTTAATCATAAAATTATTTCTTTCTTTTTGTCACAATAAAATTTTTAATGAAAAATAATGTCTCACTTTTTTAACTATGTATCATAATTCTCTCGTATTTAAAGTACAAATCAACCACTTTTGGGGCAAATTTAAAAAATTTGCAGGTTTTACCTCAAACTTTTGAAGTGTAGTGTATGTTTCAACCAAAAAATAATTTGCTGAGTAGAAAAATGTTCTCTATGAGATTTACTGCTAATCTCTGTAGATTTTGATATCCCCAAATCATTTTCACACTGAATGAGATTCAAACATGTTTTCTGTGTTTGATGAAATTAATAGTTTTCTCATATTTAAAGATCTTTTTGCCAAGTTTGGAGCGATTCAAAGACTTTTGTTCCATATTTCATGTGATTAAAAATTCTTATTCATTTTTGGTAAGATTCAAAGATTTATTCCGTGTCTGGTGAGATAAAAATATTTTCTCGGCGACTGGTGAGGTTCAAAATGAAGATTTTATTACGAACTGTTGTAACCTGGATGAATTCTTACTGCAAGCGATTCATTGTTCAATTTCCTCACTATAATACCAAATAAAAATGACTTTTTTTCTGGTCAAAGAATTCAACTGGTTATTTTATAGCATTACATAATCTATCCTTATGTTGTATATTAGAGGCAGCAATCAAGCAAGTTGCTGGATACGCAACATATGCAACAATTTTTTTTTATTTAGCATTTGTAGCCATTTACAAATATCTGAACTCTCTTCGAAGAATTCAACAAATTAAAATAAGAGTGGTTCTTATCATGAGATTTAATTATCAGAAAAAATGGTCTAGAGTCACAAAAGGCAAAAAATTATTTTGATGCCTGAACAATTATGCTATGAATTTTCATAAATAAAAAAAAATATGATCAATAGTTGCTGAAAGTTTTAGCATTGAGAAAGAATTTATATTACAATTATTTGCCAATGTTAATTTTCATTAATGCTTATTATTGACAATTATTTGAAAAGATTGTTATCAGTATGCCGCTATGGCTGATGGAGCCGTGTGCAGATAGGTCAAAGGAAACAGCTCAGTAATTAGCAGTGAATAACCCTTTAGTCATTTGCCTTTCATCTTTTTTTTATTTTTGAAAGGCATAGTGTTAAAATTGAATTATGATGTGAAGTTTTTAATGCTACGATAACAAAATTTGAATAATAATAATAATAATAATAATAATAATAATTACTTCAAAAAGCAATCAAAATACAAGGTCTTTGAAATCGAAATCTCAAAAATGTGGCACATGAGAAAATCAACATTACTTGTTGTAGTTGGAGCCCTCGGATTGAATGGAAAATATTCCAATAGACACATAGAAGGGATTCCTGGTAACACATGCCTTAAAGAAATACAAAAAAAATGTTGTCACGGGTACAGCTCACACTTTATGTAGGGCTTTATCTATTTAAAATATGTGGGTTTTTTTGTTGTTTTTTTTTTTTGGTGGAGGGTTGTAGAAAGGCTTTCGACAGTGTACTACTCTCATGGATAGAGAAGAGTCTAAAACTATATAGAGTATGCATAACAACGGTCAAATTCATAACGGAGAGTATGAAACACGCGGAGACCACACTAAACCTGAACCATACAAAAGGGGGGCATTAACACGAAAACCATTCAAAAACAATAGTGAGATCTTCCAAGGAGATTGTCACCACTACTCTTCTGCCTTTCATTAGCGCCACTCACCTGCATACTGAACTACAGTAGCTACGGATACAAGTCACAAAATGGTAAATTGAATCACCAATTCTATTCTGATGATCTCAAGACGTTTGCCAAGGATGACAATGAACAGAAAAAAAAAACTGTTCACCATTGTCAAAACCTTCAGCGAAGTCATTAAGATGGAGTTCCGATTCAACAAATGTGCCAAAGCCACATTGAAAAGCGGTAAACTAAAGACATTTCAGATTTAGACCTTGATATCAACAAGATTCAGGAACTAGACCAAAATGGCGCTTACAAGTACTTATAAATTAATGAAGGAGACGGAATACCACATTCTATTATAAAGAAAAGGCTCCCAAAAGAATATTATAGGAGATTGCGTGTGATACTAGAAAGCAAAACTTAATGGGGCAAATAAAATGGAGACTATCAACACCTTAGCTATACTCCCAATAACATACAGTTTCAACATTATTAAGTGGAATTTGAATGACATTAAAACATTTGACGCCAAGACCAGAAAATGCTTATCCAAATGAAGGTGTCCAACTGAAATCTGATGTTGATACGCAGTACGGAGAAAGAGTTTTAGGAGGTCGAGGTCTAATCCATCTTGAACTAACTCTAAAAACTACAACAATCGGAGCACACTGAACAAAAACCAATGGCCCTCCCCTACAAATAGTAAAACACTAAAGCCATTTCATTAAAAAAAAAAGCCGAATCTTCAAGAAACATCATAATTTATCTGAAACCCTACCAACAAAAAATGAAGCGAATATCATCTACGTCAAAAGGGTAAAACAGATAAAAAAAAAAAAAACTTCGCCAAATGAAATTATAAAAAGCTGTGAGGACAAGTCATTGCCTGGCAAATACCCCAAAAGGAACCAAAAAAGCAGAAGCTGACCAACAGAAAACTCATCAGTGGCTGAGGAACACGATGTTGAAAGCTGAGACAGAATGACCTAATTATTGCAGCTCAGGACCAAAACCATGCAATCAGACCCTATCACTGTTACATAATCAAGGATGGAACTAAGCCGAAATGCAGGATCTTCAGAAAAATATGATGAAACTCGGCCATATTATCTCGACTAGCAAAAAATAAATATACCCGCAGACATAACAAGGTAGCGACATATGTGTACTGGGAGATATGCAAGAAGCACAAAATCGAAACCACTGAAAGATGGTATGAGCACCAACCAGACACAGTTACCCAAAATAACGATGTAGCTATCCTCTGGGACATGCAATTAAAACTGACAAAGAAATAAAAGCCAACAGAATTGATATTATCATAAAAGACAAGAAATTCAGGAAGTGTATGCTTATTGACATAGCAGTACCATCTGAGTGAAACACTTACATGAAAATTACCGAGAAATTATTTAAATACAAGGACTTGGAGATCGCGATTAACACGATGTGAGGAATGAAGACTGAGACTGTCATAATAGTTATCGGAACTCTGGACCTCGTGAGAAAAGGAATGTCCCAGATAACGTCAACATAAAGTTATCCAGAAGATCGTCCTACTAGGAATATCTCATATACTAAGTAAAGTGCTATAAGTTAAATGACAATTCTCCTATAGGGCCTAAGGACCATAGTTTGGACCCGGCTCTACACGATACAAAGCAGGAAACATAACGTACACGAGTGGTAATAATAATAATAATAATAATAATAATAATAATAATAATAATAACAACAACAAAAATAATAATAATAATAATAATATTTACATAAACCAAAATTTTCCTGAGTACATCTACTGAGGTTAATTCAGTTCACAAGACTATTGACTTTCAAAATAACCCCCACCTTCACCTGCGGTTAGGTAGCATTTTAAACGCCAGCATTAGAAAGCCGTTTACGTTTGGGTTGGTTAAATATTTACATCAGCGAACAGGATATTAAAAAGCGCCCACGCGATTCCCATCCAAGAGAAATGTTTATACCCCGATAAAAGTCAGATGTTTCTAGACTGATATTTGAAGCAATAAGAATTAGAACAAAATAAATAAAGTAGAATTAATAAAAAAAAAAAAAAAAAATGAACAGGTTCTTGACAGGAACTGAAGTTATAAGAGCCATTTTTCTTGTAGAATGAGTGAGGCAAATGAGTAACAGATTTCCTCATTAAGATTTGGTCGAAACAAAAGTAGTGTGAAAGCCCCAATCAAAAATCAAGAAAAGTGGACACACGAGGTAATTAAGAAGCTAGAATGGCATTTGTACGTTTTTATTTCTCTCTTAGTTTAAATTATGTCCTTCTTCCATATTAATCTACCGTCTTTTACAGTGGAAAAAAAGTGGTTGTATAGCTCGCTATCTTAAATTGTTATTTACCTTGATGCAACTATATATGTGTAAGAAAGTAGGGGACGCTGAGAATTTTAAATCTTAATTTTAATTACGTATTTGTCGGCCTATAAAGCGCATTTTTTTTTTACTATAAATATTTCCCTGCGTCTTAAATGCCATATGGAGGTTTACTAATTTTACTAATTACTAATTTTTTATTGATTTGCCTTGCTAAAATTGGGGTGCGTCTTATATGCCGTCAAATGCGGTAGTTTTGTTAAATATGTGTAGGTATATAGTCAAGGCGATTTCATTTAGTTTCTTCTTTTTCTTTGTTATTTTTTCGATTTTAATGCAATCAATCCTGACAATCTAATTAATATCTGCATCTACTGGAAGGAAACTTGGGTCTCGTCAGAGTCCATCTTGCACATTTACATATCTACCATCCATGCATTGAATACTGCTGCTATATCTGGTCTGGTGCCTCCTGCTGTACATCTTGAGATTCTTGGTTTGGTTTGGTTTCAACCAGTATGAGTTATATAATGCCAACAAGATTTTTATTGTTGGTGATATTTTTTTGAAAAATGTATTGCTGCTAATTATTTTGTTTCAAAAATGTATTTCTGGTAATATTTTTTTAAGTGTATTGCTGGTAATAATTTTTCTTCAAAAATTCATTACTAGTAATAACCTTTTACAAAACTCTACTGCCGGTATTAAAACTTATTTTAACACTTTCATAGTGTTTTTACCCTAATTTAGGGTAACTATTTGTCCATATCTAGGACCCTAACAGGTGCTACCACTTCGGGTCGGGGTGGACCTGGGAAGACCAGCATTTAAGAGGTGGTTCCACGCTCCTCAAAACCTTATCAGAGGCCTTGCTGTTGGATGCATTTTATCGTCTTACCCAGGACGCGGATGTAGTTTATCGTCTTACCCAGGACGCCGGACATAATTTATCGTCTTACCCAGTTCGCGGACGGGTTTGGGGGTTGATTATTTGCCCATAGCTGGGACCCTAACAGGTGCTATCACTCCGGGTCAGGTTGGACCTGGGAAGACAATCAATTATGCGATGGTTGCCCGCTCCTCAACACCTCCTGATCAGAGGCCTAGCTGTCTGATGTAGTTTATTGTCTTACCCAGGACGTTTAAGATTCTAGACAAAACCCAAAGAAGGATGTGTAATGTAATCAATTCTGACCAGGCATCTCCGCTTCAGTCACTTTCTCACCGGTGTGACGTGACTTCCAACTGTCTTTTCTACAAATATTTTTATGGCAACAATTCAGATAAGCTTTTTTCCCTGATGCCCCGACTATATGAATTTAAGCGTGCTACTGGATTGGCAATTAGGTCTCACTGTTTTACCATTGAACTAGTTAGATGCAACCGCAACTTCTACTCTAACAGTTTCTTTTCACGCACGTCCAACCTGTAAAACTCCTTTCTGATTTCTTGCTTCCCTGATAACTACAATCTTCAAAAATTTAAATGTAACATCAATCGCCAACTTATCTTCTTGAACCCTTTTCCTTTATTGGTCCTTTCCTCAATCTTTCCCATCTCAGTCTTCTCATTATCTTTCGCATTCATTCCCTGTAAGCCTCTACGTCTTAGTGGCATTATCTGCTTGCTTAGGGTAAAACAATTAAAAAAGTTTTCTCTTTCAGATTTTCTCGAAACCCCATATATGCTTACTTTTTTGTATGCAAAACCTAAAAAATAATAATCGCTTTCTAAAAAATGAATTTTATTTTTAATACATTATTTTTTTTATTACTCTAAACATTATTTTAGTGAATACACCTCGTTCGAGTAGACGCCTTGTTTGGTTTTCGTTTTTAAACAGTGCAAATCTCTCCCCTTACAAAAAAGAAAGAAAGAAAAATGACGTTCTGCAATGGTGGCCTTGCGCCAGGCGAAATTAAGCTTAATAAGTTGGAAGATGAGTAGATAAAAAGTAGGTTCGGGCCATTTATTGTATTTGTTGCTATTTCACCTGTAGGCATGATATGATTAAGAATCTTCGTCAGTCCTAACCACAGACAATACACGAGTAGCAAGCATTTCAGTTTTGTTTAATAATAAATATTAATTTATTTGAATTATGAAAATTTGAAATTTAAAGAGCAAATTATAAATAAACCTAATAAAGCAAAAAAAAAAAAGTATTAAGAACTAAAATCGCTTAATAAGACATTGATATTGAAATATCATCATTCGATCAGCATCCATCTTTAATGTATGTAGGAAGTTTTGTGTGTGTGCGTCACAGACGAGGAAGGTTTACTTACCTTTTTTTAGAATGCATAACTACCATTCGTCTGTGCCTTGAATATTATTGCCATATCTGATCTGGTACTCCTATTGTACATCTCAAGATTCTAAACAAAACCCAAAGAAGGATGTGTAATGTAATCAATCCTGACCAGGCATCTCCGCTTCAGTCACTTTCTCACCGGTGTGACGTGACGTCCAACTGTCTTTTCTACAATTATTTTCATGGCAACTATTCAGATAAGCTTTTTTTCCCTGATACCCCGACTACATGAATTTAAGCGTGCTACTAGATTGGCAATTAGGTCTCACTGTTTTACCATTGAACTAGTTTGATGCAACCGCAACTTCTACTCTAACAGTTTCTTTTCACGCATTTTTCACCTGTAGAATTCTCTCCCGATTTCTTGCTTTCTTGCCACCTACGATCTTCAAAAATGTAAATACAACGTCAATCGCTATCTTCTGTCTTTATGAACCCCGTTCTTTTATTACCCTTTCTCCTCACTTCAATTTTCCAATTCTATTTCCTTCTCTGTAACCCATTGCATCCTAGTGGCATTATCATAATGTTTGGGTGAAATGATTAAAAATATTTAAAATTGTGATAATAGATCTTCTAAGAGATGCGGACTCTTGTTTTTTGATGTACAAAACGTACATATAATTTCCCCAGCATTTGCACCATGCAAATAGTGATAGATGATAGATGGAGAGCGAGAGAGAGGGAGAGAATGGTAACGTATTGGCACAGCGCAGGTCAAGACTACCAGAGAACGAGGAAGAAAGAAAAGAGTTACAGCCAGTAAACTATCTGCTCTACTAAAGGGGTGTGCTGTGGTTGAACACTCTATGACAGATGACTATATCTGCTACTTACCGTCTGCAACGACCTATTTGTATTGCACTATTAAGAGATTTCGAGTTATTGTAACCAGAATATTTTACAAGAATACTGACAAATTATATCACACTATATAGGATATAAGTAGATTGCGTAACACTGTTCTTCCTAATAATTAGTCTACCACTCTTGAAAACAAGTTCTAAATATCGCGAGATCAAAAACAGAAGATTGAGCCTGAGTTATCAAATCCGTGACATGGTTTAAGACAGGGGTTCGCCAATTATGGCACGCGTGTCAAACGTGGCACGCCAAGCAATTTCCAATGGCACGCAGCCGTAAATGACATCACGAAGTCCGAACCAATAACTACTACAACGCAAAGAGGATATTTAGCTATTTCAATTTTAATATATACTAAAGTATTTTAAGACATTTTTATGTTTAACATTCGTTTTATAGATACAAATATTTAAGTAAATGCTCTGTTTACAATAAACAGTATTAAACAACATTTACCGGACTGAAGGTCCGAGAAATTTTCATAGAAAATATTGGTCCTCCGACAGGATTCGAACCTGTATCATATACGGAACCGTCATTTAGCTTGACGTGCCTTTACCGATTTTTCCACAGATGAGCGTTCGGTTAGCAAGGTCGAATTTACTGTATTTGAACTTCAATCTTCTATGAATCTCTCACGTACATTCATGCCTGCTCATGGCGTATCCAAATGTAAACAAATGACGTCACACATTATGAAATGGACAAAGTCCGACAATTATTTTAAGACATTTTTCTGTTTAACATTCTTTTTATAGATAAAAATAATTAAAATAAGATTAAAATAATTGTCGGACATTGTCCATTTCATACTAAAGTGTATATAGTATATATTACTATATAAAATATATTGTAGAACAGGTGTATTGACCTTGACTTGATATAAAAATACATATGCCGTTTGCACACTGAATGATTTTAAAACCCTAAGTCAGCACAGAGTTAGTAAAAGGTCGCCGACCCCGAGTTTAAGATACCAGAAGCTTTTTAGATTTTTTTTTTCCTGTGAGAATACAGCGCTTACTTAATGTTTTTAAAGCATAATATTGGTAATTAAAATATTGTTAACGCTGAAGACACCTCTTTGGAATACAGGTATACGGTCTCATAGTGTTGCTGTTGAGGTTTCCATATCAATTAGATTCATTACAGGGTGTCTGTATCTTCTCCCTTGTGGCGTATAGGGCCACGATGCGTTACTACGCTATCAGTTACTGGTGTGGTTTGCATAATAAGTATAATTTCATGGGATGCAGTTGTCAACCATACGCCTAAAAGGTTTTGAACTGGGAAGTGTTTCTCCTCGACTGCTTGTGGGTGATATAATGGATAATACCTCGGAATTGTTAATTGGAAAGTTGTTCCAGTTCTCCTTGGGTTCTTTATATTCATGCGCAAATACTATTGGAAAAAGTATGAATTCATCTCTTCTCCTCCCACCTATGGGTTAAATAGTAAACTGTTATTATCTCAAAAGAAAATTCTTACAATCTAAAAAATATTCTCTGGCTTTAAATAACCTATAAAGAGTCGATCAGCCGTAGAAAACGAATGAATCAATCAAACAGAGAAAGTTTCAGATCGAAATTCAGCCAATAACAATTTATGACTGCTCTCTCGTAAAATAAACATTTTTAGCAAGTAAAAAGTGATACCGTAATTCGCCATGTATAAAACGCATTTTTTTTTTCTAAAAAATAATAAGCAAAATTAGGGGTGCGTATTATGCACAGCTACAAAAAGTCTTTAAAAAATTGCCATTTCATCGGTCACCACAAACATACGACAATTTGATACTAACATTCGGCGATTGCGACCCTATAAGGATGTCAAATACAATCATATGTACCTAATAATACATATAAATGTAAAATAAAATAAGAATTATCATAAAACTAAATTAGAATAATATTATTCTATGTTTAAAAACATTTTTTTAATAATAGTAGGAAACGCTGGAGGAATGAAATTGGAGAAGTACAATTTATAGGGTTTGATTACCAAACAAGGGGTGCGTATTATGTGTGAGTTGAAGTATTTTATTTTAAGCACAATTTCAGGTGTGCGTATTATAGAAGAAGGCGTATTATACATGGGGAATTACGGTATTTCCTCCTTTCGGAAAGTTATTTTCCGTTTATATAACTTACATGTGTTTGGTTTCTGTTACCGGCTTTTTTTTTTGCCGACATCAATGTCATTTATAATAATCAAAGTTTTTTCCAATATTCCCCAAATATTTGATGTCTTATGTAAACCCTAAACTGAATTCTTCTCCTAAAATAATCTCTTGCATATTTAAGCCAGATTATCGATAATCAATGACAAAATGGAATCGCTCGGGGATTAATGTATGAAGATCATCCCTGAATATAGTTGCATTTTGTCAAGACAAAATCGTTTACGACGTCTTTTGGGGAAGCTTACTGCTATATCACTTTGAAACACCAGTTCTTGTACGATCATCAAAGTTAAGCAACGCCGACCCTTGTCAGTACATATATGGGCGAACGCTTGGGAATACCACGTGCTTTAAGCTTGGAAGTGCCGGTAGTATAATGGATACCCGTTCGGAATTATTAATCAGAGAGCCGAGTTCCAATTCCACTGGGGTTCGTTATATTCACCTACGCGCAAATACACTAGTTATGAATCCACCGATTCTATCCCCTCCAGCTATGGTCTAATTAGTAAGACTTGCACCAGGAAAAATAATTATTATCCCCCTCCCTAAAATAATTACAATCTAAAATTATTTTCTTGTTTCAAATAACCTGATAATGATTGATAAGACAATTTACACTATTTACATTATTCGGAGTGTTGTCCTCATCTTTTTTTGTCATATTCACGACGTTTCAGCCATTCTACACTTCGGCCTTCTTCAGGTGATTGGAATTTCGAACCGAATCAATCTCTCTAAAGCTCAAACAAAAACGATAAGTTTGCTGAGCAGACAGGGAAATCGTCTCATCCTTACTCCTCTGGCATCCTACTGTGTCTTCTTACGAAAATTGACCTTCCCATACACCATAGGGGATCTGGAGACAGTAATGTAGAACCGAACAGTGCAAAAAGGGATTGTCTATAAAGTTCCGACCAACCATAGGGAGGTCAAAGGATGAGGATGATGAACGTAGCGAGTCCTGATTGTAAAGATCTGAACTGGGGGAACTAAAGAAGGTTGATCATCTGAACCTTTAATAAAGAAATTCTGTGCCTGTGACAAAGAGAAAAACAGAAGAATAAGTAGCTTCCTTAAAAACACTTTTTGATTGCTCTGTTTTTTATGTCTTAATAATATCTGTCTATATTTCTGAGACGAGGTATTACTGTTATATACTCTACCTATGAACACTAATGGGTCTGCCACAATCCTCATAAATACGTTATACTCTATTGTAAGTGGGGGTAATATGCTGGTTAAGTAGTCCACCGCTAGCAGTGGTTTACCTACTTCACGCCGTTGGCGAGTATAAGTATTTTGTTGATGTTATAAAGATTTACATTTCATTTCCAACCTCCGTTTTGGTTATTATTCGTTTAGTAACCTTTTCTATGTTACAATAGATAGATAGATAGATAGATAGATAGATAGATAGATAGATAGATAATGACCAAAATGAGATAGATATTAGGTTGGTGCAAAAATAATGACGTAATAATGTCGTTTTTTGACGTATTTTTAACGTCAAAAAACGACATTATTACGTCATTATTTTGCACCAACCTAATAGATAGATAATGACCAAAATGAGACAGACAGATAGATAGATAGATAGATAGATAGATAGATTGCTTTATATATTGTGCTTATTAACACTATGGGTATGTCCCAATCGTCATAAATATGTTGGATACTATAAGTGTAGGGGGGATAATATGATGTCTAAGTAGTCCACCACTAGCAGTGAGTATTGCCTTTTGTTGATGTTATAAAGATTACCATTTCATTTCCAACCTCTGTTTTGGTTATTCCTCAATCAGTAACCTTTTCTAAGTTACAACAGTAACTATTGACACTATTTACATTTTTTTTGACTGTTGTCCTCATCTGTGTTGTCATATTTCGGCCGTTGTACGCGCTGGCCTTTTCAGGTGATTGTAATCGTTTTTATTTGAGCTTAAGAGAGATTGCTCTCAGTTCTTTGCAAATTGTGTTAAGCTCTCCAACTGATGTTCCAAGTAGATTTTTATATGTTCCGTTCATTCGTCTTTCAAGACGAACAGATAATGACCTATACAATAGGGCTGATTCAATCAATTTTCGAAAGTGTTTTTATTTTTTAAGAAGTATGGAAGGTTCAAGCGCCAAATCTTGCGAAGTTTGTTAGACGCATCCCATGCAAAAGCTCTTCGGATATTGAAGTCATTTTGGGAATCTATTAAGTGAGATCCAAGATATTTGAAGTCTTGAAATCTTTTGATTGATGTATTACTATTAGGTTGGTGCAAAAATAATGACGTAATAATGTCGTTTTTTGACGTAACGTCAAAAAACGACATTATTACGTCATTATTTTTGCACCAACCTAATAATTGTCTTCAACTCGCTACGTTAGTTCCACGTAATTGTATCATTTCTTCCCTGTCCAAAATGTTGTACGAAGTCAGCTGCACTTCCAAACTGCCACTTAGTCGAATAGATTGCCATTTCTATGAACACTATAATCTCCACCTCTGCAAGTCATGGGTCAATAATTATGTCCCCCCCCTTGTACTCATATTATCCACTATCAACCGTACCCCCCTTCCATTCATATCACACTGTTTATCGCTCATTTCTATTTTAACAGTAACCCTCTGCCTAGTGTGGTCATCTAGGCTTGAATTCGGTGAATGCCAATATAAAAAAGAATGAACAAAATTAGAAGAGATATCAGACAAATGACTGAGACTAAAGTTTCGTATTTCCAACTTCGAGGTTCTTTACTCAGACGCAAACGTGTTCTGTGAGGCCAATTGATTTATTTCTCTAAAGTTATATTATATGTAAATTGTATTTGAAAAGAAAACGCGACGTCCACTCGAAAAGCTAATAATTTTATTCACCTTTTTTCGTCGAGGATAAGGACCATTTTTCCGATTCAAGTTCTTCTTACAAAGCCACATAGTTAGCTTTGTTCGTTTTCATAGGAAGTTCGTGTTAGTGCATTCTTCGGTTTTTCTCGGGTGCGTACGGCATCTGGGGAGATCTTGACGTTGTTTATTGTTTATCATTTCATCGCTTCTAAAGCAGCCAAGTTCTTCAAGAAAACTTTCTGACCGTCATATCGATTGAACTGTTGTAATCGAAACAACTAAAATATACTTAGTATACATACTATTCAGAATAATGTAAATTCTTCATCTCGAAGCAGGATAGATATGTTAGAAGTGTATTAACAGATGATAAAATTTGAAGGTGTGTTGGCATAGCGAATGATGCCTTCCAGAAGTTGTGAAATGCATCAAGAAAGAGAAAAATATCTTTAGAAACAAAGAAAATAGTGTTTAACTGCTATGTAATGTCAGAATATATATATATATATATATATATATATATATATATATATATATATATATATATATATAAAAGTGAACATAGAATTCAACACTTAGAGGCGACAGCCTGTTTCATGCTAAATGCAATCGTCAGGCCAAGTAAAATAAATTGACCTAAATTCATCGAAATAAATAAATAAACTAATCCCGATAAACTAACCATTAGAAAAAGCAAATAAAGATAATCAATCCAAATAAATAGATGAAGTAATAAACAAATTAAAAACTGTTCCTGCCAAAATAATAGTTAGAATAAACTACAACAATCAGCCCAAAAAGTGAATAAAGAGCTTTAATTATCTTCCCAAACCAAACCAAAACTATTAAATAAGCGATATAAACAGTTTTTTACTACGTTAATAAAAACACCGATTAAAAAATAATAAATAAATAAATATATAAGATAAGAAATAAAAATAAAAATAAAAAAAAATAAAATAAAAATAAAATAAAATAAAAATAAAAAATAAAATAAAAAATAAAAATGAATAAAAACAAGCAAAACAATTTAGCCCAAATAAATAAATAAACAAATAAACGACTTCCGGTAAAATAACCGCCAAAATAGACTACCCACAATGCACCACTGACCCGTATATATATAAATAGCCAAGAAAAATAACAGCACTTATGGCCTGACGATTGCATCTAGCATGAAACAGACTGTCGCCTCTAAGTGTTGACATCTATGTTCACTTTTATATTTACACACGCTCTATCTTTGATATTGAGCACTTTATCGGATAAATATAGCACATCTTAAGATTATATTTCTTCATATATATATATATATATATATATATATATATATATATATATATATATATATGTCATTGAACGCTGAACAGATAAAGAAAAGACTTGAAGCAACAGAAACGTGGCTCTACAGTAGGATATTGATCACGGACCAAACCTGTGAGCAATAGCAAAGTTATAGCGACAATTGCAACAAAAGACCATTTAGGAAGAGACAACTGAAATTTCTGGGCCGCATGGTAAGGAAAGACAGCTTGGGAAATTTGATACTCGCAGGACAGATTGAAGGTAAGAGGGTCAATGGAAAACAACGCATATCCTAGCTAGCCAGCTTGAATAAATGGATGGCAGAAAAATTTTTGGGAGAGCCATGATCGCTAACGTCCTTAAGGGACATGATATATATAGAAGAAGTTCAAATCATTCTTTGTGAAACGAAAGCTGCAGCTGTATATTAACGAAATGTCAACGAAATTATTATTTTTTAAATGAAGAATTATCCATATATTTTAATTTATTTGAAACTACACTATACTTTAGTCGAACTATACGATATATATTAATTTATTTGAACCAAAGAGGTGCCACGGATAGAGGCTCGGAATATGAAGTTGGCGAGCCGAGTTCGAATATCAGTCGGTTTCATTAAATAAACTCACGAGCAAATACCCTTGGAAAAGTTATAAATACATCTTTCCACGAGCTATGAATTAGAAAATAGCATCTGAGAAAATCGTTGTTATTCTTAAACATTTTCTCGTAAGCTAAAAATATTTTCTAGCTTTTAATAAACTGAAAAGGATTGACCAACCGTTGAGAACTTATCAACCAATAAAAAAGACACCATTATGGTAGCTGAAGAAAGAACAATTCATGGATTCAAAAGAAATAATAGCAGTATCTTCTTCTTCTTCTTCTTCTTCTTCTTCTTCTTCTTCTTCTTCTATGTATTGTATCCTTTCATGGGTTGGGCGATCATGGCTCTCTACAACTTCCTCTCCTTTATAGCTCTTACAAAATTTTGTCTTTTTGCTATCCTCCTTAATTCTTGTTCTGCCATCGGTTTCCGCAAGCTAGGTTACTCGCTGCTCTCCTCGGTCCCTCTTGTCTTCAATATGACCTCTGAATGTCATATTCTTCAAGCCTTCTTTCCTCATTATGTACCCTTTCGATTGTCTCTTTCAGATTCTAATTATAAGTGTCCATTTTGTTTCCATAAACCTTATTTTTGAGTTTATTATTATAGTATTTCGTTGGTGCAGTGGTAAAAAGGACTTCATTGTTTGAAACGGTTTAATGTTTATACACAATACTTAATTGAAGTTTCCGAAGCGATCGAGTATGCAAATCAGGTGAAGAAATTTAAGTATGTTGCTTGCGATGAATATTGTGTGTTTTCTCTCTGATGGTCTGCATAAACAAGAGAAAAAAAGCTTTTTTAAAACTGTGTCATGTATAATATAACCCCCAGCGGTATTAATCCAGTATAATATAGTTATAGCGCACTTCTAAAATCTCTATGGAATACTAATCACAATCAGAATGCATTTGGAATGTTCAGTACATTCTTTGGAAATTTGCCCTACATGTTACTAGCGACAACAAAGAATTCCTTCCGGATATGCATTTTTTTTAATTTGTCATTCTTCCTATGTTAAAGTTACATTCTTAGAACAATGATTTCGTGACGATGCATATAAGCAAAATCTTCTAAAAACTGTTATGTTCTTTATATGCTATGATATCGTAACTGAATTAAAATGAAAAAAAAAAAAGATTCACAGTGCGAAATAAAACTATTTTAGGGTTTCTCAACATAAAGGTTAACTTTGAAACCAAGAAAATCTGATATTTTATTAAATACGTATGGCTCATTAAGTAGTTACCCTAATTCATCTTAATGTCGGCTTATGAGCGGGTGTATAGAGTTCGTTTATTTATATTTACCTTATCAAGATTTATATATCTGCAAAATATATATAATTTAAAATGCAAGCTATCTAAAATGAGCCACTTATGCCTATATTTTGACCTATGTAGTGTAGACGTAATAACAGTGGGTATGCTTACGTCCATTCTTTTTCAGATTTATTTTGAATTCAGCGTTATTCTTCTCGATGTCTGCCCTACAAAGCAGATAGTACACTACCATCTCGACTGATATTAGTAATGTATTTTTGGAGCCTTTTATATGACTATCATGACACCTTCGTCCACTTTTCATAATGTTGTATTTCATTTTTGAGATGAGAATTTTTTTAATTGTTCTAATCTCGATTATTATCGAGGTTATTATAGACACGGCGCTCCATCATCTTCAAATGTCAGTTGTTTTTGCATGATGTTGGCTATTTTTGATTATTATGTTACGTTTATTCCTGTGATGCAAGTGTTGTCCATCCCTGATGATGAAGTAATTAATATTATAGTCTATTTACTCCAAGCGCACACGGAAGTCTCTTTCAACGTTGCAGATATGTTGTATTTTGATTATGGGATATGTGCTTTGGTTTGTTTGGTTTGGTTTATTTTACGGTATATCAACCTCAATGGGTTATTTAATTCCGACAAGATATTTTATTGCTGGCAATGTTTTTGTTCAAAAATGTATTGCTGGCGATATTTTTTCAAAAAATGTATTCGTGGCAATATTTTTCTTCAATATTGTACCGCTGGCAATTTCTTTTTCCAAAGAAGTATTGCTGGTAATAATTTGTTTTCAAAAATCCATTGTTGGTATTAAAACGTATTTTTACACAGTTTAGTATTAAGTATTTGCTCATAGCTGGGACCCTAACAGGTTCTACCACCCCAGGTCAGGGTGGACCTGGGAACACCGACAATTAAGAGGTGGTTCTACGCTCTTCAAAAACCTCCTGACCAGAGGCCTTGCTTTCGGATGTGGTTTACCCAGGAGGTGGATGTAGTTTATTGTCATACGAAGGGCGCCTGGGGGTTATGTGAGGTGGCATCGTTGCTGTAATGTTACAATAAACTATTTTCTTGATTCCAAACTGACCAATGTTTTGAACAACGTTATGGCAAAATTTTGTCGCTGTAAAATTCTGTACTGGTCAGTGATTACATACGAATTGTTTTTCTTCACTTAATAATATGTATAGAAGATAATTAAATTCAGAATCACTAATTTAGTTGGTTGAATGGTAATTTAGTTGTGATATCTTCCTGGAATTCCAATCTACCATGCATTCGTACATTGGTTACTGTTGCCTCATCTGGTCTGGGGCTCCTGCTGTACACATTGAGATTACTGACAAAATCCAAAGAATGATCGAAAATTTAATCGATCCTAACCAACCATCTCGTCATCATTCACTTTTTCACCGACATGATGTGTCTTTTCTATGTTTTATCTACAAATATTTTAATGGCAACTGCTATGATGTTCTTTTTGCCCTAGTGTCCCGAATACATGAATTTAAGCGTGAACAAGGCGGCTATCCCGGAAGGCTGCGAAGCGGCACGACCGTTTGGCTGGGGACAGGTGTGCGCTTTCGCAATTCGAGAGCGCTTGACTCGGCTCGGTTTGGGTGCCAGCACACCAGCACCGGCGGCCGCAAGCGGGATGACGACGCCGCCGCCAAACGACGGCGAGAAACCATCAGTGCGCGACGCCAGCGCAACCGACACACCACTAGGTCCCACCGGTTTTCTGTTGAAAGAGTTAAATACAAACGCCTTTTCTACTACAACTGTTTCCTTTCTTGCAATCCCCCCCTTTCCGTTTAATTGCTTCCCTGCAAACTAAAATCTTCAAAAATTTAAATGCAACATCAATCGTCGTCCTCTGTCTTCTTGAAACCCATTCATCTTTTTCCCTTTTCTCAGTCCTCACTATTCAGTTTTCTCTTTTACTTTCAATTCCTGTAACGCCATGCGCACTAGTGGCATTCCCGCCTTGCTTGGGGTGAAATGATAAAATATATTATTCATATTCTGTTTATAAAATGTTAAAATGCAACGTATTTACAAAGTAACGTTACGCGCTCGTTATAGAGAATCTAGAAAAAAGTAGTTTTTGCAACCATTATGTAACGATGGAGAAGCGTTGCAAGAGGGCCTTTTTTTAGCTAGGCTTGGATTATTAACAAAGATATTTGGACCCGAAATATATTTCACGAGCTGATAAAAAATACAGGAAGTCGAATACAAATAAATTCAATTTAGCATCTACGCAGACGACACTACCATTTACTCCTGTCTCAATAGTAAATCCGGTTTTGCTGACAAAGTTAATTAGCCGTTGGTCTCGAAAAAAGACCTCCAATCTCTAGTTAATTGGGACAGGAAATGGCTTGTGAATTTTAATGAATCAAAAACAAAACTGCTGTTATTTACTCACCATAGAGAAACGTCCCTGCCTCTTATCAGCATGGTTGATGCTCAACTCCACGAGAGCGTCTCACTGCGGCTTCTTGGTCTCCTGTTCTCTACTGACCTGAGATGGAACAACTATATTGAATCAATAGCTGCAACTAACGCAAGGAAAGTTGGTTCTCTGTGTCACACCAGAAGATTTTTCTCGTCCGAGTCCATCCGTCACATCTACAAATCTACCATTCGTCCATATATGGTCTGGTTCCTCTGTTGTTAATTTTAATGTTTTCGACAAAATCCAAAGAGAAATATGCAATGGAATCGGGCCTGACTTGGGGTCTCGACTTCATTCACTTTCTCACATACATAATGCGTGGCCCCCTCTGTCTTTTCTATAAATATGTCCATGGCATCTGGTCTGACGAGATATTTTCACTGGTGTCCTGACTGCATGAATTTAAGCGTGTAAATAGGTTGGCATCTCGGACCCACCCTTTTACTGCCGAAACAGTTACATGTAACCGCCTCTTCTACTCCAACAGCTTCTTCTCGCACACTTCCCGACAGGGAAACTACCTTCCTCTTAGTTGCTTCCCTGATAGCTATAATCTTCAAATATTGAAATGTAATGACAATCGACATATTCTGATGGTTTGATCCTTATCCCCGTTCTGGTCTGTATCCTTTCGACAAACAACACTCTTTACTTTCTCTCTCTCTTTCTCTTTTCTCTCTCTCTCAGTAACCCCTTGCGTTCTAGTGGCACTCCCACCTTGCTTGTGGTGAAATGCTTCTACACCGAGAGCTTCTTCTCTCGCACTTCCCGACAGTGGAACTCCTTTCCTCGTACTTGCTTCACTGATGATTATAATCTTTAAAAATTTAAAATTTAAATCGACGTCTTTTTATCCTTTCCTCACCCCCGCCCCACTCCCTACTCAGTCTTTTCTCTTACTTACATTCTCTGTAGCCACTTGCGTAATAGTGGCACTCACGTCTGGCTTGGGTGAATTGCTTAAAAAAAAAAGATACTTTTTTCCGAAATATGAGACAAATTTGCTGTGACAAAAAGTACTGAGATGTCCTACTTTTATTCTCTATTCTATTAACCAAATAACGATTTAATTCATATCATCAGGTTGAAAGGTTTTGTTTTAAAATCTCTGTAACTTATCCTCATATTTTGTCTTGTTATTGACGTATCTTAATCTAGACCAATGGTTTTCAAACTTATTTTAACCTCGGAAGACTTTTATTCTTAATATTTTTTGGCAGACCCCCATTATTAATCAATGAAAAGTTTATTTTATTTTCTTATTAATAGATATATTTAAAAATTGTATTATAGAAATAGTAAATGCATATGCTTAATTTTGAAGTAATCTTAATTTAATGAAAATAAATTTGTATTTAACAACTAAATTCTATCGAAAATTTATGTACTAGTAAAATAACTATTGTTGTGCACTGTTTACATTATTTGGACTATTGTCCTCATCTTTGTCGCCATATAGTCCAATGGGGAGGAAAAGATGAGCAGTAGAAGGTGGTTTAAAATGTGGATTGCAGTGTGATATTACAAGCAAGTAATATTTATTATTATTATTATTGCATTAAACGTAATAGATTGGAAGTTCAGTGTAGTTGGTGGGGTCAGTGTAGTCGTCCATCTTCTTTTCAATTGAAGAAGCAGACTGAAAGTTACTGAACGCAGAGATCTATTGTATATACTCGATCTCTTTGAGATTGAGGTTAGAGAAGCTGATAAGAATCGATTTTTTTTTTATTTTGACTTCCATTAACATGACTGGCTTTATACACCAGGATAGAAACTCAATGGACCTATCCGTCTTGACCTTTTCCGCTGATATTAAATGGAATTATTATACTATTTACATTATTCGGACTATTGTCCTCATCTTTGTCGCCATATTTATCACAACGGTTCGGCCGTTGTACGTTCAGGCCTTCCTCAGGTGGTTGGAATGTCGAACTGAACCCTTTATTTCATTCACTAGGGTAGACTGTTCTAGTTCCACGTGCCATGTTTAATGGATGTCAGTTATCAGTTATCTTGTGTTAATTTCCCTCTCCAAGTTCTCCACTGCCTTAACCAGGTATTGAAATCAGACGCTTTGGGTCCTGTCACTGGATCTAACCAACGCCTATAGCCACTGTGCCATGAGACCCTGAGGACATCTGTGTATGAATTTCTGGCCGAAACTTTGTGATAAATATGGCGACAAACATGACGACAATATTCCAAATAATGTAAATAATGTAAATTTCTGTGGAATCCAGTAGGGTTACATGGACCTGTATGGACCCCGGTTGAGAACTTAACCGAATATTGAATTCAAACAATTTGGGTCCTGTCTTTGACACATGGCACAGGTTAGATCCAGGCGTTGATTAGATCCAGTGACATAACCCAAAGAGTGTGAGTTCAGTACCCGGATAAGGCAGTAAAAACTTGGAGAGGGGAATTAACAGGGAATAACTGATAACTGATATCCATTAAACATGGCACGTGGAACTACAACAGTCTACTCCAGTCAGCGAAATAAAGGGTTCAGTTCGACATTCCAACCACCTGAGGAAGGCCGGAGCGTACAACGGACGAAGCGTTGTAATAAATATTGCGACAAAGATGGGGACAATAGTCCGAATAATGTAAATAATGCACATAATACCTCATCTTAGAAATATAGACAGATACGGAATTATTATAATATGTCAATTGCTAAGTCAGTTGCTAAGGTTTACTATGTCGGACTAGACATTTTTTCTCGTCAGAATCTTGCGCGTTTATATCTAGAATTTGTCCGTACATTGAATATTTATGTTACATCTGGTCTGGTGTTTTTGCTATGTACATAGATATTCTTGGCAAAATCCCAAAAGAATCTGCAATATTATCAGTCCTGACTTGGCATCTCCATATCAGTCACTTTCCCACTACTGTAACGTAGCTCGTCTATGCCTTTTCTATAAATATTTTCCCAGCGTTCGTTCCGATGAACTTTCTTCTCCGGGAAATACGCTATGAGAATTTAAGAGTGATTTGAATATACATAAACCAGTTGAGCATAGTAAAATGATTATAATATACATACATGCAAACAGGTTGATTGAAGAGTAACTCCCTATTTTAGGCATGATGGACTCTCCCGTCTGACTATAATTTTTACAAAACGGGAGAGTCCATCATACGTAAGATAGGGAGTTACTTTTCAATCACCCCGTATTTCTCAAATTTTCTTTAAAACATACTAAACATTACTCACACAGATTGTGATAATTTTAGAGGATTTTTCACAAATTATCTTGTAGTTGCTGAAGCAAAGAACCTGTGCATATGTCTTTAGACTTTTTGTCTAAGAAGTTCATTTAGTTAAATTTTTCTTTCTATTACGTCGTTTAATATGATATTTCCTATTCCCGCATCATTTTAAAAGGACGTGATGTTTTCGAAAACAATAAAACTGTTCAATTTATATTTTATTTTAAAATTTGGCGAAATTTGCTTCTTATTCAGCCAGACTTTAATTTTCTTCCATATTTTTTTTTCTACATTTTTGTAAAATATCGAAAACACTTCCATTTATTTATTTTTCATCGAATGGATTTAAAAAGGACTATAGTAGACCTGAAATTTCGCCGAATTATGCAACAGCGCTATTTGTTAATACTTGGACGGCTGGCTTTAGCAATTGATGAGTCATTGGATATCATCGGATATCATCAATTTAAAGGTTTTCAAACAATACTGATATTATTCATTCATAATGTGTCTAAATAACTTACTGGTAAGTCGAGAACTCATGGGATTACGTCATTTCGTGGAGTAGTTGCTTGCAACTGAAGCTGGAAGAAGAAGCAAATATCAGCGCTATGTCTAGAAGTATGAAGGGAAATGAGACGGGAAAAAAAAATTCAAAGGGTGCACAACGTCATTTTGCATGGAATTTTTCAAGAAATATCACACTATTAAAGCAATATTAAATCTAGTAACGAGTTTTATTTCTCTTTTATCGTTATTTTTAAAAGAGTGCTTCATTAAGACGGATTATATATAAGGGTATTTCATTAAAACGGATTATATATAAGGGTGTCTCATTAAGACGGATTATATATAAGGGTGCTTTATTAAAACGGATTATATATTAGGATGTTTCATTAAGACGGATTATTTATAAGGGTGTTTCATAAAGACGGATCAACTTGCGCAGTAAATAAATCAGTGTTATTGGTATAAAATTTATTTACTTCTCTATTGGATCATGTTATTTAAGTCATGGCCATTAAATGTGAAAAATAATATCGCCCAAACTTCCGTCAAATCTGAAAGAAAAAGAAAAAAATCATTAAACGCTTAAACTTAATTCGCATTTAAAATCGATCCAAGTTATTGGAACACCTTTTACATGATTCAAGCGAAAATAAGTTTTTAAAATATTCTCTAAAAGTCTATTTCCTTCTGTTTTTTTATGTTATGATATTCCAAGGAGGGATTCCAGCTGTGTGCAGTCAGTATTAGTTCTATAGTCGAAGACAATTGCCTTATATCTGTTTTAGTTGAATCAATTTCTCTTCAATAGAAATTTCTTCTTGTCTTAAACGTTGAAATTAACAATAAATGTTGGTCTCTCGTAGCAGGTACTGACATTTCATAACGGTTTCCCCGCATTCTTCTTTTAATCACAAGAATTTGCTTACTTCGGCAATTTCCAACCTTTTCCTTGGTCGAATAATTTTCTCAATCATTTGACTCCTACGCAATGCGGGAATGACACTAGTATACAGGGAGTGAAAGTGAAAGAGAAGAATAGCTATAGAGAGGATTAACGAAAAAACAAAAGATGTATTGTATAGCCACCTCGTTATTAGTGGGTGTCTTGGTCGACGGTTTCCATTCGATAATAAACCTGCATTCTTCTCTCGCGATTGGGGACCGCTAGATGAAAAGAACTTCACGGGGAATTTATTAACGTCGACGTATGTGTCTAACTATCTAGTGGGATTTGCTCTTTCGTGCAAGTGGGGAGCAGTTCCAGACACGAAAGGAAACACGGCTACATTCATTTACGTGTAAAAACCAACTTACTGAAAACCCTTTCTCTATTTATCGTTCTCACGTCCGTACAGCGAATCAAAATCAATTTCCTTGTTTTGTCTTGCATCTGACCCCAAAGGTCAACAT
Source organism: Acanthosepion lycidas (assembly GCA_963932145.1). Lineage (NCBI taxonomy): Eukaryota > Metazoa > Mollusca > Cephalopoda > Sepiida > Sepiidae > Acanthosepion > Acanthosepion lycidas. Next base: position 115,064,784 of record OZ010582.1, on the reverse strand, counting down.
AAGGAAGTCCTAGCAGAGATAACATTCCTGCTAAACAAGTAATTAACAGATGAACAGGATTCAAGAAGGAAGAAGATGGCGATTGACGTTGCATTAGAATTTTTGAAGATTGTAGTTATCAGGAAAGCAAAGAAATGAAAGGTAGTTCAATAGGCAGGAATTACGAGAAAAAGAAACCGTTGGAGTAGAAGTTTAGCTGTTTCAACGGTAAACGGGAGGAAACCTAGACACTAATCTAGTAGCACACTTACATTCCTGTAGTCGATGCACCGGCGAAAAGAGCTTGTCAGAGTAGTTGTCATGTAAAGATTTGTAGAAAAGACAGAGGGAAGCCAGGTCACGTCAGCGAGAAAGTGACTGAAGTCTAGATGCCTACCTAGAATAATATATTTTATTTTATTAAATATCAATTCTTCCATTTCTGCTGGATGTCATCAACAAAATCGACCTAATGACTTCACAAACCACTGTTGACAGAAAGAGATCTCTCGTAGTTCCTTTGTTTTGGCGAGGGTTGCAAAGCAACTTATCCAAGTTTACACGAAGCCTCGGTCTTCTATATACAACAAAGATTCTCTAAGCGATGCCATAGTTTATTTTTATAAAGTTAGGCGTGCGCATTCGGGCAATATTCTCTTGTCGTGTAAGGTCTAACGAAGAAAAATATTTACATTTGCTCATGATAATTTCAGTTTAAAACGAAAAAAGGAAAAAAAAATTCTCACAAATCATCGGCAGAAATGAGATGTGAAATATGTAAGGGAAATGATTCAAAAACGTCATTCAGAAAATGATCCAAAAACCTAATTCAGAAAATGATTCAAAAACCTCATTCAGAAAATGGTCCAAAAACGTCATTCAGAAAATGATCCAAAAACGTCATTCAGAAAATGATTCAAAACCTCATTCAGAAAATGATTCAAAAACTTAATTCAGAAAATGGTCCAAAAAACTCATTCAGAAAATGATCCAAAAACCTCATTCAGAAAATGATTCAAAACCTCATTCAGAAAATGATTCAAAAACCTCATTCAGAAAATGGTCCAAAAATATCATTCAGAATGATCCAAAACCTCATTCAGAAAAGGATTTAAAGACTCATTCAGAAAAAAACCTCACTCAGAAAATGATCCAAAAACCTCATTCAGAAAATGATCCAAAAACCTCATTCAGAAAATGGTCAAAAACCTCATTCAGAAAATGATTCAAAAACCTCATTCAGAAAATGGTCCAAAAACCTCATTCAGAAAATGGTCCAAAAATATCATTCTGAATGATCCAAAACCTCATTCAGAAAATGATTCAAAGACTCATTCAGAAAATGGTCCAAAAACCTCATTCAGAAAATGATCCAAAAACATGATTCAGAAAATTGTCCAAAAACCTCATTCAGAAATTGGTTCAAAAACCTCATTCAGAAAATGATCCCAAAACCTCATTCAGAAAATGATCCAAAACCTCATTCAGGAAATGTTCCAAAACCTCATTAAGAAAACTAGAAAGAAATCTTTAATCGATAGAAATTTACACTTTTTTATCAATGGAAGATAAGTTTTTTTATCGATAGAAATTTAAACATTTTTATCGATGGTAATTAAAACATTTAATCGATAGAAATTTAAACCTTTTTACCAGTAGGAATTTAAACCTTTAATTGATAGGAATTTAAACCTTTAATTAATATCAATTTAAACCTTTTTATAAGTAGGAATTTAAACCTTTCATTGATAGGAATTTAAACCTTTTTATCAGTAGGAATTTAAAACTTTAATTGATAAAAGTTTGAGCATTTCAGTGATAGGAATGTAAAGATTTTTATCGATAGGAATTCAAATATTTAATCAATAAAATTTTAACCTTTTTTATCAGTATTAATTTAAACCATCAATCGATAGGAATAACATCGAATCATTGAAATGTGATTGCATAAAAAGATTTAGTAAATGGGCTGAATTAGAAACACATCCGATGAACGACGGTTGTCATAAATCATGTTCAATGATAAAAAAGACTTCTTTTTCTGTGTTTAACGATATATATATATATATATATATATATATATGTGTGTGTGTGTGTGTGTGTGTGTGTGTGTATGTATAAAGGGAGACTTCTGTACAATGACTGGATAAAGAGAAAAAGCCTAAACACCAAATAAAAACCGAACTGTTTTGTTTGAAGAACATGAATATTTCGAGACACCATAGATTCTTTAACGTACCAAAAACAACCCATGTATAGACCAACTTGAAATAAACAATTCAAAGCTGTAACAAAAAATGAAGGAAAAAAAACACAACAAAGAAATCTATCCTTTTTCAGTAACATAATGATCGGCGTCGTATTGCTAAAATATGTTTTGTGAATGTTGAATCAGCGAAAAACAGATTTTATTTCATCCTGCATATCTGTCGCACGTGTCGCCTAAGGAGTACCAATTTGTCAACTTTCTAGCTCATTTCATAAAATGCAAGAATCCTTTGTATAAAGAGAACCTTCAAGAATAACTTCAATGATTATATATTTTAGCCGATTGCAGAAGTCTTTTGGGGAATAGAATTGTCAACTTGCTGGCAAGATGGAATAAAGGTCTAGAGATAAAGAAGGAATATTTGAATACTTGAATAGAATAAATAAACTTTATCGATGATACATCAGAACAAGGCGAAAAAACATCAGAACAAGGCGAAAAACATCAGAACAAGCAAAAAAACATCAGAACAAGCCAAAAAAAACATCAGACAAGCGAAAAAACATCAGAACAAGGCGAAAAAACATCAGAACAAGGCGAAAAAACATTAGAACAAGCCGAAAAAACATCAGAACAAGGCGAAAAACTTCAGAACAAGGTGAAAAAAAAAATCAGAACAAGGCGAAAAACATCAGAACAAGGCGAAAAAACATCAGAACAAGGCGAAAAAACATCAGAACAAGGCGAAAAAACATTAGAACAAGCCGAAAAAACATCAGAACAAGGCGAAAAACTTCAGAACAAGGTGAAAAAAAAAAATCAGAACAAGGCGAAAAACATCAGAACAAGGCGAAAAAACATCAGAACAAGGCGAAAAAACATTAGAACAAGCCGAAAAAACATCAGAACAAGGCGAAAAACTTCAGAACAAGGTGAAAAAAAAAATCAGAACAAGGCGAAAAAACATCAGAACAAGGCGAAAAAACATTAGAACAAGCCGAAAAAACATCAGAACAAGGCGAAAAACTTCAGAACAAGGTGAAAAAAAAATCAGAACAAGGCGAAAAACATCAGAACAAGGCGAAAAAACATCAGAACAAGGCGAAAAAACATCAGAACAAGGCGAAAAAACATTAGAACAAGCCGAAAAAACATCAGAACAAGGCGAAAAACTTCAGAACAAGGTGAAAAAAAAAATCAGAACAAGGCGAAAAACATCAGAACAAGGCGAAAAAACATCAGAACAAGGCGAAAAAACATCAGAAAAAGGCGAAAAACATCAGAACATAGCGAAGAAAACATCAGAACAAGGCGAAAAAACATCAGGACATGGCGAAAAAACATGAGAACAAGGCGAAAAAAACATGAGAACAAGCAGTCTGCCTTTTATTCTTTTTTCTTTGGACTAAGAACTTAAGACGCTTGACGATTTGTTTCGCCTTATTCTGATGTTTTTAGTTATTTCTTTTTTACTTTTATATATATATATATATATATATATATATATATGTGTGTGTGTGTGTGTGTGTGTGTGTGTGTGTGTGTGTGTGTGTGTGCGTATGTGTGTGTGTGAGTGTGTGTGTGTTATGATTACCTCCATATATAGGTTAAATAAATCCGGCAAGAAGACGTATCTTTGCCTTACTTCCGTTTCTTGCAAGTAAATGTTCTGTAATATTCTGATCTGAAGATCTTTGCTCTGTGGTACCCAAGTTTTATTCAATTTAAGCGCGGTATTAAATTGTTAACAAGGATGTATCATTTTACAGTTGAATTGGTGAGATGTCACCGTAAGTTCTTTGCTAACTGTCAATTTTCTCATCTGTGGATCTCTCTTCCGGCTTCTTGCTTTCCAACCGACATTGATCTTAAAAAACATTAAATGCTGTCCAGTCGCTTATCTACTGTTTTGTTAATTTCCTCTTCTTTTATTGTTTTCGCTCCTTAATAATATTATCATTTCATATAAATATTATATTTTGTCCTGATGAGCTTTTTTTTTCTTAAGTCCCTCAACTGCATGAATTTGAGCTTGCTACTAAACTAGCAATTAAGTCTCATTGTTGAACAAGCTAGATTCAACCCCCACTTCTATTATGACAGTTTCTTTCATTACACTTTTCACATGTGAAATTCCTTTCCAATGCTTTGCTTCTCTGATAACTAATATTTAAAAATTTAAATGCAATATTAATCACCATCTTCTGTCTTCCTGATCTCTATTCCTCTTTTTTTTCTCACTTCTTTTCACTTAAGTCTTCTCATTCTTTTTCAATCTCTGTAACCTCATGTGTTTTTGTGGCATTATCGCCAGTAGTCTCTTGAGTCTTAGTGGCTTTCTTGCCTTGTTTGGGGTAACCTGATTAAAATAAATCTTACATAAATAAGCCTAATTTTACTAACCATTCAAATAGATCTTGTTGTTTTAACTTGTGAAATGATTTTGAATCCATAATGGATATAAAAGTTTACGGAGAGAAACGTCAACAGACCTTGGTACATGGAATCAGCGTGTGAGTTATAAGTAATTTTAGTTTTGGGGACACAAATAATCATGACTACACCTTCATATATCAGGTGATGAAAAGTTTGTTACAGACGGCAATGTTTAACAAAGGATTGACAAGGAAAAGTCCCCACAATTGACCCCAAAAGACGAACAAAATGGAAGAAAGGCAATATTGTACGCGTGGTTAATATTCATTTAAAATTACAATGAAATGCTAAATGCACATTTATACATCCAGCAGCTGCAAGGTGTCCAGAAAAGATTTAGTCTAAAAAAGCGTCCTGTATTTGTCAATAGGAAAAACGTTCCCCTCAATGAAAACGGAAAGACGGATGCAGCAGGAAGTACGTACGAAAAAATTTAGAACTCACCTCATTCAACTGGCCTTGAACCAGCCGATTATTACTTCTTTCGATTGCTACAAAACACTTAGTCGGGGAAAATTTTCTCTAATAAAAACAAAATCCATGAGTTCATCGTCGAAAATATTTTCACATCAAAACCTGTGGAATTTTACTCAAAAGACATCGAAGACCAACATGGCAAGTGGTAACAATTCATTGCTATTAATATTGAATAAGTAATTGAATAACATGTAACAGTTTTATTTGTTGAAGAATAAAACTGATAAAGAAAAACGGAAATTATTTAAAACGCATCATAATATATAGTGGTTGCAGTTTTTGTCTAGCGGCATATCAACCTTTATGGGTTATTTAATGCCTATATCAAACATTTTGTGTGCAATTTTATAGAAATTTGGTACAATTTTATACTTTTAGGGCAAACAATCCTTTCATAGGTATATAGTTATTAGATGATCTGTTGTGAGTGTCATATTTTTTGGTATAAACTAATGTTTTCGGTTGATTGTTTTTGTTTAGCATATATATATATATATATGTCCACTTAAGATTAAAACGAATAGAACAATTCTAACGTTCGTAACATTTAATTTAAAAGAGAGCTCAATGCAAAGTGGAGCAATATTATTTATTTGAGGATTTTTATAACGAAAGCATCTCAAATACATCTCAAGTGATTGTAAATTACTGATGAGATGAATTCATTACGCATCGAAACACGGCTGCAATTTTGACATGTTTTCGATGTAATATCCTAACACACACACACACACACATACATACATACACACACACATATACACACACACACATATATATATATGGACCAGAGGAGATCAGCAAGTAAGTGGTGGTGGTGGGGTGTCTACATTCCTCAAATCTCCAGTCTCCCAATCAGAAGCCCTTCTGCCAAATGTACATTAAATCTGAAATATATTTATTTTTAATTTATTTTATTTAAACGTTATGTTGGATGGATACTCTTATTCGAGTAGATTTTCTGTATTTTAATTAAGTATTATTTTTTTTTATAGAGAATGCAGGTTCGAATCCTGCAGGAGGACGCATATTTTTTCTGATAAGACTTTTCAGGCTGGTAGATGTAGTTGCATAAAAAATATTTTTATAAAAACAGAGCACCTACTCGAATATGAGTATCCGTAAAAAATAACGTTTTTAAAAAATAAATTCAAAATAAAAATATATTCTCGATGAGAACTCGAAAGCTGAGTTTGAATCCCACTCAGTTTTCTTACATTCACTTACACACAAATATCCTTCGGAAAGGTACGAATCAAGCTGCCCCCTCCATCTATGGGTTAAATAGTTGAATTTGCATCTGGAATAATCTTTGTCGCTTTTCTAAAATATTTTCAGTGCAATATTTAATCGCAAAAAAACATAAAAAAACATATTAATGAATCAATCAGTCATATCGATAACAGAGATGCCCATAACACACACCATTAGAATTCTAGGAGAATAAGATTCCAAATTTAGATTTTCCACTCTTTTCGAAACAATCCTGAGGGTTCATTCGAACCTAGCACTATTAAGGAATAAAATCAACACAAATATCAAAAGGTCTACTTCTATCCGCGTAGTCATATTTACTCTTGCAATCCTATCATTCACAAGGATTCATTCGACACTAGTAGATGTAAGGCTTTGTTCAAGTCCAGCAGTCATAATAGTTAAATTAATTACAACAGATATAAGAATTGCATTTGATCCCAATAGGGCTAATTCAGTACCTGCAGGCATAAAGATTCGAGTCCAGGTATCTGAAGGATTAATTCTATTCCATCAGTCATAAGGGCTAATTCGATCCCCGTAGCCATAAAGATACATTCGATCCCAACAGTCATTTCGCTTAGCGTAAACACTTTCTTAAAATAAACCGACAAAACAAGCAACCAAGAATATCAAAAGTCTTCCTCGTGTGACTCCATTTAATGTTGAAATTCTTAACTCGCTATCATCGAAAAAATAATATATTATGAATTATCAGAGAGAAAAGCTTCCAAGATTGGGTAGTTTAATATTGAATGAGTTCAGATTACCACAAACACTTTCTTTGACATTATTCAGCAGTTACTCAAGGGACACACGCAAAACAAGATAAAGGGAACAGTAAGAATTTTCAGCGTAAAACCCTACACTTAATAGAATTAGTTAAGTGCAAGGCAAAAACAATGCTTCAAAGATCATTCATTTGGATTTCGGAAAGCACATCTTACAAACCAATAATTTCCTACTTTGTTCTCTATGCCATCTATTTGCAAAGAGTGTTAAGAATTTTTCTTTAAAGAGAAAAAATCTGACACTTCAACCCAAGAAATATGGTTAACTCTCATGGATTCTTTATTTTTTTTAATTTCTGAGGACAATCACTATCTTTATATAATGAGATCTAATATCCTCATCTGTTATAGTCACAATGTTTCGACCGTCGCACTTTTTGGTTTTCGTCAGATCTTTGGCGTATTTGAATGACACCACATCACGACACTACTACTGTTTTGTAGCGCTATTTCTTCTATCTGCTGTTTTCGAACACTTTCAGTCTCTATCTATAAAAGGCAGGATGTGTGTGTGTGTGTGTGTAACGAATGAACGGCCGTAATTTTCGACGGATCTGCACCAAAATTGACATGCACATGCTCCAAGTTAGTGGGAAGGCCAAGACTGACTTTGCATTTCCAAACTCCCATCGATAGTGGAAATAAAATCGATTTTTTCATTCTTCTGCGGCAGTTTTCATGTAGTTTGCGGCCATTTTGTACTGGCCAGAGTGAGAGCCTATAGTTGGCTGCCACGAATAGGCAGGAAGATTCTATTGGCCAGTGTGAGAACCAACAGCTGACTGACACGAATGTTAACTAGCATGCAAAAAAAAATCGATAGCTGCATTCTTTACAAGTGGGAAAAATTTAAATCTGCATGGCACTTTACTCCAATTGGCTCGTTCGCTTGCTTAAACTCAATGTTGTTTCTGATTCCGCAAAACTGGGTTGTATTTGAAAATGTATTTGTTGTTAACATTCTTTTTTCATTCGGTTTTTCGAGTTACGCGTCTTTTTTTAAAGCTGATCATTTTGTGTTCATTTTGTTTAGTTCTTTTTTCGTAACAGATTTAATGTTTAGTATAGAGCAGAAGTAAGGCATGTAGAAACATCAGCACGGCAAAGGGCACTCCTTTAAAGGCAAGGAAGTGCAAAAATATTTTAAGTCAAGCGATAGCGATTGCTGTATGAGTCGTACGATTTTTTAATCAAGCACGGGCAACGGCGGGCCATGCTGCTCGTATATATATAATGGAGAATTCTAAATTTGTGGTAATTTTATGTACAAGACGTCGGTCTAGGAAAAGAAACCTATTATTAAGACACAAATTCCTGTAAAAGTCATTGAAGGCAAAGTTACTACAATTAAATAAAATGTTCGTAAATCGAATAACCAGACGGTGCAATGCGTGCTTTTGGTTGGACAGTGCGAAAAATAACAGAAATATCAGTTTTTAGATCAACATTATATTTTAGAAATAGCCGAGAAATTAAGATGGCAATGAATTTTTTTTTAAATCGTATTATTCACCTTTTTATACAACAAAAACAGCTTTTGTGTAAATGGATGTTGCATCTTTCCAAATTTCATAGTTTTAGTTGGTTTTCAGTTTTAAAAAAAGGAAAGAAGTAAGGCATGTAGCAACATCAGCACGGAAAAGGGCACTCCTTTAAAGGCAAGGAAGGTCAAGTGATAGCGATTGCTGTATGAGTCGTACGGATTTTGAATCAAGCACAGGCAACGCCCAGTCATGCTGCAAGTGACTGATAAAGCATTTCTCCAATGTGTACTGGAAGTACTTCTTGACGGGTGAAGCACAAACACTCTATGTTTATCTATAACAAATTAAGGTAGAAAATACTAACAGTGGCGTGTCGTGATTTTTCAAGCGTAGCTTTGATGTGGCACAAGACCACACTATGGGGTACACAGTGAAGATCTACCTAATTATTCAGTCGTAATTGTTCTAGCGAGACTAACTTGCTAACCATTACACCGCTTCGAGATACCCCTGACAGTGGCGTGTATGTACGAAAATTGTGTGTTTTATAATCTGTCGGCTTTTTGTTTGTGTTTCATTTACATTGCACTTAGTTTTCGTTTAATTCCTCTTTTCCTTTACTAAGACAACAAAAAAGAATACATGTGCAGAATCAGAAAGAGAAAGATCAAATTCCTCGGTCGCAATAAGGAAAGAGAGTTTGCAAAACTTAAACCTCAAAGGGAATATTCATGGTAAGAGATATAGAAAACAGAGAGCCACCTACTTGAAGAGGTTGTGTAAATGGATTGTGGAACAGGAGGGAACCAAAGCAGAGGGAGACAAACTGCTATGGACTATAAGGAATTAGACATTTTGGAGAGCCATCATAATCGATTTCCTGAAGGGATGCAACACATAGAACAGACAGAAGTAACCATATACTGATCTACAGGTTATTTTAAATGTAGAGTCAAGAGTTTAGCTGTTTTCTTTATTCCTATGTAACTATCAGTAACCTAGAAAATTGACCTGTCCACTAGCTTAACTTTGCCTGATTAGTGATGGCCAAAATTTATTTTAAATACGATTATCCCTCAAGCGGTCGAAAATTTTCTAACCTTCGACGGTGGCAAGATATTTCTCCCTGGTCAACTTACTGCGGCGTACCCACAAGAATACATGAAGAAAAAGGGCAAAAAATACTCAGCCCTGCGACCAATGTCCTGCTGGAATAAGAGAGGTTCTACAACCGGTTTAGCATTCTTTGGTCTAGGCCTCTTTCGACACATCATCGGCTTATGGCCATATCACGTTGAAACACCAGTTCCCGTACTATCACCGAAGAAAACTCGAGCCTGGTCCGTACCTAGATGCGTAATTATCTAGTAATACCAACTGCAGTAAGATTAGATGATGTAATGGATAATGGGTCAGAACTTTTAATGGAACAGCCATGTTTAAATTTCAGTTAAATTCGTCATATTCACTTACGTGACGATATCCTTAGTAAATAGATGACTCTATCTCTGCCGGCCACCTCTATGGGTTAATCAGTAAGGGTTGTACCATTAAAATCATTATCTCCTATCAAAGAAGTTTTACAATCTAAAAGTATTTTCTGGCTTTAAATAACCCGCAACTGTTTGATAAACAATAAAAAAAATACGAATCATTAAATCAAATCTCCACAGGACCAAAAGTCAGAAACATAGTAAAAAGGAGGAGAACAGATACTACACTTTCATCCTGTATTTATCCACTTCGTAAAAATTACATATAGGGCAAGAACAAAATTTTCCCCTTCTCCACACCGCAATCATGCTGGCATTGATGTCTACCAATGTTCAAGCTTTAGGACTATTGCCGCACTTTTTGAATCTCTAGATCCTTGTTTCTCTCTCAAGATAAAAACCGTAACTGTCTGAACACAGAAACACGGTAAAGAAGTGAAGAACAGATACTACACTCTAATCTGAGCTCAGACATCGTGAAAAGGTGGAAGTCATCTTCCTACGGTGGCGGTATATGAACACTAAGTAATGTTTAATGTAGAGGTGCGTATATACAGGCAAAGGACAAAAATTACCTGGTCCTCGCGAGCAGTCACATTGGTGTCGGTAACCACGGATCCTCTATTTGCGTAATACGGGAGTTAGTGCTTCAGATTTAGAATCCACAGTTCATGGAATCTATCATTATAGAACCGACAAGTATCTAAATGTAGATACACAGCAGAGAAGAAAAGAATACGACCTGCATTCTCATACCAGCCTAAAGGCCGGAAAGAACGGGATCTGATAATATTTCTTCTTCGTCAAGAACCATATCCCTTCAGGGCGTAGGCGATCATGGCTCTGCGCAATTTTCTGTCTTTTGTAGCTCTTAATATATTTTCTCTTTTTGTTCTTTCTCCTAAACTCTGTTCCGCCAACCATTTAGTCAAGCTCACTAAGTATGGTGTGCGTTGTTTTCCTCTGTCTCTTTTGCCTTCAATGTGTCCTTTGAGTATCAGTATTTCCAAGCCATTTTCCCTCATTATGCGTCCTAGTAATGTCAACTGTCTCTTCCTGGTTTAAAATATATTTCCTTAATGATTCCATTTTCACTAGAACTTCGTCGTTGCTCACATATTCGGTCCATGGTCTCCTCATCATTCTTCTGTAGAAACGCATTTCTGTTACTTCAAATCTCTTCTTCATCTTTGAGGAGATTGTTCATCATTCACTAACATACATGACGATTGATATTACATAATATTTCAGGACTTTTTTCTTTGTTTCTAACGAATTTTTCATGCTTCTTAATTCTTTGCTTAGTTTTTGGAAGACATCTTTGGCTCATCCAATGCGCCTTCGAAATTCAGTGCTCCGTTAAAACACTTCCCAGATTTTTTTTTTTTTTGACTTGTTTGAATTTAATATTTCCGATTCATAATTTGCATTTTGAGTTTATCCTTTTGCTAACAACCCTGCATTCCTTCTTCTTACAGTTGATGTTTAGTCCTTTCTTCTCGCTTTCCTTTAATACTTCCCATAGGTTCTAGTGTAGTTTCCTTTGTGTATCTGCTATCAACACTGTGTCATCTGCATATTTTATATTGTTATGATTGTGGCTGCCCATAATGAAACGTGGTAGAACTTCTCTCAGAATCGCGCCGCTGTATAGGTTGAACAAGTCCGGTGAGAAGACACATCCTTGTCTTACATCCCTTTCTATTTTCGAATGTCTACTGAACTTGCTGGTGAAATTCCACGGTGCTAGGATGTAATGCAAGGTCGTTCTAATATCGAATGGCGTGCATAAAGACCAAAGATAAATTTGCCCAATCAACCCAACAACCGTCGATATCTCCCCCCACGACCAAAAAAAAAAAAAAAGATACTTGAGGAAGGTGCTACCGCATTTCTCATAGCTTTAAGAGGAAAAGAGAACAGATGATAATGCCAGCCCAAAGGCCAGGGAGCGTTCAGTCTGCTTCCCAGCAATGCTAATGTGTTTAAAAAAAAAAAACAACTCGTTGGCTGTTCAGCCTTGCTACATCATATTAAGATGGAATGAGGTTCATCAGTCCTGCTGTGAAAACGAAAGTTTCTTGCGTTTTTGGTCGTTCCAATCAAATAGAGATTTTTTTTCTCGGCCTTCCTATAAAGAATCTCATTTTTCTCTCTTCTGAAGAACCATCCTGACGGAAAGCACGATGCTTTGCCAATCTCACAGCAAAGAACTCATCCCCACTTAACTCCTACGTCACAGCTTTATTTTTATGTCTTTTATATCGTTACATTTTCTCAACCGTTGATGAGAGCATTCCGATAAATTCATCTTCGTCGTACTTCGATGCGAAATGAATTGGGACTTTCTTGAATCCCTTTCGATTTCAGTCTCCGGCTCCCCCCTCTTTTCTCTCTCTCTTTCTCTCTTTCTCTTTCTTTCTCCATTATTCGTTTCCCCATTTATATATATATATATATATATATATATATATATATATATATATATATATTTAATTATATCATGATAATGCTACACGGCGAGTTTCTCTCTTTTTTTCCCCGCTGCTTTGGCTGCTTTTTTATGTCAAATTAACGCTTTCGAAAATTCTTTTATTTTGTAATTGCGTGTCATCGAGTCTTTGTCATCTCAAATTTCATTTCACCCTCGATCAGCTCCTCCTATCCCCATGTCTAATGCACGCATGCAAACACACACACACATATATACATACAATGACATAATTAGACACATGCAAATAGACTCACGCGTATATAAACACACACTGTTTCTTGTAGTATCTCTTTAGTTTTTGTTGCGTTTTTTTTCTTTTAATCTTTTTTCTACCATTTGCTTTGGTTTTTCTTACGAAGCTAATCTTTTTCTCTCTCTATTGCTTTGTGGCGAGTTTTCACCTTCGCATTCCTTATTATGATATTCTTTTCACCTTTTTATTCTCTTATCTTCATTCTCTTTCTTATTTCGCTGTTCTTTTCATCTTCTCATTTAATTCTTATCATTCGACATGTTTTTCTTTCTTTTTTTTTTTTTGCCTTACTATTTTCTTCTTTCGGGAGTTTTTTCGTCTTCCCATTCTATACACTCTTTCCAAGATTGTGTTTGTTCTGCCCTTTTCTTCCGACTCTCTTTTTGTCTTCCCATTCTCTTCTCTTCCTTCGCTTTTTTTCCGCCTTCAAACCTTCACGGCAAAGACAGGCCTTGCCGCTTACATAGTAACAGACTAACCACTGTATTCCATCAGGAGAGAAATAAGTTCAACTCAAACAGCTTCTTCCCACGAACCACTGCCTTGTGGAGCCGACTCTCAAAAGGTTGTTTCACCGATCATTACAATCTTAATAATTTGCTTCTTAACGTAAATCTCTACCTCGAGTGGCCCCCGGGCCTTGTACAGCTAGAAACTTACTGTAAAAAATATTTCCATATTTAGCGTTGTATCCTACTATTGTAAACTTGATCGATATCAGAAGAAGCATATTATGATTGAAGTCTATGAAATAAAATAATGTTTCTGATCATCACACAATATTTACTGTCAGGTCCATGAACCTTTATTATTTAACAAGGATAGATCTTTTGGGCACACGGCTACAATGGCGGTACTTAGGTAAGAATATGTTAAAAATCGTGCCCTGGTCGGAGCGTCTTCTAATATCGCTTCCGGTCTGTCTCTCTCTCACTTTCTCATTTTATTTCTCTTCCCTCTATTGCTCTCCCACTCTCTCACATAATATGTGTCTCTCTTTTTTCTCTCAATATCTCTTTCTTGATTGCGTTCTCTCTTTTTATCTTTCCTTCTCTTTTGCGCCTTTCAACTCTTTCGTATTCTTCTTTCTTTCTCACTCTCTCTCAGTCTTTCTCTTTTTCTATCACTATGTCTCTCTCTCTCTCTCTCTGTCTACTCTCTACTCATCTGACTCTTCCCTATTTGATTTCTTTTCTCTCTCTCGCTTCCTCTCTCTGTCACTTTTATTTCTCTTCTTCTCAATCTTTTGCTCTGTATCATCCATCTCTTTCGCTCTTATCCTTTTACAAATTCCTCTCCCTTTTTCCCTTACTCATCTCTTTTCTCGATTCATTTTTCTGTCACTCTTTCTTTTGATATCTCTCGCTCTATTTTTTCTTTGAAATTATCCTCTGTCTCATCTTCCATCTCTCTTTTCTTTCTCTCATCTTTTTCTCTCTGCCAATCTTTTTTGCTTCCTCTTCCTTATTTCGTTCTCTTTTTTTCTATCACCTTTTTACACGCTCTTCTTTTCTCTCACTCTGCCCCATATCTATCTCCTCTCTACCCATTTTTTTCCCCTCTTGACCTTCGGCCTTTATTTTACTTCCGTATCTTTCAATTCGTTTCTTTTGTTGTTTTGTTGTCTTGACTCCAATATCTTTTTAGATAAAAATAATTCAATCCCGCTCCCCACTTGTTTTCCCTTTTCTACGCCATCTTCATTTCCTCTGGAATCTCTTACGGCATTTTTCCCGCCTGTTCCGTTTTTCGTTATTTTCGGTTTGTCCCACAAATAATTGTTTCACGACTTTACTGACATCATGTCTCTTTGCTTCATCGTTCGCTTTCCCCGCTAACCAATTCCTTTGTGGCTAGTCTCACATTTGCTCTTAAATTTCCGTCTTTTTCGGGCTGACGAAATAATTACGAACCAGTTTTATTTAAAATGGGGACAATTTACTGAATCTCTCAGATACCACTCGACATATTTCTCAAAAATTATCAGCCGCTCTAGCTAACCAAAATATTATTAAATTGTTATTAGGTTGGTGCAAAAATAATGTCGTTTTCTCACATAGTAACATATGTGAGAAAACGACATTATTTTTGTACCAACCTAATAAATATAGTATTAATGGTTAAAAATGGATTCGAGCGAGACAAGCATGTCGGTCTTAACGGGGACCAGACTTCTTCTAGCCTCGTGGACTGGCGCTGCAGAATCACAAGCAAAGACTTTTACCAAATAACAGAAACCCCATTAGTTAAGGACTTTCAACAACAGCAACAACTAAAAGCGATATCACAAAAGAAATGATGACATAATTAAGACGTTGACTTTAAACAGTTCTTCGAACATTATATCAGGAAAGATGTCCATGTCTATACTGAAAAGAGCGATAACAATAACTTGAGAAATTTATTTTCCTGATTTTCTTTAATAGAAAGATTTTATAAATTACAATCGACAGTAGCACTGGCTTTTCGGTTTGGTTTGGTTTGGTTTGGTCTGGTCTGGTCTGGTTTCGTTTCGTTTGGTCTTGTTTGGTTTGGTTTGTTTTAAGCCATATCAACATCAATGGGATATTTAATGCCGACAAGATTTTTATTGCTGGTAATATTTTTTCCCGAAAATGTATTGCTGTAAATATTTTTTTTCAAAATATTTTTTCAAAAATAACCCATTTGATGCAAGTAAACGCTCGTGTAAAAGAACTTATGAAAGTGTTGGTCGAAAACATTTTTTAGATCAAAACCTTTGGAATATCGAATAAAATGTCACTGTACTCCATTTTTTATTTTTATTTTTTTGTTTGCTTTAGTTTGTTTTGCTTTATGGCATAGCAACTTCAATGTGTAATTTAATCCCGACAAGGTTTTTATTTCTGTTAATATTTTCTTCCTTCAAAAATGTATTACTGGTACTATTTCTATCTTAGAAATGTATTGCAGGTAATAATTTTTCATCAAAAAATTATTGCTGATATCAAAACCTATTTTTACACTTTCAATGTGTTTTGTCCCCGGTATGGGGGTTAACTATTTGTCCATAGTTGGGACCCTGACAGTGCTACCACCCCGGGTAAGGGTGGACCTTGGAAGATCAGTAATTAGGAAGTGGTTCCACAGTTCTCAAAACCTCCTGATCAATGTTCTTGATGTCGGATGTAGTTTATCGTCTTACCCTGGACGCGGATGTAGTTTATCGTCATACCCAGGACGCGGATGTAGCTTATCGTCTTACCCAGGACGCGGATGTAGTTTATCGTCTTACCCAGGACGCGGATATCGTTTATCATTTTACCCAGGACGCGGATGTAGTTTATCGTCTTACCCAGGACGCGGATTTAGTTTATTGTCTTACTCAGGACGGGAATGTAGTTTATCGTCTTACCCAGAACGCGCATGAAGTTTATCGTCTTACCCAGGAAGAGGATGTAGTTTATCATCATACCCAGGACGCAGATGTAGTTTATGGTCATACCCAGGATGCGGATGTAGTTTATCGTCTTACCCAGGACGCGGATTTAGTTTATTGTCTTACTCAGGACGGGAATGTAGTTTATCGTCTTACCCAGAACGCGCATGAAGTTTATCGTCTTACCCAGGAAGAGGATGTAGTTTATCGTCTTACCCAGGACGCAGATGTAGTTTATCATCATACCCAGGACGCAGATGTAGTTTATGGTCATACCCAGGATGCGGATGTAGTTTATCGTCTTACCTAGGATGTCTGGCATTTCTGTCAATAAATTTGTTTATCACGAAATGATTGATATTACCATTACTAATAACATTTGATTTTCTGATATTTTTCTTAAAAAGATGCAAAATGTGTTTTACAATCAGAAAACTTTCCTATATTGTTTTTGCTTTGAAGCTTTCATAGACATTCATTCAAAATGTCAGTGAATAAGAACATTCGAAACGTTCTTTTCTCTTTCACTCTGACTATTCCTCTCGCTCATTTGATTACGTTCTCACTTTTTTGTCTTGTTTTATATCCTCTTCTCTGTTTTTTTTTTCTTTCTTTTATCTTTAATTTGTTTCCCTCTGTTTCCATTTCCTTTATTTCCGGTTCCGTAATAACATACACACATTCAACAGGAATCGTGATTAAATGACTGACAGATTTCGAGGAGAAATTGAAACTGCACACGACGGTCTTATTTTGCCAAGCGTCAATACAGCGGAAGATGCTTGGAGATCTGAAGGGATTTGACATCACTCAGTTGTCACCGATGACAACGAGACATTTTCTGTGGACATTAAAATACAATAATAATAATAATAATAATAATAATAATAATAATAATAATAATTGGATCTCATGACCAATGTGACCATGAAATGTTCTACAGAAATAAAAAAGCACGCATTATATTGATTGATAAAAAAGCAAAACTATTTATTCTTATATAACGATTTACTAAGCGTAGCTTAGACGTGGCACAAGGCCAAGAACATGAATCACCCAGTGAGAACCGAACTCACTAGTCAACAGTAATTGATCTAGGAAGACAAGCTTGCTAACCATTGCACCAAATCAAAGTGCCCTATGCGTCCTAATTTATACCGCATATCACGGAGACAACAGATTAGTCAAAAAAGAAAAATAACAGGTAAAGGATAACAGTTGTTTTTAATCAATTCACCCCAAGCAAGGGTATAATGCCACAAAGACGCAAGAAATTGAAAGAGAATGAGAAAAATTAAGAAGGAACCAGAAACCCGATCCTAAACAAGAGACAAAATTCTTCTCCTCTTCAAAGGACCGTGGGGTGGTTTGAACGGGGCGTGCGAACCTATCTACTCCTAGTGAGGAAAAAATAAATAAATAAATAAAAATAAATACTAAATAAGATTTCAGAGTTTAGGCGGAGACGTCATAAGTATAAGTTTCACAAATATTTACTCAGCTGAGTGTAGTTTGACACAGGGTCGTGATAATTGAGGTTCGATGTCACTGTACCAGTTATTGTCCTTTAAAATTAGCTTGCTAACCATCGAACTATGGCACGCACATTTGATTGCTTTGCTTTCTTTTGTTTTACGGCATATCAGTCTCAATGGTTTATTTAAGGCCGACAAGGTTTTTATTGCTGGTAATATTTTTTTCCATAAATATATTGCTGGTATTAAAATGTATTTTTATACATTCATAGTGTTTTGACCACTTTTGTGGGGGTTAACTACTTGCCCATAGATGGGACCCTCACAGGTGCTACCACCCCAATTCAGGGTAGATCTGGGAACATCATCAATTAAGAGGTGGTTACACACTCCTCAAAACCCCCTGATCAGAGGCCTTACTGCCGGATGTAGTTTCTCGTCTGACCCAAGATGACATTACAAATTATATAGCAGTTTTTTTTTTCTAATTGATATTGTATTGTATTTAATAAATGCATAGATTTTCCATATAAGGAAATGGCTAATATTACCATTATGGGATATTTGTGAAAATGAGAGCTATGTTGGTTTGGCTTATTGTTTTACGTTATATAAACCTCAGGATTTTTAGGATAGGTTCGTATGAATAGAATATGTATTCATTGCTAGTAATAAAAATCTTCAAAATTTATTGCTAGTACTTCTATAAAAAAAATACATTTTTATACATTCCTAATGCTTTGACCCTAGTTTGAGGGATAATTATTTGCTCATAGCTTAACAGGTGTACCTGGTAACAACAGCAATTAAGAGGTTTTTCCATACTCCTCAAAACCTTCCAATCATTGCTACCGGATGTAGTTTATCGTCCTACCCAGAACGGACGATGATTTGAGAATATATGTACTCAGCTAGGTTTAGTCTGGCACAAGGTTGGAATAATCAATCACTCAATGAAGACTCAACTCACAAAAGATAACGATCTGAAAAAATAGCTGGTTAATCATCACCCAATGCAGAATAAAGTTAAGCTTAATAAATATTGAAAAGATATAAGTTGTAGTATCGGAAAGTTGGATGTCAGCGTAACGTGTGGATTATCGACGTGGGATATATGAGTTTAAATTCCAACCGACGTCAATGCATTCACTTTCGCCCTTACAAAAACATCACAAAATAAGACGGTTACTAATAACCATCTAATTTGAGTGGCTTTTGAACTCTTTACTGGGTAATAATAAAAATTAACCTTGGAAACTTATGAATCAGCGACTTCTATCACTAGCTAAGCTTTAATAAAAAGGCTGACTTGGCTCCCTAACTATGATTAGCAGCCAGTCTCGGAGAAGGCCAACTATGAATTAAAAATAGGTGAGGAGTTGAACTGGCGACCTGATTCCGGAAAAAATCTACTTTCTATAGAAATATAGGCAACAAGTCATAGCGCGGCGGGGCTGTGGCTTTATACTCCATAAAGGAAACTACTATTACTACTGCAGTTGGAGATTAGTCTCCAGTTCTGCTAGTCAAACTCAAACACAGGGCAGAGAGGATTCCCAGACGAGGCTATGTCACTGGCAGTGTCTCGTGTCGGTAAACTGCTACCCGACCCTGGTTTATAAGGGGTCCACGGGGAATTCTTGGCCGATCTTACGGGCTCAGATACCCCACATTAAATTCGGCCTTGTGCCACATCTGACCGCGTGCGTGGGGCGGTTGGTAGCTATCCTGCAGCCGCTTGTACTAATTCCGAAAAATCCCGGATGTTATCGATGAACAGAATTGCGCGGATATCCGACACACATTGTTACCAAATCTGCTGAATAAGTCGGCCAATAGTACTTGATTTCTAATCCAGCTCAGCTATTAGGCGAATTTTATAAGATTGTGTTGGAACAGCTTTGAGCTCTTTACGATTGATGACAAATTTGAGCGTTGTACCTGCATTATACACTGCGTGAAATTGCTGACACTCTCGAAATGCATTGTCAGGTTTCTTTTCGTAGGTCAAACAGTTTTTGTTTTTTTTAAAGTAAGCCGCGTCTTTCAAAGCCGTATGAATGTCATTTCAGATAATGACCAGTGTGGGAGACCAGTCACCAGCAATATTCATAATCTCTTCTATGTGGAAACGTCAGCGAATACTCTCACATTATTGGTACCAGTTTTGGAAATTGCAATATCCTGACTCAGGTTTCTTGTATTATCACATAAGCCTTAACGGTTGAATACCGTTTTATATTATTTTAAGCAACATTGTCCCTGTCTGAATTTCTCGGGGGTTTGGTGTTGTTATTTGCATTCGAAATATTATTATTACTTCGTTTCAGCCGTTTTATCCTTCGGACTTCTTCAAGCGCATGACAATCTTGGTTATAACGTTCAAAGAATTTCGAACGGGAAACTTTATAGATTGTTCTGTTTCCAATACACATGTTTATGGATATCTCGTTTTATTTTTAATGTTCAGTTATTGCTAACACTGCTTCTACTTTGTGAGTTAAAGCTTTGGTTTGCCTATATGCTGATATCATGATTGTAGGTTCAAAAACTGGGAAAGTTAGTGAAAGTTTACAATCTGTGGAAATAGGGTATGCAGTGACTGGGCTTTAGTAAATAAAAATAAGACGTAATATCCCTAGACATGGACAGCTGAATGGGATTAATTTCGCCCTGTCGATTAAGTAAAGGCCAACCGAAACAATGGTTGAAAGGTTGTGATAAAAACAAAGATGTTGACAACTGCCCGAATCTAAATAATTATGGTAATGACACGTATCTTTTCTATTTGAACGCAGTTAAACGCCAATATTTCAGAGGCTAAGTTTTCAATGCTGGCAGCCGCTCGACTTTGAACATCTTCCAGATAAAATATAAACAACTTCCTATTACTTACAAATCGGTCCGGTGATCAGTAATGTCGAGGTTTTTTTGTTTTTTTTTTGTTTTTTTTTAAGTATCCGAGAGAACAATTTATTTAAGATGTTGCATGATCAAACTTTCTCGAAAAATCAGACTTTCGGTTGAAACAATAAATCGATCGAAATATTCACTTTACAACATTGCTAACCTTCTTAGAATTTATTTAACGAACTTAGAAACCTTGGGTTTGTTTATGAACCTCTACTGGAACTCGGGCGAACGGATGTGTTGCTTCGTTCTCTGGCGATTTCTTTCTAAATAATAAGTCTCTAAAGAATAAAATAAAAATGGAAACGGATTATTATAAGACAAATTCAGAGAAGTTTCCATCGTGCACATGCAATGATGTTTCTGACATTTCCGGCGTTCGACAATTTTCCAAGTGTGCGCATTAAGCGCTGAGCCCGGGTGCATAATTTGCGTTGCCATCGCCATGTGCCATTTAGCGGAGTAAAACTGTGTGTACCATGCAATATTCAACACAAGCTTACCTTTTTTTTTGTTTTTGTTGTTGTTGTCACTAACGTGAAGATAACTGGCTTCCTTAGTCAATGGAACAAAAGCAATGGCGGTGGGAATGGGTAAGTCATTTAACAACTGGTGAATAAGAAGCCACGTAGAAGTGATACCTTTCCACAGAAAAGAGAATAGCGTTTCAATCAGTCGCAAAGTTGAGGGGATTCTTTGCAGTTAAGAGTTCGCAGGAACAAAAGACAACGGAAGACAGGAAAACAAAATAAAATCCTCTTAATTCACTTATATATATATATATATATATATATATATATATATATATATATATATATATATATATATATATAGCTTTTTCAATAATATATATGCATTATATATATATATATATATATATATATATATATATATATATATATATATATATATATGCACACACACACACACAAAGAGAGACATATGTGAGGTAGTGTATTAGTGGTTCATTAAATAGATATCTTGACTTTTTTAGATGTTAAATGTCAATAAATTCTTCAATAATTGATCTCTTTCTCTCTCTATCTGTATGTGTATATATACGAGCATATTCGTGAGTAAGAATTGAACCACTTTGCAGAAAAAAAGAAATAAATAAGCATACATATGTTTATCGAAATAGTCAAGCACCTCCATGGCGTAATGGTAGATTCTGCGAACATTACAGAGCCTAAAACTAAAGATCTTCAGGCCTTGTTCCAAAATATATTAACCTTAAACACCCCACCCCCCTATCATTCGCAGACAGTACTGTTTCGCTGTATCTGGTGTCAGTCAGATCTTCTACCACTGAGCTATCATCACTCGACAGAATGAGTCAGCCAAATCTCGAATAAGTTTTTACTAATCGTAAACAAACGCCAAGCAGCCATAGTGCTCCATTCGTTTTACTGAAGAGTTTCGCATTTACACAGGTGGCCATTGTTTTTAGAATTAGCTTGTCATTCAACAGTGCTCAATTGAAAATACATTTCCAAGAGCTAATTTATGTAAACATTGTGGTCAATACCAAGTGGTGACAGCCTGTATCATGCTTAAACGCATTAGTCATGGCCTGACGACTGCGCTTAAGCACGAAACAGGTGATTTCCGCTGTGATTTGACCGGCGGAGACAGCTTGTTTCATGCTGTTTTAGATTTACATACATTCTATTCAGCACTACACCTCATACATATAGCATACCCTAAAACTATATTTTTGATATATATATATATATATATATATATATATATATATATATATGATGCAATGGATAGATTCTCGTCTGATTTACACAAATATCAAGATAACACTGGCATTTCAATTTATCAAACATATTTACCAAAATTACACAAAATATCTTCAATTACTTAATAAACAGTAAATTTGTTCAATAAAATCACCATTGGCTTCAACCAAGGCGTCCCGACAACTTCGAAATCAGCAATTGCTGAATGCACCCTTAATCATTGCTTTCAGTTTATCTATGGTGTTACAAGTAGCTTTGTTTGTCTCTCGCTCAACTGCCCATCACACATAATAATCAAAGGTGTTGATGTCTGGGGAGGTAGGTGGCTAGATGTAAGTGGTGATTTGCTCAATGGAAATACTTTGACAGACATGACTAGGTTCTCCAGCTTGTGTGGCCTGTTGCAGAGTCCTGTTGCCAGACAAAGATATCTTCAAGCAGCCATCATTGTGACACAGAGCAGCACTACTACCTCAATGGACTTGATGCAGTCTAGGCCTCTCACCAAGAAATTCGGTAGTTCGCTTCTTATCAAAACGATCAGAGTGAGTTTTCCGACAATTCGTACCTTCATAATATCCATTAGAATCATCGAACTCTTTCCAAATCCACTGCATAAATTACTGAAATAAATAGATAGATTCATATATATATATATATATATATATATATATATATATATATATATATATAATGTGGACTCTCCTGTCGTATTCGACGTATGTGGGTCATGAAGCTCATTTCCTAGGAATCGACAGCCAGACACCATCAGATATGATTTGATTATAGCGGTGAAGGCTTTTGTGCAGAACCGAATACAGAGACCAGGTCCGAATACAGAGACCTGGTGCACTACGTGCCACAAGGTCCTCAAACGACCCTCCGCAGACTTTGAATTCAGAGTTGTCCTTCTCCTAGACCATTTGCCATCCATGGCTATAGAACTCAGTATGTCCTGCTATTTTACCCCTAGCTGGAGGGAGAAGAGGAAGATTAATACCTGCCCAAAGGTATTAGCACGTAAATGTATGTAATCAAGAAGAACTGAACATGATTACAGTAAGAAAATCTTTTTTTTTTAGCCATGACCACCGATTTACTGGTGGTAGAGAAAAATGACCTAATGCCGAGCCAGCGATTGAACGGTGGTAGAAAAAAATGGCTTAATACTCAATCCCCGGTTGAACAGTGGTAGAGAAAAATGATTTAATGCCCAGCCACCTGTTGAACGATGGTAGAGAAAAATGGCTTAACGCTCAACCACCGCTTGAACGGTGGTAGAGAAAAATGAATTAATGTCCAGTCACCGGTTGACCGGTGGGAAAACACTTGTAACTATTTTTATATCTACCGGGAAACATTACATATCAATTATTTGCGTGTTTTGATACAGGAGCTTAGGTAGAAGGTTTAAAATTGTCAAGGAACGCAGTGCTCAAAGGGCGAAGCTGATGGACTGCAATGTGTTTGTTCGTTTCCCACCATTTTGTTTTAAAACTTGCATGTTTCCAATCTTGCATGATTCAATCTTGGGGATGAGCTGGTTGTAAATATATCAGTTCAAGGCCAACACTGTTCTTATCTCCAACTTGCATGCACGGCCACTTCGAGAAGAGAAAGATATTCAATAAGCTGCCTGCTTAGAAACAAAATGAGTCGAAACCATTTCACGATTAACGAATTCAAGTTTTCTTTATTGTTATATCTGCCCAGCAAAGCAAATTGCCTAACATTTAGAGAATTTTTCTACAGGTACATTTTAAAGCATTTAACCCTAAGCAAGGCGAGAGTGTCACTAGCACGGAATTAGTTACAGAGAGTGAGATTAAGAGGGGTGTTTGGAGAAAGGATATAGAGAAGGGCGGGGATCAGGATCAAGGCATCAGATGCCAATTGACATTTCATTTGAATATTTAAAGATTATATCTATCAAGAAAGGAAGTAAGAGGAAGGGAGTTCCACTGTCGGGAAGTGCGAGATAAGAAGCTGTTGGAGTAGAAGAGGTGGTTACATTTAACTGTTTCGACGGTCAAAGTGTGAGACCGAGATGCCAACCTAGTAGCACGTTTAAATACATGCAGTTGGGGTAACAGCGAAAGTAGATCCTTAGAGCAGGTGCCATGGAAACATTTGTAGAAAAGACGGAGGGGAGGCACATCACGTCTATAAGAAAGGAACTGGAGTCGAGATGCCAGATCAGGACCTATCACATTGCATATCCGTCTCTTTTAATACACGAACCTTTAGGTACATCTTTTTTATATATATTTATGAACATGATTTTGATACAGGTATTTAGAGATATTTCCATATGGGTATTTAAGAGTCATCTTTTACACGAGTAATTAGTCATTTTTTTTGTACATGTATTTAGAGTAATATATTTATACAAGTATTTAAAAGAATCTTATGCGAGTATTTAGAAGCATATTTTTTAATACGCAAATTTAGAGGTATCTATTTAGAGGGATCTTTTATATAGGTATTTAAAACAATGATGTTTTAAACGAGTATTTAGAAACATCATTTTTATACGGATATTGAAAGACCATCTTTTTATACGTGTATTTAGAAGCACATTTTATACGTGTATTTAGAGTAAAGTATTTCTACTGATATTTAAAAGCATCTTCTTATATGAGTATTTAGAGACATCTTTTTATTAGGTTGGTGCAAAAATAATGACGTAATAATACGCCAATTTATAGGGGTCATTTGGAGGCATTTTTCATCTAGGTATTTAGAGGGACTTTTTTTTTTACAGGCATGTAAAGTAATCATATTTTAAATGAGTATTTAGAAAGATCATTTTTATACACCTATTTAAGAGCAATCGTTTTATCCAAGGATTAAGAAGCACTTTTTTATACGTGTATTTGGAGTAATATATTTGTACTGGTATTTAAATGCATCTACTTAATTGAGTATTTAGAGACATCTTTTTAATACGCGAATTGAAAGGTACCTATTTGTACAGGTATTTAGAGGGATCTTTTATATAGGTTTTTAAGTAATCAATGAGTATTTAGAAACAATTTTATACGCGTATTTAGAAGAATATGCGTATGCAATTATTTCGAGGCATCTCTTAAAAATAAGGTATTGTACAATATGTTTTCCTTCTTCATTTATGTGCCGTGTCTTTTCAAGACGTGAACGATCATGACTCTCCACATCTACCTATCCTTTGTAGCCCTGAGTTTTGTCTGTTCACCATCCTTCCCACTTCCTTTCTGTCATCCATTTAGACAAACCTTCTTTTTTGTCTCTTGATAAATTGCTAATTTGTGGGAGGCATATTTTGATATTCCCATACACCTTCCGATTCCTACGTCGCATTTACCGCCGTCTGTTATAGCATTAATAAATAAAGGAGCGTTAAAACAAACAAGCCATTTCGTGTGCCATTTGAGGAGAGATTGAATGCCATGTTCGAGATCAGCTGCCAATTTGATTTTATCATAAGCATCAAACATTTTTCTGATTATGATTAATTCAGTTGTTCTTTTTTTTTGTTTTGGGTAATGTTTTATTTACAAATGTCTCTCTAATAGTCGCCTGACCTGAAATAAGACTTCGCTTTTTCAATGCCTTTTTCTGTATTATGAATCGTAGCGTGACCTCTCATTTGAATACAAACCATTTACAAATCTTCATAAAGAAGCAGTATATTATAAAACAACAAAAAGGGGTCATCATCTTCTTCTTCTTTGTGCCGTCTCCCTTTGGAAGGTGGTCGATCATGGCTCTCCACGATTTCTGATTATTTGTAGCTCTTAGCTGTTCTGAAAAGCATTTACAAATGCCTGTTATGCAGGCTATGCATGGCTTTTCTCTGTCTCTCTTGACTTCAATATGTCCTTGGAGTGTCAGATTTTCTAAACCGTCTTTCCACATTATCTGCTCCAGAAATTTCAACTGTTTCTGCTTCTTTTCTCTAAGTATTAGTGTCCTTTTTTGTTTCCATTTTCTCTAAAACTTCGATATTGCTCACATGTTCGGTCCACGATATTCCCAGTATCCTTCTATAGATCAAACATTTCTGTTGCCTCGAGTTTCCATCGTCTGTAATGACATTGCTCAGCCTTCGCTGCCATGTAGGAGGTTGACGTTACACAACAATGCATTACTCTTTTTTTCTAATGAAATTTTCCTGTTTCTTAATACATTGCTTAGGTTTTGGAATGCTCCTTCCACTACCGCAATGCACCTTCGAATTTCGGCGTCGCATTTCCCGTCTTCTGTTAAAAGACTTACTTATATTTAAATTTTCTTACTTGCTTGATTGTGGTGTCTTTAATTTTTAATCCGTATATTCACTTTGCTAATAGCCATATATTTGTCTTCTTGTAATTGATGATTAGTCCTTTCTTCACGCTTTCCTTCCGTACCTTCTTTGGAAATTCCTCTAGTAGCCTTTCTGTGTCTACACTGTGTCATCTGCATATCTAATGTTGCTAAGATTGTGCACGCCAATAATGAATCCTAGCAGAACGTGTATATTTCTAAGGATTGCTTCACTGTAAAATTTGAATCAGTCTTATGATAAGACAACTCCTTATCTGACACCTCTTTCTATTTTAGTATATTTACTGAATTCATGCTCTATTCGTATACAGGCGGTGTACTTCCAGTGTATGTTTTGGATAACTCTAATAATCTTCCCAAATAGATCAAGTAACGCACTGATTTTATTCGTCCAACTTGACGACACGAAAATCGATGCTAACCTTCTATAAACTGGAAGGCCATTAGTTTTCGGTTACTAAGAACGAACACGTGTACTTGGTACAAAATAAACATGGACATCTACTCAATCGTTATCGATTTATTTTCGATCAGCTTGTCGGTGGTGGTGGGAAAAATGATGAAACTAAAAAGATTAACATTTATTCTGGATCAATGCGTAGAAAATCAGCGACATGATTCCTTACTGGGTTTGTTGTTTTGGAGAAATATTTCCCGCCATTAAAACAGGAAATACTGGTTTGTGTGCGTGTGCACTTAAAAATGATTTGCATTGATTTTCCATCACTCTGTTATTTGAGACCCCCCCTCCACTCCGCGTCCTGGGTATGACGATAAACTACATCCGCGTCCTGGGTATGACGATAAACTACATCCGCATCCTGGGTATGACGATAAACTACATCCGCGTCCAGGGTATGACGATAAACTACATCCACGTCCTGGGTATGACGATAAACTACATCCGCGTCCTGGGTATGACGATAAACTACATCCGCATCCTGGGTATGACGATAAACTACATCCGCGTCCAGGGTATGACGATAAACTACATCCACGTCCTGGGTATGACGATAAACTACGTCGAAAAGCAAGACCTCTGATCAGGAGGTTTTGAGGGGCGTGGAACCATCTCTTAATTGCTGGTGTTCCCAGGTCCACCCTGACTAGGGGTGGTAGCACATGTTAGGGTCCCAGCTATGGGCAAATAGTTGACCCCCACAATCTGAGTCAAAACATTATGAAAGTGTAAAAATAGATTTAATAGCAGAAATACTTTTAAAAAAATTCGTATCAGCAATAAATATTTGAAAAAAGAAAATATTACCAGAAATAAAAATCTTGTCAGCATTAAATAACCCATTTCTTTTTAGTTCCTTCTCTTTTTTTCTCTCTTTTTTTTTTTTTTGGCTTCTTCCTTTTATTCCTGCCTTACAGCTTCCATCTTTTACTGTTTTTTCTCTCATTCTTTCTTTTCCACTTTCCTTCTTTCCTTTCACATATTTTCGTTATAACCCATAACAAAACGAATCAAATATACATTTTTGAAAAAAATATTACCAGCTATGCATTTTTGAAAAAAAAAAAAATGAAAATTTTGTCGGTATTAAATAACCCATTGTGGTTGATAGGCCGTAAAACAAAACAAAACAAACCAAACCAAATACCCCCACTCCCGCGACTAAAAAGAATGATAAATTTAGAGGGGAACAGTGGTAGCTAGATCTGTCATTTTGGTCTGATGTACTACTAGGGAAAAAGATAGATTGATTATTTTTCTACGGGTTATCAAATCATTTCAGGTTATTTAAAGCCAGAAAATTATTTTTGGATTGTAAGAATTTTTTTAATTTATTTATTTATTTATTTATTTATTTATTGAGATAATAATGGTTTAGTGATAAAAGGCAAATCTGGGGAAAAAGGTAGATTCATACCTTTCTCAAGGTATTTACGTGTAAGTAAATATAACGAAGCCAACGAGACGTGGAACTCGGCTCTCCAATTAACAATTCCTAGTCATTATCCATTAAACCACCCTTATATCCATGCTTACAGCACATGGTATTCCAAAACAGCCACCCATCAAGTTACTGACCAGGCCCAACGTTCCTTAGTTTGGTTTGGTTTGGTTTGTTTTATGGCATATCAACCTCAATGGGATATTTAATGCCGACAAGAGTTTTTATTGCCGATAATATTTTTTTCAAAAAGTATTTCTGGTAATATTTTTTCTAAAAAAAAGTATTGCTAACAATAATCTATTGCTGGTAATAATTTTTTCTTCAAAAAATTATTGCTGGTATTGACACCCATTTTTACACGTTTTGACACCATTTTAACCATAGCTGGGACCCTAACAGATGCTACTAGCCCGGCTCAGAGTGGACCTGGGAACACCAGCAATTAAGAGGTGGTTCCACGCTTCCTCAAAACCTCCTGATCAGAGGCCTTGCTGCCGGATGTAGTTAATCGTCTTACCCAGGACGCAGCCGTAGTTTAGTGTCATACCCAGGACGCAACGTTGCTTAACTTCGGTGATCGTGAATAGTAAGAACCTGTTCCTTACATGAGTTAATCATCTCTTTTATCTTAAAGTTTGACGTTGATATTGTATTTCGTAGTCTGTGAAAACTTACAGGGTGGTGATTCGGAACTGTCACGTGTTGTCGTTTCAAATCTGAATATATCATCACCGCCGATCAGACCCCGAACTACCTTCAGTCAAGAGGAACGGATGTCTCCTCGAGGAGACTCCGTTTCTTGAGAGGCTATTAGGCCTCAAACTCACAATCACACCCGGCCTCAAATGGATCTCCTATATACGATCCATCGTTAAAGATGCAGGTAATATGATCACCCCTCCCCTGTACCGCTCCAGTAAGAGTTTTCTGTTGTCTGGTAATTTTATGTTGCTTTTGTTGTTTAGTTGTTGGCTGATACCAATATATGACTTGCATTTTGTGCATCGGATTACATAAATCACATTTTGGGAGTTGCAGTTTAAATTTTTATCTATTATGAATGTCGTTTTGGGGTTTTCAAAAGTGTAGGAGTTTCCTTCTATAATGATGTTACAAACCCCACATCATTTTGTCTTGCATTTTGTGACTCCCTGTATTGTGTGTTGGTTAAATTTGGGTGAGGTTAAAGTTTTTGCAGGTTTTTAGATTGGAATTTTCTTTTAGTAATTTGGTTGTTATTAGTATATTTTTCATATTTTTTTCTAAGTAGGTCTATATATATATATGTGTGTGTGTGTGTGTGCAGATAAGATGCGTAAATTTCAAGATTGCTTATTCTTAAATTTTCGCTTGAGGATGAAACGGCTTGATACTTTAATTCAATTTAATTTTAATAATTATATTGAGGGTTTTGCCTCTCGTTTTTTAACATGAGAACTCTTATGTAGCGAAGGAATGATATTTAAAAAAATAATTATATATATATATATATATA
This sequence comes from Acanthosepion lycidas, assembly GCA_963932145.1. Taxonomy (NCBI): domain Eukaryota; kingdom Metazoa; phylum Mollusca; class Cephalopoda; order Sepiida; family Sepiidae; genus Acanthosepion; species Acanthosepion lycidas. Next base: position 115,034,674 of record OZ010582.1, on the reverse strand, counting down.
TATATATATATATATATATATATATATATATATATATATACAGTTGAGCACAGAATTATTCACCCACTTCCATAATTACATATAAATTTGTAATATGTTAACGTTTCATGGAAATATTAATTATATTTTTTCACAAATGAGGAAATTATGGATTTGAAAGAATGTGCAATGATGCCCACAATAAAAAATTTATTTTAATGTCATATAATCATATAAAATATACCAAACAAAATTTAACATAGGATAAAATTATTGTACCTCTTGCTTTAATAATGAATTGTGTAGCCTTTATTCTTTAAATCATTTTTGATAGTTCCTTAAATGATCACTACAAACACTGATAGGTGATCCATTATTCCTTGGCAATGGCTTCTAGTTCCTCCAAATTCAGAGGACTTCTTTCTCATAGTTTTTATTTAAATATTCCCATAAATTTTCAGTGGGCTTTAGGCCAGGACTTTATGCGGGGTAGGCCAATCCCTTAATTTTCAGTACAGTTTAGGCCAGGTCTTTATTCGGAGTACGCCAATCCCTTCATTTTCAGTAGAGTTTAAGCCAGGACTTTATACGGGGTACGCCAATCCCTTAATTTTCAGTAGAGTTTAAGCCAGGTCTTTATGCGGGGTACGCCAATCCCTTAATTTTCAGTAGAGTTTAAGCCAGGACTTTATGCAGGGTACGCCAATCCCTTAATTTTCAGTAGAGTTTAAGCGAGGACTTTATGCGGGGTACGCCAATCCCATAATTTTCAGTAGAGTTTAAGCCAGGACTTTATGCGGGGTACGCCAATCCCATAATTTTCAGTAGAGTTTAAGCCAGGACTTTATGCGGGGTACGCCAATCCCATAATTTTCAGTAGAGTTTAAGCCAGGACTTTATGCGGGGTACGCCAATCCCTTAATTTTCAGTAGAGTTTAAGCCAGGACTTTATGCGGGGTACGCCAATCCCTTAATTTTCAGTGGGGTTTAGGTCAAGGCTTTTTGTTACGCCAATCCCTTAATTTTGCTGTCATTTTAGTATTTTGTAACTATTCGTGCTATGCGTTTCGAGTTCTAATGTCCAATGACGCCCCAAAGACAACTTTCGTGTACTTTGTTTTATATTATATTAAGAATAGCTAAATACTGATCTTTATCGATGATACAATGAACTCTCACTAGTTCTCCTGGTCCAGATCAGCAAAACATCCCCAGAGGATAATGCTCCAACCACCGTGATTTATTATAGTGAAAGCATTTTTTGGTTCGTAAGCTTCATTCACTTTGCTCCTTACATAACGGGAGTTCCTGTGACCAAATAATTCTAGTTTGGTTTCATCTAACAATAAAACAGATTTCCGATATTTACTCCCATGTGCTAGATGGCTTCTGGTATAAACTAATCCGTTTACCCTTAAGAAAAGGAATTTTCCTTGGGTAACAAGGTGTTTGTATTAAATGTCAAATTAAGAAAAAAAAAACATTACAATTGGCATAGAGCAATATTATTTCATAATTTCCATCAGAGGGTACGAATAATTTTGGGATGCAGGAATATTTATAAAGATCTGTAAGAGTGAAAATAATAGATCGAAACATCTGAATATTTCACGAATTATTCAAAACTAAATATGGAATGGACACTTTATAGTGAAATAGAAAATATTCAGTTGGAGCGAGTAAACTCTCTCTCTCTCTCTCTATATATATATATATATATATATATATATATATATATATATATATATATATATATATATATATATATATATATATATATATATATATATATATATATATATATATAATGAAATGGACAAATCCCGACAATTATTTTAATACATTTTTTTGTTATGTTTATACGTTCTTTTTATTGGTAAAATATTTAAGTAAATGCTCTGTTTATAATAAACAGTATTAACAACATTTACCGTACTGAATGTCCTAGAAATTTTCATAGAAAATATGCCTCCTCCAACAGGAATCGAACCTGTATCCTATACGGAACCGTCATATGACCTATAGGCTCAAACGGTAAAAGTACGTCAGGCTATATGACGGTTCCGTATAGGATACAGGTTCGATTCCTGTCATTTTCTATGAAGATTTCACGGATATTCCGGCCGGTAAATGTTGTTAATACTGTTTATTATAAACAGAGCATTTAATTCAATATTTGTATCTATAAAAAACGTATAAACTTAAAAAAAATGTCTTTTTTATATATATATATATATATATATATATATATATATATATATATATATATATATATATATATATATATATATATATATATATATATATATATATATATATATATATATATATATATATATATATATGTGTGTGTGTGTGTATTTGTGTGTGATGATCGCCACTTCATTACAAAAGTCCACCATCACTTCTTACTTTTAAAATGAAGATTTGTTTGAGCAGTAATTATGAAAGAATCATAAAACGATAAAAATAAAAAAAGGATGAAATATGGTAAAAAAAAATAACTCGAATTTGTAAACAATTCATAAAAGCCTATCCTTAATTTTTAAATGGTAACACACACACACACACACATATATATATATATATATATATATATATATATATATATATATATATATATATATATATATAAGTGTGTTTGTTATAAATTATTAATTTGATCCAATTAGTTGCTGTTTACTGCCGATGAATATGAAAATTTTTCAATCACTGAAATCGATAGATTTTACATCATGTTTGTCTTTGGATTTTTCGGTCGTTGCTGGTAATGGTTAACAAGCCGCTCTAACATTGCCGATGAATCTTCTTTGCTCTTCTTCTCGCAACATAATTCCCACTTAATTACTAACAGAAATCTTATCTATTTTGGCCAGAAACAAATTCTGAGCATCGCATTTACAAATAAATTAAAACATAGTAATTAATTTATTAATTAACGGCTGGTACTTTAGAGAGAAATATAAATTGCAGACTGGAATGCGGAGTGATTAAATCACGTTATAGTTTTGAAATTAATTAGATAGCTGAGAAGAAAAAGGTGTTGAGATTAATATCTAAAAATGCCAACTCTGAAATGACAAGTTGGAGGCGGAAAATCAAGTTTGTAGCAATATGACTTTGATTTCTTTCAGCCGCAATCCTCGTGTGTGCAAGCTCTGGACATTTCTTTTACTTTCCTAACGCTTGGCGGGGATTACAGAACAGATATAGGAAGTGATTAGATAGAAAGATATACTGAAGGAAAGAGATAGATGAGAAACGGGGAGAAAAAAAGAAATTAAAGGGAAAAACAAGAAGGAAGAGTAAGTAATGAGGAAAAGGAAAAAAAAAGAACGGAGAAAAAGAAGGAAAGAACGTATAAAGAAACAAGTAAGGAGAAGGAAGGAAAATGGTGAGGAAATGTGTTAAGCTAAAAGTGGGTAGGAGGAAGGAATTAAAAATCGAGAAAATGAGGGTGGAAAGAAGAAAAGCCTAAGAGAATGGTGAAAGGAGCAGACGATAGGAACAATAAATGAAGAGCAGAAAAATGAAGGAAATTGTAAAGGAAGAAAAAAATAAAAAATAAAAGAACGAATAAATACAGGAAGGAAGGAAGGAAGGAAGGAAGGAAGGAAATATTGAGAGAAGAGAGGATGAAAGGGTAAAAGCTGAGAAATGAAAGAAGAACGAACGAAATTAAAAAATGAGTGAATGTATCAAGGAAGGAAGGAAGGAAAAGGGGGAGCAAATACTAAATTATGGAATAAAGAAGAAAAGAGAGAAAGAAGAAAAGAATAAATTTATAGAAAAGAGTCAAGACTGAAAGAAAGTGGGGGTAAATAAAAAAGCCAGAATGGAAAGAAAGAAGGGAAGAATAAAGACAAGCGGAAATAAGTAAAGAAAGAAAGAAAGAAAGAAAGAAAGAAAGAAAGAAAGAAAGAGTGAATGATGGAAAAAAGGAAGGAAAGAAGTGGCAAAAAAAAAAAAAGAAACATAAGAAAGAGCGGAGGAAAGAAAACAAGAAGAAAAGGAAAGCAATACCGACAACAGCAGAATGAATAAAATGATCCAGGAGAACAGTAAAAGGTGAATGAGGGCCGAGAAGACGAAAAGAAGAAGAGAAAGGAGAAAAGGTGGGGAAAAAGAAAATATGTGTAAGGAAAGAAGGAAAGTGGAAAAGAAAGAATGAGAGAAACAGTAAAAGATGGAAGCTGTAAGGCAGGAATAAAAAGAAGAAGCCAAAAAAAAAAAAAAGAGAGAAAAAAAGAGAAGGAACTAAAAAGAAAACGGAAGAAAAGAAAGAACAAACAGAAAAAAAAAAAAGATTCAAGGAAGAAATATCGATGGACGCCACATCACATTTTCATTTTTTATTGTAAATTAAAACTTATTCAGTTTGATTAGCAAATTCAATAAAATTTTATGATTGATTCGTTTTTACGGCTTATCAACCGTTTGTAGGTTATTTAAAGCCAGAAAATATTTTTAGATTATAAGAATTTGGGGGCGATAATAATGATTTAGTGATAGAAGTCTTACTAATTAACCCATAGCTTGGGGAGGAGAAAAGGTGGATATATACCTTTCCTAATGATATCTGCGCATAAGTGAATATAGCGAACGGAACTGGAATTGAAACCGGCTCTCCGATTAATAATCCCGAGTCATCAACCATTGCACCACCTGCACACCCAAGCTTGCAGCACCTGGTATTCGCAAGCGGTCACCCATCTAAATTCTCAGCAGGCTCGAAGTTTCTTAACTTCGATGATCGTACGGGAACCGCTGTGTCTGCAAGCGAATTAAATCTTAATAATGTATTGATTTTCATGTTTTCTGGTTCTCGTATTTAATGAAGTAAGTTTAATAGAACAACACTGCTTATCGTTGTGGACTGGTGTTCACGAGCTTAGTGGTAGGACTGCTGAAGCAACTACTCAAGTTTCTTTGTACTTTTACTTCATTCGAAATTATTTTTAGTAAAATTAAAAAAATGCTTAACGGGAAATGAAAAGTAATTTTGTCGGCAATGTCGTCTCACCTTCTCCATATCCGCACGGACCTGACACTTAGCCGGTTCCGAATTCTGTGGCTGACTATTAATTACTCCCGTTCTTCACCGACCTGTTTCTGTTCCAACGACCTGCTCGTTCAACGAGTGAAAAGTCTTGCTTGGTAGCTATTTCAGGCATGCTCCGCGTGGAAGAGCCTTGAGTCAGTATGCATAAAATTTAATGACACTTTTGTATAATTTGTAACATGTCTAATTTAATTCTAATTATTTATAATTTACAGTAACATATTGAACATTCACTTTCGTGTAAATAGACTTGGGAAAGATCCCCTTCTTCACCCCTCCTCTCCCACCACTATTTATGGGTTGCCTATCAGGATAAACTGGGTCCTATTACATTGGTTGTCAACGAGTCTACAGCAAAAAGAAACGGCCGCCTACTGAGGGAATATCTGCCTTGTCAGTCATGAATCGAAAGAGACATAATTGACTAAGCGTGTATCAAGTATAATAATAATAATAATAATAATAATAATAACGACGACATCCACAAAATAAGAATATATATATAAGAAAAAAATATATATATCAGAAGAATGAGAATTGAAGAAAGCAATAGTTGACGATACTGTGTTGACATTGATGGCTGCGAAGGACTAAGTGAGACGCACATTTCGGTCCACATGTTAAACTCTGAATGCCGATATCTGTTGGTGGTGGCCGAAGCACCAGACGATCATGACGTTGTTGTCGGCGAAATTCCTGGTCTTGAGTTTGGCGAGTTTTTAAATCTTTTAATGGCCTGACGGCATAGTCTCCTCCAACACTTGCGATTGGCTACTCTAAATTGCAGTCCCGCAGTCTAAATTGCAGTCCCGCAGGATTAATGGCACTTGACTGAGAGTAAACCCAACCAGTAACAGTAAACGCACCGACACTTTTCGAAACTCAACTGTATATTCTGTGCATTACGTCGGATATCATCCTACAAATACCTTTTATTTATTTTTTTCACTCTATTCATTCAATTGACTTAATTTGATGCATTTTGGAAGAACAAGAAAGCAAACACAACCAACGTTCCCGCCTAAAGTATTGGCCAAAATGTTCGTTCGGTTTATTACTTTTTAAATAATAGTTTAGCAGGCTATTATTTTCAGGGAAATTGTATCTCGGCTCCGACATCTGGAAGTTAACAGCTGGGGTCAGAAGTGAGCCATAATAGGGAAGTCGATTTGAATTGGCTGAACTAGCGTGAGAAAGATAGTGTTGTAACCTAGGGAAGGTTACTGAATAGAAAATTTGATAACGAACGATAATACTTAGGACGAGAACAACACATATAAGATTCGCCAGCGGCGCGTAGAAGAAGTAGTCAACTTCTAGAAGTGAGTCAAGTGAATTCCACAATGAATCTCTAACTGCAGGATATCTATCAACCGCCCCACGCGGTCATATGTGGCACTAGGCCGAATTTAACGTGGGGTATCCGAGCCCGTAGGCTCAGCCAAAAATTCCCCGTAGACCCCGTATAAAACGGTGTAGGGTAGCTGTTTTCCCGAAACGCGACTCTGCCCTTTTACGTAGCCTCGTCTGGGAATCCTCTCTGCCCGGAGGCAGAGAGTTTGACCAGCACAGCTGGAGACGAATCTACAACTTCAGGCCAACATACAGTATTTAATACTGTATCTATGTGAATGGGGACATATCCATTATCGTCTGTAGGCATGCTACAACAGATAGATAGGAGAAGGGTTTTAGGGAGTTGCTTCTTACCCGTCAACTGTTGCCTTTTGTGTCCGAAACGGCTCTCCAGTGAGGAGGTGAGGACGACCTCCCACTGAATAGTTAGATAATGTACATGTCGTCATGAGTAATAAAAATTGTTAAGTTTAAATTATCTGTGTTTGAAGTCTTTCACTGCTGAACCAAAACAATTACCGATCGTCAGTAGGGGGTTAGAAGACGAATGGAGACTAGATGAGGCCACCCCCAGCAGGGGGCTATGCAACATCACGAAAATTGTCCACTAAACGAACGAACTTTTTGACTAACTCGATTTTATGAGGTTTTAGAGCTAGTCGTAAATCCGGGGTAATTAAACAGTAAGTCGTTAAGTGAGGAATTCAATAAATATTTTTGTTGTGTTTACTTATATGCTTCAAAACAAAAGTCTTGATCGCGCCTTGACCTCATTGAACCTCTTCGGGACACTGATGCCACGTATATTATAATCTTGTCTGTCGGATGTTTGTATTCAGTTTGTTTTTTTATTTAAATTGAAATGTTTGGTTTGGTTTGGTTTGTTTTAAGGCAGATCAACCTCAATGGGTTAATGCCGACAAAATTTTTATTGCTGATAATATATTTTTCTTCAAAAAACTAATTTCCTTGAAGAAATCTATATCTGGTCGCATTTTTTGTCAAAGAATGTATAGCTGTTTGTATTGCTGGTATTTTTTTTAAAGTATTGCTGATGAAAATTTTTCCTTAAAAAATTATTGCTGGTAATATTTTTGTTTTTATTGCAAAGTTTTTCTGGTATTAAAACCTATTTTTACACAAGTTTGAGTGTTAACTATTTGCCCATTGCTGGGACCCTAACAGGTGCTACCACCCAGGGTCAGGATGGACCTGGGAACACCAGCAATTAAGAGGTGGTTTCACGATCCTTAAAACCTCCTGATCTGAGGCCTTGATGTTGGACATAGTTTATCGTCTTACCCAGGACGCGGATGTAGTTTATCGTCTTACCCAGGACGCGGATGTAGTTTATCGTTATACCTAGGACGATTAAAGTGAAAGGAGAAAAAAAATGAACATTTTAATTTGTTACTTGCATTTTTACATAGAAGTAAAGTGGAGGAAAAATATTAATTACAAATTTTAAATCTGTGATGAGCTCGGAAATATTTTTAAAGTTACCTGTGTAAGGAAAGATAATATTTGGATAACGTTAAATGATGGAAATTATTGACTAATAATCAAAAGTGAGTAAATGTGATCGGAATTGTGATCGAGCGGCGCTCTATCGAGTCTGATTCACTACCTCTTCGTCCCCGAGGTCTATTGGAACATTTAGTATGGTGTTTGCGTGATGTCGTAACTGTCCGTGTTTCAGTTCTCGGTAGTGAAAAAACTCAATAGTGTTATGCGCACTGCTGCTGATCCCAAATATAGGCCGAAACGGCCGTCCAGAGCATTTTTTTGAGTTTTCTATTTTCTTCTACATTCGATGAACTACTTAAATATAATTATCTCAAATCATCCTAATTTCTATCATATATATATATATATATATATATATATATATATATATATATATAAAAGGCAGGATTGCGTGTGTGTAACGAATGCACGGCCGCAATTTTCGACAGATTTGCACCAAAATTGACATGCACATGCTCCAAGTTAGCGGAAAGGCCAAGACTGACATTGCATTTCCCAACTCCCATCGATAGTGGAAATAATCGATTTTTTCGTGCTTCTACGGCAATTTTCTACTGGCCAGCGTGAGAGCCAATAGCTGGCTGCCACGAATATGCAGGAAGATTCTATTGGCCTGCGTAAGAGCCAACAGCTGACTGACACGAATGTTAACTAGCATGCAAAAAAAATCGATAACTGTATTCGTCACAAGTGGGGAAAATTTAAATCTGCATGGCACTTTACTCGAATTGGCTCATTCGCTTGCTTAGACGATATGTTGATTCTGATTCCGCAGAACTGGGTTGGGTGTGAAAAAGTATTTGTTGTTAACATTCTTTTTTCATTCGGTTTTTCCAGTTACGAGTCTTTTTTTAAAGCTGATCGTTTTGTGTTCATTTTGTTTAGTTCTTTTTTCGTAACACATTTAATGTTTAGTATAGAGCTTAGAAAAAATTCGCAGTGTCAGATAGGCAAGAAGTAAGGCATGTAGCAACATCAGCACGGCAAAGGGCACTCCTTTAAAGACAAGGAAGTGCAAAAATATTTTAAGTCAAGTGATAGCGATTGCTGTATAAGTCGTACGATTTTTTAATCAAGCACGTGCAACGCCGGGCCATGCTGCTCGTATATATATAATGGAGAATTCTAAATTTGTGGTACTTTTATGTACAAGACGTCGGTCTAGGAAAAGAAACCTATTATTAAGACACAAATTCCTGTAAAACTCATTGAAGGCAAAGTTACTACAATTAAATAAAATGTTCGTAAATCGAATAACCAGACGGTGCAATGCGTGCTTTTGGCTGGACAGTGCGAAAAATAACAAAAATATCAGTTTTTAGATCAACATTATATTTTAGAAATTAAGATGGCAATGAATTTTTTTTTAAATCGTATTATTCACCTTTTTATACAAGAAAAACTGCTTTTGTGTAAATGGACGTTGCATCTTTCCAAATTCCATAGTTTTAGTGGGTTTTCAGTTAAAAAAAAATATTAGCAGTTGCTCTGAGTTGAAAATAGATAATAAGAAAAATAAACTCTTTTAATAAAAAAATAATAATTTAAAAATCAATTAAATGCATCGATTTATGAAACCGGTGATGATTTTTCCGATAAATAATTTTGAAATTAAAATAGAGAGTCAATTTCATTCGTACGGAATTACGTCATTTTCTGACAAATAAGGACGTAAACATTTTCGTCAAGGTCTTTATTTGAAAAAAAAAAAAGCTATGCATTTGAATAATACGATGTTTCTTGCAGCTTGCCCTCGGGTAGATAATTTAACGATTAATTAATTCAATTTAAAATGTCAACAGCAAAAATAAACATAAAAAACCCGCCTTCATTTCAATCTTCATTCCTGAAATACATCCCTAATAGAGTCACATAATGGGTAACTGAATTTGCAGTCGTTAATTTTTTTGAATGAAATTGCCAAAAAGTTTCTGTAATATGCTCATTTTAAAAACCGTTCCATGTTGCCCCAATATCTGTCAGTCTATCAAAGAAAGGTCGCTTTCAGCTCTAGGACAACTGCCATCGATCCTATCTGTCTTTAACTATCAAACGAGACTTAAGGGCTGTGGAATATCAACTACGAAATAAATGCCAGAAGCAAGTCATAATCTCAAAAATATCAAGAAAAGGAATGCCAGAATTTAATAAGTCCAATCTAAATGATAAAAGCGTAATGATCGGAAACTTTTACAACAAGCAGGAAAAGTGGATTCGTAATTACAAGCAAAACGGATGCATGATTACTTTCTTAAAGCAAAGACATTTCATTGGATCTTTGCCTCTTGGCCTTTTCAGCCATTTTAATAATTAAGAGATATACATGATTAAGTACAGTGAACGTCAAATATAAACGCCATTTCATAAAACTCCAGGTGTTATTAAATGAAAACAAATAAGGAAGGTCTTCAGAAAAAAAAGTCTGCTATTGGAAAAATAAGAAAATGACACCACGAAAAACAAAATTCCAGTTGAAAGGCTACATTTATTTTGACTTTGTTCTTTGCTTTCTACAGTTATTTTGTTTTCGTTCCGTGTCTTCAGATTGTAGGTGATCACAGGTCTCCACAGTTTCCTGTCTTTCTTAAGCTCTAAGAGATGTTTGTTTCCTTACTTGCTCACTCTGTGTTCCATTTATACAAGCTTACGAGACAGGTTACATGGTGTTTCCAACTGTCTCTCTTGCCTTCAATATCTACTCTAAGCATGTGTGCCTCTATTTCACCATGCGTTCTTTATAGATTAACTTCCATAGAAAATTGAAATGGTTCTAAGTATAATCGTTATATTTGTTTCCATTTTCCTTAAAACTTCTTCGTTGCTACACATGGTAAACTCAGCATCCTTCCATAAATCAACATCTTGGTTGCCATTATCGAAGTCATCCAGCATTCACTGCTATGTAAGTTTACTGATATTTCATAACACTCTTGCATTCTAAAGAAATTATCTTATCTCTTAATACGATGTTTAGCTTTTGGGAGGGTTTTTGTTCTCCACCTTCGGATATGTATATACTGTTAGAATTTGCTATATATATATATATATATATATATATATATATATATATATATATATATATATATATATATATATATATCATAAAAAGGCTTAAACACTAATATTCCATGGTCATAATTTATTCCACTGGAATCGTAAATACGTATATGTATGTCTATATTTACCACTAATATTATCTATCTATCTATCTATCTATCTATCTATATATATATATATATATATATATATATATATATATATATATACAGAGTAACAGTGAACAATATCGGAGATATATCGTTTATACATATAAACCCTTGTGAAAATTAAACAGAACAAAACGAATCATTCCGTTATTATTTACTTTTTTCGGATATTTCCAATGAAACATGACCCAGTGTAAATGTTAGTACTTCGTATTTCCTTTCAACAACATCGTTGCTTGCAGATTGACCAGAGATTCTCGATTGGATTTAAATCGGAGACTTTCTGGGTCACTCTACAATAGTTTGATTTGCTCTCTTGTAAGGATTTCTAGTGTGCAGCGTCGCAATTTTCCTGTTTCCTTGGAGTAACGTCCACCGTTGATAATGGCCGTAGGACAACTAATCGATAGTAGAGAAAATAGTGTCCGGGCGTGATAAAAACTTGCTACAATATTTTTCAAGTCTAAACAAATTTCATCATATACCCCGAAAACAGATTCATATTACTGTACACCACTGCAAATGACCTGCTCCGAGGAAAAATCAGAAATCGATTACACCCTGTAACTCTAGTGGGTTGATCGTATGGGGAAGGAAATTAAATGGTTGTTTTAATTAATTTGCACCATGGTGTATAGACTATGTGCATAAGAATCAAAGATTAAAAATCTTCGATTCATTTATCTCTCTTCGTCTCTATCTCGCCTCTCTCTCTCTCTCTCTCATATATATATATATATATATATATATATATATATATATATATATATATATATATAGGCTGTATCAAAATATCTTTAAAAATTTGGGAGCAGGTTACTCACATCAAAACAAGGAAAAATGTCCACATAAACATGTCCGCAAAACTTTCGTTTGAGTTATTAAATTTAAAGAAAGATTATTGTAGAATCGGGGACCTGCCATGACCTATTTTAGGATTGCATCTTGAATTGTGCATTTAACAGCGTCTACTGTAAACTTAATAGCTCAAAAACGAAGAACTTGTGGACATATGTTTATATGGAATTTGTCTTGTTTTGGTGTGAGGTATTTTTATTACACACACACAGACACTATATATATATATATATATATATATATATATATATATATATATATATATATGTGAGGTCGGAAATGTTATCCGTACTGTTGGTATGGCGACGGAATTAAAGTGTATGAAGCCTCTCAGAGCACAAATTGACCTTAAACTCTATCGCGTATGTGCATTAAGTTATAATGGTCTCGCTCACTTTCATTGTTTATAACTGTGTTTGGAAGGAAAGTGTACAGAATGGAGTCGTCTCACCGCACCACAGAGGTTCCATCAGTTTTTGGCGAAGCACAACACTCTCCAGGTCAGAAAACTACCATATTGCCTAGATTTCGAGCCTTAAGGGAACATGATTTTAAAACGTCGAGAAATCCAAGAAAATGCGAGGAAGCAGCTGCTAACTAACCAAAAAGGAATTGTAAAAATGCTTCCATCAACGGAAACAATGATGCATGAAGTGTCCGGCTTTAGAAGGGGATTATTTTGAAGGAGATTAAATGCCGAATTGATATGTGCTGTAGTTTTCATTTCATAGCAACAATCCCTATGTTTTTGATTAGACCTCGTACATATATTAGGTTGGTGCAAAAATAATTTCGTTTTCTAACATATGTTACTATGTGAGAAAACGAAATTATTTTTGCACCAACCTAATATATATATATATATATATATATATATATATATATATATATATATATATATATATATATATTAAGACATTTTTTATGTTTATACATTCTTTTTATAGATACAAATATTTAATTATTAGGTTGGTGCAAAAATAATGTCGTTTTCTCACATACTAACATAAGTGAGAAAACGACATTATTTTGCACCAACCTAATAAATGCTCTGATTATAATAAACAGTATTAAACAGCATTAACCGGCCTGAATTTTCACAGAAAATATTCGTCCTCCGACAGGATTCGAATCCTGTCGGAGAACGAATATTCTCTTTAACCAGTAAATAACAAGACAGAATCTTTTAACTAGTAAATAACAAGAAAGAAAACTGAGTATTATCAAATATCGGCCTTACAGATTAAATCCGTCTTATATATGAAAAGGAAATATATTATGGAGGAATTAATACACTAAACACCGATAACAGTTCGTATCCAAAGAGACAGACGGGATCAAAATTTAAATGTAAAGTTTCGTATATGCTTTATCTATATTATAAACTTAGCTGGGTTAATTGGTTGTTTTAATTTTATTGGATATTTGAAAAATGTATTATTATTATTATTACTAATAATAATAATAATAATAATAATAATACTAATAATAATAATAATGAATAAAGCACAATATACCGGCTAAAGCTGCAAAATACTTAAAAAAGAAAGCAATGACAAATGCAACTGACCAGATACAGAAACAATGGCAAGATAAAGCACTTCATGGCCAATACCCTACCCGTACCAAACAAGCTGGCGTAGACAGGTCGCGTACCCATCAGTGGCTACGTAGTGCAGGGTTGAAAGCTGAAACTGAAGGTTTTATCCTTGCTGCACAGGACCAATGCTTGTTAACTAGGTATTATCAAGTACATATAATAAAATATTGTGTTAGCCCCAAATGCAGATTTTATGATAAATATCCAGAAACGATTGATCATTTTGTATCAGGTTGCACGATAATGGCACCCACTGAATATAAAACCCGGCATGACAGAGTGTGCCAATATCTGCACTGGAAAATATGCAACTTCTACGGGAAGAAAACTGAAAGAAACTGGTATGAACACCAACCAGACCCGGTTACGGATATACGACCTGTTACAATTCTATGGGACTACATAATACACACTGACAGAACCATCATGGCCAACCGCCCAGATATTGTTATTAAAGCCCACAAACAAAAAAGTGCCTCCTTATTGATATGGCTGACTGCAATGTATCTTTGAACATATCCAAAAAGCTGTCAAAATACAAGGACCTTGAAATAGAATTCTCAAAAATGTGGCACATGGGAACATCAACAGTCCCTGTTGTAGTTGGAGCCCTAGGATTGGTTGTAAAAGATTCCAGTAGACTAATCGAAGGGGTTCCTGGAAGTCCATGCCTCGAAGAGATACAAACGATTGTTCTGACAAGTACAGCCCACACTTTACGAAGGGCTTTATCTATGTAATTTTTTTTTTTTTTTTTTTTGTCAATGGAAAGTGTCATGATGCCATTTCTAACCTTAGCTCCCTGGCCGGGACCCGGAAAGAAATGTGTAAACGCCAGAAATCAAAGGAAATAAAATAATAATAATAATAATAATAATAATAATAATAATAATAATAATTGGGAAATGATATAAGACCTAACCTCAATCCAAACATGCTTGCCAATGTCCGCAGAGATATCATGCGAAACAACAGACTCTCAAAGGCAGAAATAGATAAGATAAAATTAGATATAAGGCAAAATACTATGACCCATCACTCAAACTCTGTTGAGACGAATGTTGAAATAAAGAATGCGACAGAGGATGAGGTGGACGCTAAAGCGAATGAAATACGAAATCATCTCCCAGGAAATGAAACCGAAGATTCTGCCTTAGACACAACCTCTAGTTCTCCAGAAATTGTCACTGAAGATGACTCCAGGTACATTAATTTAGAATTCCTTGAAAACCACGAAGCTGAAATCACCGAAGCGAAAAATGACGTCATCCAAGTACTCAGCAGAGTAACTTTCATACAATTGTCAGAGAGAGACCAGCTCCCGAAAATCCATATGACAAATCCCAACAAGCAGATCGTGAAAATATACAATGCTGCACTGGAAACACTGTTAACAGATAAACCACCGGGAAACATAACAGAAGTTAACAACGTCATATACGCAACAGCTCTAGCAGCGACTCGGAAGCTTGGTGTCAAGACAATAAATAGAATTAACAGACACAGAGAACCAGCTTGGAAAACCAAACTGTTACGAGAAATAAAACAAATCAGATGTGAGCTGTCTATATTAGATGAGCTCACCAGAAACCCTAATATTTCCACACTTAAATCCAAAAAGATCAAACGGAAATATAGCATTAAATCCCTAATTGATATTCCATCGATCAAGGAAATGCTGAAACAGAAACTTCAGCTAAAAGCACAGAGAACAAGACGATACGAGAAACGTTGTAGATTCTATCGCCAAAATAAAACATTCCGAACAGATCTTAAGAAATTTTACAGGGAAATTGGAAAAAAGCCTATACATGTCGAAACGCCACCATCGATTGATAATGTACAGACATTTTGGGAAAATATTTGGAGCAACCCAAAGGAATGTAACCCAAATGCAGAATGGATACGGCGTGAAGAAGAACGACTGCTGGATACACCTCTGCAAGAATGGGTAAATATATCCACAGATGATGTTAGGCAAGCACTAACGAAATCCCAAAAATGGAAATCCCCAGGAAATGACAAGGTGCCCAATTTCTGGCTGTATCATCTCTCATCTACCCATGACATACTTGCAAAAACATTATCAACGCTTGTAAATAATCCCAATAAAATCCCGGAATGGGTTACTGAAGGTATTACATACCTGATACCAAAAACAACTGAAACAGACGACCCGAAAAATTATAGACCGATAACATGTCTTTCCACAACGTATAAGTTGATCACGTCTGTACTGACGAACCGTACTTACTCCTTCTTCGAAACAAACAGCATTCTCCCGCTGGAACAGAAGGGATGCAGTAGAGGTTCATATGGCTGCAAAGATCAACTTCTGATAAATAAAATGATCCTGAAAATTGCAGGAGACGACGCAGAAATCTCAGTGCAGCGTGGATTGATTATCGTAAAGCCTTTGATAGTGTTCCACATTCTTGGATCCTTAAGGCTTTGGAAATGTACAAAGTCTCCCCTGTGGTATTAAACTTTCTTAAGCACAGCATGGGGATGTGGAACACAAAACTATACCTTAGGCACACCGGGGGCACTGCTATATCCAACCGTCTGAATATCCGACGTGGAATTTTTCAAGGAGACTCTCTGTCACCCCTTCTGTTTTGTTTATCCTTAACCCCTCTTACACATGAACTGAACAACAGTAGCTATGGTTACAAAATAAATAAGAAAATTTTCAATCACCTACTATACATGGATGATCTCAAACTCTTTGCCAAAGACGACAATGAGTTGAAAGGCCTCCTCAATATTGTAAAATACTTTAGTGACGACATAGGTATGGACTTCGGATTAGATAAATGTGCAAAAGTAACATTCAAGAAAGGTAGAATTACAGAAACACCCTCAATAGATTTAGATTTTGTCACAAAGATTAGGGAATTGGAGCATGAAGAAGCTTATAAGTACCTAGGAATTAGCGAAGGAGATGGCATACAACACCCCCAAATGAAAGAAAAAATAAGAAAAGAGTACTACAGGCGTGTACGTCTGATACTAAATACTGAACTAAACTCAAAAAATAGAATATCAGCTATAAACACATTGGCTGTCCCAGTGGTGCATTACAGCTTTAATGTCCTTAACTGGACCATAGCTGAAATTAAGCGAATGGACGCCAAAACGAGAAAGCTTCTCACTTGCTATCGCATGCATCATCCCAAAGCTGATGTTGATCGTCTGTATGTGCCCAGATCCGAAGGAGGCAGAGGATTAGTTCAACTAGAACTGTCCTACAAAACTACAACAATTGGCCTCCAAAAATACTTGGAAACTACAGAAGACTGGATGATGGTATGCGTCAAGGAACATGAAAGTAGTAAGCGTCTTTACTCCGTAATGAAAGAAGCCAACAAATTCAAACTGGAACTTCAAATGGGCGTAGAGATGCATCTACAGCACAATACACCGACTGAAACTGCAAAATACTTGAAAAAGACAGCAAAGACGAATGCAACCGACCAGATACAGAAGCGATGGCAAGATAAACCGCTTCATGGCCAATACTCTGCCCGTATCAACCAAGCTGATGTAGACAAAACCCGTACCCATCAGTGGCTACGCAGTGCAGGGTTGAAAGCGGAAACTGAAGGTTTTATCCTTGCTGCGCAGGACCAATGCTTGCTAATTAGGAATTATCAAGCACATATACTAAAATATTGTGTCAGCCCAAAATGCAGATTCTGTGATAAATATCCAGAAACGATTGATCATCTTGTATCAGGTTGCACGATGTTGGCACCCACTGAATATAAAACCCGACATGACAGAGTGGGCCAATATCTGCACTGGAAAATCTGCAACTTCTACGGGAAGGAAACTGAAAGAAACTGGTACCAACACCACCCAGACCCAGTTACGGAGATAGGACCTGTTACAATTCTATGGGACTACACAATTCACACTGACAGAACAATCAAGGCCAACCGACCAGATATTGTTATTAAAGACCACAAACAAAAACGGTGCCTCCTTATTGATATGGCAGTCCCTGCTGACTGCAATGTATCTTTGAAGATATTCAAAAAGCTGTCAAAATACAAGGACCTTGAAATAGAGGTCTCGAAAATGTGGCATATGGGAACATCAACAATCCCTGTTGTAGTTGGAGCCCTAGGACTGGTTGGAAAAGATTGCAGTAGACTAATTGCAGGGATTCCTGGAAGCCCATGCCTCAAGGAGATACAAAAAATTGTTCTGACAAGTACAGCCCACACTTTACGAAGGGCTCTATCTATGTAATTTTTTTTTTTTTTTTTGTCAGTGAAAAGGGTCATGATGCCATTTCTAACCTTAGGTCCCTGGGTGGGACCCGGAAAGAAATGTGTAAACGTCAGAAAGCAAAGAAAATAAAAATAATAATAATAATGATAATATGGGACTTCACAATACACACAGACAGAACAATACAATTGAAGCTCATCGCCCATACATAAAAAATGTGGCACATGGGAACTTCAAAAATTCCTGTTGTAGTTGAATCCTTCGGATTGGAGGGAAAAGATTCCATTAGACTCATTGAAGGGATTCCTGGTAGCCCATGACTTGAAGAAATACAAAAAATTGTTCACACGACTAACAGCCAACACCTTACGAAGGACTTCATGTAAAATATGTTATTTTTTTTTTGTTTTTTAATTGCTCAGTGTAAAATGTCATGACGCCATTTTTGACCTTAGGTCTCTGGGCGGGACCCGGCAAGAAATGTGTACACACCACAAATCAAAAGAAAAAAAAATAAAAATAAATAATAATAATAATAATAATAATAATAATAATAATAATAATAATATTAGGTTGGTGCAAAAATAATGTCGTTTTCTCACATATGTTACTATTTGAGAAAACGACATTATTTTTGCACCATCCTAATAATAACCAAATATTAGGTTGGTGCAAAAATAATATCGTTTTTTGACGTTAAAAAATACGTCAAAAAACCTAATACTACGAGAAGGTTGTTGCCCAATAGGATGACTCTTTTATGCATAGAAGAGCGTAAAACAACATTGGTAATGAAGGCTTTTACACAGGCTTGAACACTAACAAGAGTGGAAATAAACAATTGGAAATTACTAATTTACCAAGTGATGTCTTGATATTTACTTACCTTAATTTACTCTGGAATAGAGATAAAGGTGAAGGAAGATTGTAATGCTTTAATGTCTTAAGTGATTAGGGAATTTCTCACTAGACAAATCCATATTTCAAACCGTGCCAATTGACAACTGATAGCTTGTATATATGTATGTATGCATGTATGTATGTACGTATGTATATGGTTCGAATATTCGCTTTCCTGTGTAGAGACCCGGGTTCGAATCTCACCCTAGTCAATTTGTCAGGTAGGAAAATTATTGATTTTATCAATCTGTGGAGAAATTAAGGCATGCGGTGCCTTTGGAAAATGTCTGAAAATCATAATACCGGTTCACCCAAGCCTTGTGAGTGAAACTAGTTAAATGTTACATCCTGGAAAGCATCGGGATCCAGAGTTTGGGCGTACTGCACTTGTTTAAGCTGTTGATCATGCCGCATTTTGCTCTGTACGCCCAAAAATTTAAATAAGGCCCTTTCAGCATAGTTGCTGTATAAACCAAAAATGGATTATTATGTGGCTAGTGAACAAATATAAACATGCCTGAGCATGAGTCTACGACAAGGATCGGCTAGCAGACATAAAAAAAATAGTCTTGGAGAATTACGTATGTATGTATTTAAGTTTTGTAGTCTTCCCTTTGAAGTAGAGGCCTACAGCCTCATTATTCCAGGCATTGGGATTTGCTGTAGAAAGATGTTTTGATGGAGTTTAGTTCATAGTCTTATGCTCAATTGATTTTTAATATGTACATGTCCTTCTTCTAGAACGGGTGCCAATCAAGGTTAGAGAGGCCAGTCTGTTCTACTGTTATCTCATAAGTGTGGAAGGATAAACGGAGTGATACATCTTTAAAAGTATCTGTGTGAACTTGAATGCATTGGCCTCGGCTAAAATTTAAACACGACCTGCCAATCCCATGCTTCATGACGATAAGAACAACGCGCTGTGCCCTTGGCCACTTGTGTCGGTCGAATATAGTGAGAGTATGTCTTTCCTAGGAAGCCAACAATGGCGTTATATTTTAATGTACAATGACAATCAAAAATTTTATTTCTTTCGTTTCTTCATGAAAACGAGTTTTATTGCTTCGTAATCATTACATCCCAAAGCAAGATAATAAAGCCGCTAAGACGCAAGGGCTTGCTGAGTGTTAGAGAATATGAGAAGAAGAAAAAAACTATTAAGGAGAGAGGACAATAAAAGAACAGAAGTTTACGAAGACAGGAGATAACAATTGATATTATATTTAAACTTTTTAATTTGTCTAGGAAACAAAAAGCGGAAAAAGAGTTCCACAATTGAGAAACACGATAGAAGAAACATAGAACTTACGGTTATATCTAACCATTTCAAATATAAAATGATGAGACCTAGCCGCCAATCTATTACTAAATTCATGAAGTCGGGCTATCATAGAAAAAGGTTCATCAAATCAATTATCAAGAATGTATTTATAGAAAACGCATAGGAAAGATAAGTTACATTCGATGAAAATTAGCGGAAGCCGAGATGCTATGACTGAGCCAATAATATTGCATATTCTACTTTGGATTTTATCAACTAAGTTCTTTAGCTAAGCTACATTTTCTCTTTCATTTCTTTTTAGTGCTTAATCTTTGTTACATTTTATTTTCTGCCGATGAAATGCAGTTTGACACTCATAGATGAAGACCATTCAAATCGAAAAAGCGACAGGCAGGGATCAGTTTAAAGAGGCACATGATTATATAGTGATTTTGTAAGCGCTGCTTAGATGTGGCACAAGGCCGGAAGGAGCACCCAGTGAGGATTGAACTCACTACTCAGTCGTAATAGGTTCTAGCGAGACAAGCTTGCTAATCATTACCCAACGCCGAGGTGCGCAAAGCACATGTTTATATATACGGCTAGTCAAACATATATCCGCAAATCCCGATAGACAACGTCTTTCTCCCGCACTGACACACATAGATCTATCCACACAACTACTCTTACAGTCACATGCTTTCACGTTGCGCCATACACACGTGAGTTAGTAAGCTCACCGTGAACGCTAAAATTTCGTCCGTGTATAACACTCACGTAGAGCTCTATTACTTTAATCCTTGTGCCAGACTTACGCAGACTCCAAAAATAAGCGTATTTATTATTTTTACTTATGGTTTTCTACGCTTATGTCCTAATCCTGGTGCAGCGCTCGTTAGCACATGCATACTTGCAAATACGTATGCATCTAGTCTCACAGGCAAATATACAACCACGCGATTGCACATCGTGGCTTATATACATCATAATGTGAACAAAAGCTCATCTATCAGACTATTACGAGTGTTAGATGCATTCCACTTACATAGTGCACCATTATTTTAAGCCTTGTGCCAGACTGAATTTAATTCCAGAAATAACGATCATATATATATATATATATATATATATATATATTTATATATTAGGTTGGTGCAAAAATAATGTCGTTTTCTCACATATGTTACTATGTGAGAAAACGACTATTTTTTGCACCAACCTAATATATATATATATATATATATATATATATATATAAACATATATCTATATATATACATATATATATATATATATATATATATGTATGTATGTATGTATGTATATAATTCATGTTTATATTTGCGAATGTTTCTTGGCGAATGTGAAAATAAAGAGGATAGCGTGGGAGGTGACATGGGATCAAGTAATATCCGAAGGAAAAGAGAGACTAAAACACTGGAAGAGAGCTAAAATATTCCAAAGATAGCGAGCACGCCCGAAAGGGAGAGAGAGAAGGGGGAGGCGGGAGAGATAGAGAGAGTGGGAAGGATAGGGAGAGGGTGATTAGCAGGATTCTATTTGTAGAATTCCGAATTCCATATTTATTCATGAGAGCGGCGCACATATCTACGAACAGAATATAATTCCCAGAGTTGTAATTTTTCTGTCGTAAATCATAATCTAATGCACTTTAACGAAATACCTTTTCGGACATAGAAGTTTGTTCGGCGATCAAGAGACTTTTTTTATGGAGCCGGGGCGATAGCCTGACGCCCAACTCGAATTTCCTTACAGATCTAGAGAGTTCGAAATGTCCCAGCATATACACATGTCTAGGGGAAGAATTTGATTCATTCTTGTCCTAAAAGAGTGACTATAAATTGAACAAAAACCGTCAAAACTGAAGACTAAGCTTAATAACGTCACTGTACATATGATTCATGCAATAAGAAAGCTATCAAAAAGAAATGAAATACTTTGCGGGGCAAAAGGGCTTCAGCTGTTTTATTATTTATCCACAGCTAGGATGAGAAGTGGTTTCATGCCTTTATGAAGGATATTTATGCAAAATGGTCGAAAACTGTTCTATCCATTTCGCCATGTCCTTTTATTTAATGCTGCATTCCTACATAGGGTACGCGGTCATGGCTCTCCACAGATCCTTTATTTTGATTTGTGAATTACCTCCCCGTGGAAATGATAGAGGATTGTTTTCTAGTTGCCTTCCACACGGTTTAGAATTCAGTTTTCCTTCTCCTATACTGGTTTCGCTCAAGGTTGGAGAGTCTATCATGCTATTAAACCATAGCTGCTTGAAGTAGAAATAAATTCATTTCGCGTCCTGGGTAAGACGATAGACCACGTCCAACAGCAAGGCTTCTGATCAGAAGGTTTTGAGGAGCTTGGAACCACCTTTTATTTGCTGTTTCCAGGTCCACCTTAACGCGGGGTGATAGCACCTGTTAGGGTCCCAGTTATGGACAATTAGTTAACGCTTGGGTCAAAACACAATGTAAGTGTAAATATAGGTTTTAATACCAGAAATACTTTGGAAAATATTACCAGCAATAATTAAAAAAAAAAACAAACAAACATTACCAGCAATACATTTTTGAAAAAAATATATTACCTACAATAAAAATCTTGTCGCCATTAAATAATCCATTAAGGTTGGTATGCCATAAACCAAACCAAACGAAACCAGACCTGAATTTATTTTTCCCATGACCATTAGCGTAAGAAGAATAGTAATCTAACTCGACCGAAATTTGAACTCAGCTTGCGGCGTTCAATTTCCAAGTGGCATATCCTATTTGACTAATTAATTGTGTGATTTGTAATTTTTTACGGCTTATCAATTTTTTGCAGGTTGTTTAAAGTTAGAAAACGATTTTATATTCCAAGAATTCTTTGGCGATAATAATGACTTACTGATACAAGTCCAACTCATTAACCCGTAGCTGAGGTGATTCCATACCTTTCCAAAGGTTATTTGCGCGTAATGATCACGACTGGAATTTGAACTCTGCTCTCCAATTTCCAAGCTGTTATTTATTACACCACCCGCACATTCAAGGTCACAGCACATGGCATTCCATAGCGATTGCTTAACTTCAATGATCGTAAAAGAACCGACATGTCTGCGTAATATGAACGTAACCCCATCCCATCTGATTTTTACCATGAAATGCCTATAATTTCACAGGTGTTGGTAGGAACGAAATGTTTGTTTCTGACTAATAATTCTTGCCCATTCCTTGTGAAACTTCGAATCGTTGACACACCAAGTGATGCTTCTATAGTTTCAATAGGATGTGATTTTTTACGTAGTCGGGCTGCGACCCCAAATGTCTAAAACTGTGTACCTTACAGAGTTATATTTACTCTGTTATTTATTCGTGTATGATGGGTGGGAGAAGTGAATTGGTGCGAAGCGAAGAGAGACGTGAGTATCTTGACCATCAAGCAAACACCAAACATGCTTGATGGTTAAGATTTTCACATCTTTCAGATCTGCACTAATCGTCAGTGTTCGACCTCGGGAAAAAATAGAATCCTAAAAACAGAATTTCAATACAAGCATATTCTTACCATTAGAATTATTCCAGTTTTTATACCTTTATTTTCTCCTGTTTAAACTTCATTAGAATAAAGCAAAAACATTAAAATATCAATATCTAAGTTTTAACTATGACTTTTATAACATAAAATTCGTTTAAGAAGAATTTATTTCATAATTATTATGCTTTATAGATATCCCCAAATCAACATTGCTATCAAATATGGAGTCTTCCGCTAAGCTTTATCATTAAAATAGTCAGATTAGGCTAAAAATACAACATTGCTGTCATATCTGGGCTGGGATTGTTCACTACTCACTTTCTAAACTTGATAGATTTCAAAACGGATTTCCCCGGTCTTGTGAGTGGATGTGAAGACTTTTTTTTCGATTTACACTGTTCGGACTGTTATCCTCATCTTTATTGTCATATTCACGACGTTACGGCCGTTGTACGCTCTGGTCTTCTTCAGCAGGTTATATATGTTGAAAAAAAAACGGAGCGTACAACAGCCGAAACTTTGGGAATATGACAATAAAGATAAGGACAACAGTTCGAACAATGTAAATAAAGTAAATAATTACAATACATCCTATCGCAAATATAGGCAGACTTATTTTTACTCTACAAACCTTTTTTCCAACACATACAACGTTGCAAGCGTGTGGCTATATTACCGCTATTGCCATGGCAACTGTTCAGAAGTGGTTTCACTCTTATATCGATACAAAACCATACTGCTAAGACACACCATGCTACTTCCATGCACTCGAATCATCTTCATTTTCCCCGTTTTCCTAATGTAAAATAAAAGTTCCACTGAGACAAGTGTTTTTTAAAGCAGCTGCTTGGTTACTCCGCTAAACACTTCAATCATTACGTCATCGAGTCAAGGGTACAACGTTTACTACCCTCATTAGCTTTATAATTTCTTTCTATCAAGTTCTCTTTCATTCATATATTACACGCCATTCATGATTACCATTTTAACTGTAACCCTCTATCTTGAGTGACTCGTGAGCCTTGTATTGATTGAATTTTAGTAAATAAGAACTCTACAGCGATGGATTTTTGAGAGAATTGGGAATGCTACCGAGATTCGTCATTGGCGGCCACAATCTTAACAACAGAAGATACACAGATGACATAGTACTTTCAGCAGACACGGAAAAGTAATTACAAAACCTCCTACAGAAGTTAGCGAAGGAGAGCGAGAAGAAGGGACTAATCGTAAACTACAAGAAGACAGAATGTATGGTCATCAGTAAAAAGATGAGCTCGAAATGCGATTTACAGGTCGGGGACACTAAATTCAAGCAGGTGCAGAAATTTAAATATCTGGGAAGTGTTTTGACAGAAGACATTAAGTGCGACGCTGAGATCCAAAGACATATTCTGATGGCCAAAGACGCAATCAAAAAGTTGGGCAAATTATTACGTGACAGGAAGGATTTCTTTGGTAACAAAGAAAAGAATACTGAGCTACTATGTGACATTTGTTCTCCTTTACGGCTGCGAAAGTTGGACGGTCTCCTCAAAGATGAAGAGACTCGAGGCATCTGAGGTAGGGTTCTACAGAAGGATGCTAAGGATATCATGGACTGAGAGTGTGAGCATCGATGAGGTCTTGGAGAGGATGCAAACAAGGAATAAGCTTATACTTAACATCAGGAAGAGGCAGCTGAACTTTCTGGGACACTTAATGAGAAAGGAAGGCTTGGAGAATCTGATACTCACAGGTCAAATAGAGGGCAAGAAAGACAAGAGAAAGGAATGTATGGCATACTTAGCAAGCTTAAGCAAGTGAATGACATCATGGGGGAAGTAACAAAGGGACAAAACTTATTGAAAGGTACAACGGATAAGGAGAAGTGGAGGGCCATGATCGTCCTGAAGGGACACGGTACATAAAAAAAAAATATCTGACAATATTTGGAGAGTGTTTTTTTTTTTTTTTTTTTTGGAGGGAGAGGAAAATATAGTGCTATGTTGGTTGATTTACTAACTAGACATTGCACGGAGGAACAGGATCGTGGGGAGAGGGATATTTCAGTGGTCACAGACTAAGTGTATTTTTTTTAATGCCCTCATAAAACGAGAGATGTTGTCTCATATTTTGTATCAACAGTTATGGCAAAAAACGCACAATATCTCAGCAGATGAAAGTCCTGGTAGTAAGGTGAACGGAATTTCTGTTGTATTTGAACTGGAAGAAAAAGCTTTGGGCTTTTAATAATAAACGTCGAAACGCATTTCCCCGCTTTTCAGTTCCGACAAATCAACATTGGCTAATGACAATTATTAAAAATTAATCAAGAAACAGATAATGAATGAGCGGCAAGCGGAATGTTTCCCTTTTCCAACGATTTTGGCGTGGAAAAATTTGGATGCTGTTATTGAAGAAATCTAAAGATTCTTATCGGATTTTCTGCTCGACTGACATGGTTTCTGGTCTATTGAACGCAAAGGAGAATTAATGATTGGGAAGAGAGAATACTTTTCGAAAACTTGTCCAGGTTAAGAAAATAATGCCACTTTTTTCTTTCTTTTTTTTTTTTTTGGTTAAATCTGTTCACATTTCCCCACGTTCCAAAGATATTATGAATTTAAAGCAGCTGAAATAGAGATTAAGTCTTTTTTTGTAGCAAAATCTTCTTATATCGATTTGCTGATCTTGGGTCCAGGATTTTCTGCTGCTTAATGTTTGGATTAAACGACACAGAAAAGAAAATTCTGTAAGAAAAAAAACTGTGGAATCGTTCAAATATGAAGAAAAAAAAAACGTTTTTAAACGTAAAATAAAAGGAAACGGAAACGAAGTATAAATTGAATAAAATATTTAAATCCTAAAATCTTTTCGGTGTTGGGGATTAGGACAGAGTGAAGTTTCTCGCATCGACACGATCCAAGGCTAAAGAAGCCTCCCTTGTCTCTATTTTCAAACCGATACGCATATAGATAAACCCGAGACGTACACAAATATAATTCCAAACCTTGTGATTATTGTACTTTTTTTTTATTCCTTCTTCTCTTCTGTTAAACTATGGACAATTTACCGTCTTAAATTAAATACAATTTTACGGCCTTATGTATTTATTTATCTCCTTTAGTCTACTGCAAGGTTTTAGCCATTTTGTGAGGCGATATTTTGTAAAATATATCTTGTTATTTTTTTTCCTCTTTGTTATTTCCTGTCCTATCTTCTATCCATTTCCTTATTTATTTCCTGTAGACCAACAGACAAGAGTATCGATAGACTTGCAACCTTACGCTGTTGAGTACAATACAAGGCATCTGCAAGAAGGTCTTGTGAATGACTTTAAACGTATCTACTCTGGAGAATAAATACTAAGCCCGGATATGGCAGTAATGTTTTATTTTTAGTTTCACCTGACTCTTGACCAAAAACGGATCAACGCTTGCTGACAACGTTGATTCGGGATTTTGGTAAAACAAAATAGAACAGATTTCACTAAGTATTATTAAAACTTATATATTGTTTTTTATTAATGCTGTAATGGAATAACTAGTTACCCCCATGAATGAATACACTATAGGTTGTAAGTACCTATGAAGTACCTATAAAGTCCACTGTCTACGAGAGACTCCAGGACAGAAAGGACTAGGAAAGGAGTTTTGTGCAGGTGCGGTACCGTGGCCGATGAGGATTCGGGGTGTCGGCCGCTCATTTGAGGGGCCTACACATCCTGATCCTTGCTGGTGGTATCACGGCTGCGCTTAGCTCAGACCGGCTCTGACCAGATTGGACAAGCTATGACCAGCGACCCTAGTGAAAACACTAGGGTTCCCACGTTAAAAACTGATCTTGTGTCACAACCTGACTCATTGGGGGGCGGGAGTCAAGTAAATAAACAGAAAAGCCGAGGGAAAGAGACGACGCAAGTACCTTAGACCTTTTCATTAGTGACACTCACTACTAGATTGACCTGTGTGTATAACTATGGTATTTCATATTTTACTTGTGTACAATAAACCTTTCTTCTAGTATCTCCTTCGTGTTATGTGTTTATTCGTTTAGCATGGAATGTAATAATTAACTTTTGCTTTATTCGACAAAAGTTCAAGTACAAACTAGGATAATCAAGCATGAAATGGAGAAAGAAAGATTGTAAAGCGGCGAAATTACAGGTAGACAGATACCGAAAAGAAAACAAAACGTATTCAAATCCTTTTATCTGGACTTAAACAATAACTCCTGACACATTTAAAAATTACGAAACAATTTCAGCAACGAGGCAATCATTCATCTCTTCTATCTTCTATTTTTATTTGCCTTGTCCTTCTAGGATGTTGACGACTTTCTGCTCTTGTTTTCGTTTTAGTTTTTTGTTCCGAATAGCATTTTCTTTTCTACCATCCTTCTTCGTCCTATTTCTGTTTATGTGATGGGTTTTCAAACAAGGCTGGCGACACAGAAACAGAAATTCAAAAATTTATAAGTCATTTAATTATATCACTTAGTGTCCTCCGCAGTTCATATTTACTAACAATTAGATTATATAATATTTTAGAACGTTCTTAAATTAAAGAATTG
The DNA here is from genome assembly GCA_963932145.1 of Acanthosepion lycidas. NCBI lineage: Eukaryota > Metazoa > Mollusca > Cephalopoda > Sepiida > Sepiidae > Acanthosepion > Acanthosepion lycidas. Next base: position 115,006,589 of record OZ010582.1, on the reverse strand, counting down.
TGAAAATTTAACCGGATGTGTACTTCTGTTTAGAAATATATGACAAAAGTTGTAGGCTTTATGCAACTGAGAATACAAGGTTCGCGTATAGTGTTTTTTTTTATAGTCACAGTAATCACAAATAATTTTCTAAAAGAGGATGATTCAAAACAAGGCGAGCCACTCTTAATTATTCATAACATATTGATAAATAAAATACTTATATTTACCTTAAATAAAATCACTCAGTGAGACGGTAAAAAAAAGTTTTCATTTGGTCCTACCTTATATACTGTCTTTATTATTCTTTAGCTGAATTTATACATTATATATATATATATATATATATATATATATATATATATATATATATATATATATATGTAGGAAAGGTATATAATCGGAGTGGATCCTACTAATATAAGATATTAAAAATGATCCACAAATAAGCTCAATGCATTCATTTTTAAAGAGCAGAAATTAATACACAATAAAATCCAAAATGACCCCATGTGAGAAAAGCTTATTTCAGCCGCAGTAAAAATAAAATTTTCAGTTTTCTTTTACTCGTATTTTATTTTTTGGGATTTTATTGTGTATATATATGTATGTGTATATATATATATATATATATATATATATATATATATATATATATATATATATATATGTAGAAATAAACTCTTATATTTATGGGATAAAGTGCTCAATATCAGAGATAGAGCGTGTGTAAATATAAAAGTGAACATAGAAGTCAACACTTAGAGGCGACAGTCTGTTTCCTGCTAGATGCAATCGTCAGGCTACGAATGCTGTTATTTTTCTCGGCTATTTATATATCCGGGTCAGTGGTGTATTGTGGGTAGTCTATTTTGGTGGTTACTTTGCCGGAAGTCGTTTATCTGTTTATTTATATATCTGGGTTAAATTATTTTGCTTGATTTTATATATATTTTTTTTTAAATCTTATATATTTATTTATTTTTATTTTAATCTGTGCTTCATTAACGTAGTAAACATTTGTTTATATCGCTTATTTAATAGTTTTGTTTTGGTTTGGGAAGATAAAGCACTTTATTCAATTTTGGTATTGATTGCTGTAGTTCATTCTAAATATTATTTTCGCGGGAGCAGTTCTTAATTTGTTTATTACTCTCTCTCTCTCTCTCTCTTTCTCTCTCTCTCTCTATATATATATATATATAGTTTCTTCGCTACACAGGAATTACCATGTTTCGAAAACCGAATTTAAAAACTTCAAATTTAATTATATAATTAAATTTAAAGTATTTCTGCTACGGCTTTTGAAACATTGTAATTCCTGTGTAGCGAAGAAACCATATTTTAAATCTGTTAATTTAAAATATTCATGCTCTGTAAATTTACATTGAGCACTATTTTGTAAAAAATAAAAATATCAATAAGAACACCGGATTATATACCTTACTGTTCTTTTTTTATTTTTAATATATATATATATATATATATATATATATATATATATATATATATATATATATATCACGATATGCCATTTTGATAAAATATATATTTTCTTTTAAAAAAGATTTATTGTTAAAAATCAATGCATTTTTAGTTGTCGACAGACATAGTGATATATGTACACATGTCGGTTTTTCATTATATTAGAATTGGCTACTGAAAAATTATCGGCACAATGCAAGAAGTCCTCAAATTTCTATATTTATACACAAAACCACACACACACACAGATTATTTATATAGTCCTTAGTGCATAATGGCTGCTCTATTATAGATACATTTAAAATGGTCTTTTACTTCATATAAAAACATTTAAGAATAAGATTTAATAAGTAAAAGAAATTAAATTATATCGAAATGTCACACTGACTCATTCCTTTTGCAAAAAATGATGTGAAAAGAATGAACTGTTGCTCTTGCCACACGTCTCGAGATTCCTGACCAAATTCTAAGAAAATCCGCAACATTATAATTTAAGAGCTGGTATCTCGGCCTGAGTTACTTTCTCATTAATATAAAGTGGATTCTCTGCTCCTTTCCTATAAATATTTTCCCGACAATTGTTTTGAATGAGCTTTATCTTTGTACCTCTATTTTATGAATTTAAACGTCGTACTAGACTGGCCGTTCGGTCTCATCATGTTATTGTTGAAATAGATAGATACAACTGTAAACTCTACGCTAATAATTTATTCTCTTGCACTGTTCGCCTGTGGAAATCTCTTATGGATTTTTGCTTTCCTGTAAAATACGATTTTCAAAAAACCTGTATGTAACGTCAATAGCTATCTTCTGTCTATTTGATTGCTATTTTTTATTGTCTTTTCTCTTCAATAATAGTTTCTCATTTTCTTTCGCTCTTGGTAACCCTTTGCATCTTAGTGGCATTATTGCCTTCTTTGGGATGAAATGATTAAAAAAAAAAAAAAAAAAAAAAAAAAAACAAGGCCGAGATAAACAAGAACCCACTTTAAAAAAATCACCTAACTAGAAAACATCTGTGAATTGCAATCTAAAGAAAATCTGGTACCACGGACGTTTTGGTAAAGTTTTCAAATCTTTTCCTCTCTCTCTCTCTCTCTCTCTCTCTCTCTCTCTCTATATATATATATATATATATATATATATATATATATATATATATATATATATATATATATATATATATTCTTTAACATGGCAAAAAAAAATATTTATGTATATGCACGTAGAGATTAGCTTAGAAAAACCAGTTCAAAAATTTAACATAAAATGAAGGAAAAAGAAAACGAAAAAAAAAAAAAAGAATTTTCTAGTTTGGTAAATATAAAAGTTTTCCATTTTTTTGCCATATAATGATCGGCATCATATTGATAAAATATATTTTCCGAATGCTGAATCAGCAAAAACAGATTTTAAATCTCCCTGCATATCTTCCATCTCACCTGTTGTACACGGAGTACCAATTTGTCTGTGTTCTAGAACATTTCCATAAAGGCCAGAACTTTTTCAACACACACACACACACACACACACACACATATATATATATATATATATATATATATATATATATATATATATATATATTTGGTTGGATAGATGTGAGTTGGCGACCCTGGGTTTCACGCTTTAGCGATCGTCAGACAAACTGATTAATTTAAAAAAAAATTTGGGTTTATGTAGATTTCGTGTATTGGTGTTATTGCGGAAGTGGTGGGGGAAACTTCGTTGTTTTTTCATCTTACTGACGCAAACATCGATGTATGCAGGCACATATACATACTTGGTCGTCCGTCGGGACTCATACATATATAAACATATGTGGGCAGTTTCGGATATGAAATATGTATGTATACGGGTGGTGTTGTGTCTATACATACGCATTTGTATGTTGAAATTTAAAGATTGGAACTGTGGCGAAAATGTCTCGTGAATGTCTCGTGAATGTATACATGTCACATATTTTATTTTTCCGCTGAATAATATTTCCTAGCATGTATGTATATACGTGTGGTGGGGTTTGTGTGAAATTATGATAATTTATTATTATTTATATTTATTTTTAAATTTTGAAAAAAAAATGGCGGTTTCTTTGTTATATTTAAAGCTGGTTATTTGTTTGTTTTTGACTGTGCATATGTAACAAGTAGAAATTTGTAATTCTTATTGGTTATGTATATGATGATGTTTAATATTTAATATGCTGGTTGAGAGGGTAGTTTGATTTAATAACGGGTCTATATGATATGATGTGATAGTAATGTTGCAAGGGATTGGAGGCAATGATAATATAATTAGCTAATAGTTATTGTATTGAGCGCTTTCTAATAAGTACCGCGCATATAATATATAAATAATTATACATATATATATATATTTATTTATATTTATATACACACACTTTTCACACACACACACACACACACACACATATATATATATATATATATATATATATATATATATATATATATATATATATAATCCTAAATATCCAGGAACTACCTACCTAGGTTTCACCTAAATTGATCTTCAGGGTCAGCTTATCCTGAAGATCCATTTAGGTGAAACATAGGTAGGAAGTTTCTGGCTCTTTAGGATTAGTTTATTCCTTTGCTGTGCTTACCGTGTTGACTACTCTACGTTTTATCTTAGTTACTCGCTTATTTTTTATTTCGACTGGAAATTTAAACAACTGGACAATAGTTTTCGCTCTGTTGGGACATTTCTAGTTCTTTCTTCTTTTTCCAATTTTTTCCTCGGATACCAATTTGTTTTGATAGACTTGCAAATTGTGCTATCCAAGTTTTATTTTCCGAATACAATTATAATAATAATAATAATAATAATAATAATAATAATAATAATATTATATATATATATCTTATATTGATCTATAAAACAGAAGATGTATGTCTGTCTTTGTGCGTGAGTGTGTACTATTTATGCATGTCCACATTTCTCTACCGATTTCGATGAAATTGTACACACATGTTTCCCATTTACCTAGATAAGTCAGGACCAACGTTTCAATCTCCATCCCCCCCCTTCGGGTTTGGCAGAAAAATCGATAAAACTAAAGGTTGGTATTGACTATTTGTAATAACCAAGGCAAAGGTACATATGAACAACATTTTTATGGGATGAGCTGATGTTCTTTGCACTTACTGCAAAACATAACTCATGTTACGAGGTTTATGTAGAGGGCTTGATAGTTTTCCTGGGACGTCGGATTCACACAAAACTGAAAAAATCGGGTTTTTCGTACTGCTTAAAATATTAAGTTGAATAACTTACTCATTTTTATCTGATTTTCTTCAAACCTGTCACGAAAAGATGGTGTGGTTTTACTCCTGCTCGCTTCCCCGCGTATAGCGAAAGACCACGAAACACTGTTAAAAAAGCCGTTTTTCGGCCATAACTTCTGCTATTTTCATCCGAGGGTTTTCAAATTTGCCATGTAAATTACATATGATACACAAATGGTCTTGCCTGAATGGTTAGTTTAGATTATTTCACTTAAGTGGACGAAATCTGCGACAAACTAGGTCCAAAATCGTTTTTTGACATTTAGCCAATAGTTTCTTTATATGATTCCATCCTAAATTGGCATTTGAACAACCTTTGATGCAAAGATTGTTTGAGAAGGATTATTGAAGCGTTAAAATGGAAAAAATTCTCGAAGAACCTCTTATTAGCCCCAGCCCAGCACAATAAACGTGCGAAAAAAGGGGGGGGGCGTTCATGCGTTTGCACTTGAAGTTGAATCAAGCTCTGACGCTTCATCCCTGATTAGTTATTACGGCCGTAAGAAATTTACTGAATATTTAAAACATTGAAACAATTTAAACCCAAGCAACGACCACACAAGAGGTTTTTATCGATGGAATTCCTTTATTAAGAACAATCAAACACTTGCGAAAGACATACATAAATAAAATAGATGAGGGGGTAGCTTAGTATATCAAAGGATGATGCATGCAAACGGGAAGGCAGGCAGACATTTCTAGACAGGTGTGCAGGTATGCAAGGATGTTTGGTTATAAAATTGCAGCCATGTACACCCAAAGCTAGTATATATATATATATATATATATATATATATATATATATATATATATATATATTGTCTGCTGTCAGTATACCACATAGCACCCTTGATCGCTTAGCCTTTGAGCAGGTGGAATGGAGATCAACGTGTTTTAGTGCACTCAGCTGTTTTCAATCTGCTTATCTGAATCATCTTCAAGAAACGAGAGCATGATATAAAAGGTAAGCCAATCTAACAGTGATCTCATCCCACAATCCTCACCCTTGCTCCATATGCGGCCTCCTTTGTAAATCACTAGCGGGTCTTAAGTGTCACTTAAGATTAATGCACAAAATCTCATAACTGAATCAATTAAGTTGTCAGATCCTCATTCGTCGAAACCGACTGGAGAGAGTCCATTATATATATATATATATATATATATATATATATATATATATATATATTCTGTTTATACGTTATTTTTATAGATATAATTTATTTAAGTAAATGATCTTTCTTTAAATCAAACAGTACAAATTACATTTATCTGATTGTTCCAGAAATTTCGTAGAAAAGATGTGCTTCCCCAACACCAATCGAATGGGAATCATCGTTTGGCCTGATGTTCTGTTAACCATTCAAACAGAAAGAACCGACGGGTCAACAAAGTTCGAATTACTGTTTATAAACACACGCCTTCGACATTTTTTCTTGATAAATTATATCTGCTCACGAAACATATAACAATGTAAGTAAAATAACAGCACATTATGAAATGGATTAAATCCGAAACACACATTTTCTACGAAATTTCTTGAACATTCATGCCGTTATACATACACTGTCTATATGTAGATATAATTTATTTAATTAAATATATATTATTATTTAATATTATTATATATTATTATTGATATAATGGAATATGCATAACCTGTGTTCCCCCTCACTGGAATATGATTGGCTGATGTCCGTCATAAATACAGAAAGACGTGTAGGTACGACAAAGTTTAAGTCTATGACGACGCCCATTGGACTACGCCATTGGCTATCCTATTGGTCTACACCTATTACCTGCGACTACGACGAGTACAAGTCGATTACTGCTACCGTGTACTACTGAATTACAGTAACCAAAACCAGTTAGCTACTTTGACCAAATATATCTCTTTCCAGGACTTATCAATTATATAATATTACTATATATATATATATATATATATATATATGTGTGTGTGTGTGTATGTATGTAATTTAGCTCTTGAAAATCTATTTTCAATAGAGCACTGTTGAATGAAAAGCTAATTCTAAAAACAACGGTCGCCTGAGCAAATGCCATGCTCTTCAGTAAAGTGAATGGAGCCCTCTGGCTGCTTGGCGTTTGTATACGTTTGGAAAAACAATACGCTAAATTTGGCTGACTCATTCTGTCGAGTGAAGATGGCTCTGGCTCAGTGGCAGAATCTCTTATTGACACCAAATCAGTTGGGATGACACTAATCCGGGCTTGAGGCATTCGATTGTCTAGCCGCACTGAGGAACTGTGATACAGCGGAACAGTACTGTCTGCGAATGACACCCGCATATATTATATATATATAAAGAACGTATAAACATCAAAAATGTCTTTCATATATATATATATATATATATATATATATATATATATATATATATATATATATATATATAATTAATACGTTTGCATATAATGTTGGATCTTAATAATAAAAAAATAAAAAATGATCCATAAAAAACACGAAATGTATTTATTATTACAAAGCCAAAAATTAGCAGACAGTAAAATCAAGGTAATGAGGTAATTTTGGATTTTATTGCGTAATATATATATATATATATATATATATATATATATATATATATATATATATATGAACGAGCGAGAGGGAAAATAAGGATAGAGATTTACCCAAAAACAAACATATATTGTGTAAAATAAATACTTTTTACTCTTTAGGTTACAGAATTATTGATTCATTTATATACCGGGGTAATTGTGGAATAATGGATAGCCGCTCGGATTGAGAAATCAGAGAAACGCGTTCAAATTCCAGTCGGATCCATTACATTCATTTACGTGCTAATACCATTGAGAAAGATATAAATCCTTTGTTTCTTAAGGTATGGGTAAATAGCAGGACAGACCGGGTCCTTGGATTGCAATTAGTCTACCGTAGAAAGAAATAGCAACCTACTCGGGGGAAAAATCTGCCTCGTCAGTCATGTATCGAAAGACACATGATCGCCAAAGCGTGTATCACGCATGACACATAACTGATTGATATATACGTGTGTATGTGTTTTGTATTCTTATTATACTAATAGGTGCTGAAAAGATGTCGGTTCGACCAAAAAGGAATTCAAAACAAAATAAGCCCGGTTTTTCTGTCATTTTCTTCAGAATTTTTAACAAAATGGACGTGCCGAAAAATTATCGGACACTCCATTTATTATTTTTCCTTTTTATACCATCCTTTTACTCACTGTTTTCCACTTCAATGTTATTCTGACGGAAGAAAACTTTTTCGTGCTGTCAACAAGGATCGAACTCCTGAGAATCAGATGTGTCCCAATTCGCACCATTTCTTTTTCTTCACGCAATTCGTTTTTTTAATGAGTTTGCCTACCTTCATTCCATTCTCTTTAAACGCCGCTATTCGACAACCAGTAAAGAAAAAAAAATTCATTGATTTATATTACACAATCCAGTAATCCTCTGTCAATTGTATTATTTGAATCACTCTATAAAATAACTTAGCACGTTTTGTTTATCTCTTGTTACAAAAATAGATTCATTATTTGATACTTCCGGTATTCAGAACGAGGCTCCCTTCCTCAATATTCTTCTTTAGTTTAGTTTTTCTTCCCCGTTTCAATAACTCTGAAAAATAAGATTTTTTTTTTTTTTTTTTTTTTCTTAAAAAGAAAAGTTTTCTCCTCGACGTGTGTCTACATTTTACTATGACCATCCTCCTTTTATAGTGATGCAAAATGCTTTAGAAGTTTCGTTTGTTCTATTGTGTTTATAAACTTTCAAGGAACAAAACAAAAACAATCTGCCTTCTGAGAAATAATGCGTAATGTGCAAATAATGATGGAGAAAGCACGTAACGCCTTCATCTGTAACCGAGCTGATTCAAAGAAAACTCTGGAAATCCGCACTGATATTGAAATCCAACCACCCACCGTTATCCAATAGAACTGATGCGAAAAGAAAAAAAAGAAGTTGAATGGTCGATGACAACTGATCTTTTCAAACTGTTGACCTTTCAATCTTTTCGTAAAGAAAGAATTCGAAATTGGATGTAAGCACCTCTTCAAATGACAAAGTTAAAAACTCGCCATAAAACTAAAGTGAATGCAGGCACGACGTAAAATCAAGCGTGTGTATTTGCAATGGATTATGAAAGAAAAGCAGCTTTTGCAGCAGATTTTCATTCTTTGTGCAAATTCCCAACAAGTTTTTTTTTCTTTTTTTTTAAAAAACTAAGAATTCTTCTATAGTTCAAGGATAAAAAAAAACATATAATGATATACATTGAAAGACTATAACAAGCTAAAATTTGTTTTTCTTGGGTTTCTTTTATATTTTTTGTTTTTTGCTTGGACTCAGTGAAGTTAAAAAAAATGACGTGATTTAAAATAAAGATTGGCCGTGTTGAAACGCTGCAAAAAACAAAACAAAATGGCCACCGTATTCCCGACAGCAAGATTCCCCTTTTACATACAAAAATAAACCTGCAGTCCAGTATGAGGTATTTTTTAGGGGAAATTTGCTTTAAGTTTGCTGTGAATTTTACTGACTTTAAATTAGTCTGGCACAAGAACGGATAACGAAAATATCTGATAGGAAGATTATTTCCCACTAACTTCCATCCAAAATCTAATTCGAAACCTTTCATTTAGGTATGGACTTGAACGCATAACCTTGGGGCTAATGTCAAATATGCAGCTATCTCATCTATTAAACAGACTAAACTGACAGTTCCAATGTTTTTAATCAAATCAAATTTTTCTTTGAGATTTTAAAATGTCATATAAAAAAATGATTTTACGATTCCAACAATTAATTCTTCACAAATAAACAGATGCCTTTTTTTTCTTTTTTTAATCGAATTCCCCCAAGCAAGGTAGTAAAGTCACTAAGACGCAATTGGGTGTAAAAGAACTGGAAACAAAAGCATTAATTTGAGCGGGAAGAGAAAAAAGTAATCGGTGGGGACAGTAGATAGCTAGTGAGATTACGTTTAAATTTTTGAAGATCAAAGTTGGCTGGAAAGCATGGAGCCAGAAGGGATTTCCACGAGCAAAAAGTGCGAGAAAAGAAACTGTTAGTATATAATTTACAGCTACATCTAGTCTGTTCAATTGTAAATTCGTGAGGCCTCAACGCCAGTCTAGTACTGCGCTTAAAATAAAAAAAAGTCTAGGTACCATAGCGATGAGTTCCCCCGAACAATTACCATGAAAATATTTATAGAAAAGGCACAAAGAGGCAATCTTAACGCGGTGGGAAAGTGACTGAAGCCGAGCCACTAGACCAGGATTGATAATATTCCTGATTTCTCTTTGTTTTTTTTTTCAAGGAGGTCTAGATAAATCGAACGAGCACGGGGCCATTTGTGACAGCAATATTCTAAACATGGACGAATGGTAGACTTATAGATCTGTATGATAGATTTTAGAGAAAAAAAAATTTCTCGGACAATACAGTGAATCGTTCTTCTTAGCAGCTGACCTAATAATGGATTCAATATAGTCTTTCCAATTGATTTCAGACAAGAACGTTAGCCAGCGAATAGGCAGCTGAAATTTCCAGGAAAAGCAATAAGAAAAGAGGGCTTAGAAAATCTGATACTCACAGGGCAGATAGAGGTAAAATGGGACAAGGGAAAGCAGCACATGACATACTTAGGGGAAGTAGCAAAAAGGCAACACTTATTGAGATATACAAGAGATAGGAGGAAGTGGAGAGCCATGATCGCTTACGTCCTGAAGAAACACGGCACATAAAAGAAGAAGAAAACATCTTAGCGAAGAGCGATATTTATTTGTAAATATCTACAAAATGTGGCACAAGGCCAAAATGGGGAATGGCGGGAAAAGGGCGGTCTTCGTCTGTCTTAACTTTAAACTTAGCGAGCCACAAACACTGACCCAAACATAGGAACAATATTCCTAACAACAAAACAACACATTCTTACTTACCTTTCTTAATACATCCGCCATAATACCTCATTGTCTCTATGAAAATCCTCACTAGTCCTTATATGTACAATTCATTGTCTGTGGAGGGGAGGGGAGTGGAATAAAACAACGATTTATAAAACTAGCCCCAATGAGTATTTACAATATGGAAACAAAACTATTTACAAGAAATAAAATAAAATAATGTTACTAATAAAACCCTCAACAATATTAGCGTAGAGTAATATTTATTCTGTTATGTACAGAAACGTAGCACATGGCCGAAGGGGGGATTGGAGAAAGGACGGTTTTCTTCTGTCTTAACTATAACTTAGCTAGCCACAGACGCTGCCCCAATCGTACAATATTCCTTACACCAAAACAACACATTCATACGTACCTTTATTACTACAATCACCATAATACCTCTCTGTCTCTATGAAAATACTAACTAGTCTCTATATTTACAATTCATTGTCTGTAGTGGGAGAGGAATAAAACAACAATTTATAAAACTAGCCCCAATGAGTATTTACAATATGAAAACAAAATTATTTACAATAAATCAAATAAAATAGTGTTACTAATAAAAACACCAACAATATAATGAAGTGCTCGTCCGAACAATTACCATACAAGTATTTATAGTAAAGACACAGAGAGGCAACCTTACGGCGGTGGAAAGTGACTTAAGCCGAGCTGCATAATCAGGACTGATAATATTGCTGATTCTTCTTTGGATTTTGTCAAGGAGCTCAAGGTAAATAGCACGGGCATCGGGCCATATGTGGCATCAGTATTCTAAGCCTGGACGAATGGTAGACTTATAGATATGTAGGATAGATTTCAGAGAAAAAATCTCTCCATGACACAGTGAAACATCTTTCTTAGCTATCATATTGCAGAATAGCAAGCAGACTCGATTTCAGCAGGAAGGTCAAGTTGATAGAATTATTTCCCTATCTTAAAAAATAATAGATATTTTAGCTTTTATAGGAGTTTGAACTTTGACAAAAACCTTCCGCTAAAAAATAGAGGCACCTCGATCAGGATTAAGGCATTTTGTAAATTCTACTTTGTCTGTTATGAAGCCATAATAAGTGCCCAGCTACTGAGTATGGAATTTACTAAACTACCGAATAGCTTGCGAGATGTGGGCTTAATATTCATTTAAACGAAATCGGTAAGATGTGGGATTATTATTATTATTATTATTATTATTATTATTATTATTATTATTATATACGTTTCTATTCTGATCAACATATTCCTTTTAGTTGTTACACTCACAATGATTCGACCGACAGACGTACAGGCCTTTTTCAGGTATTTATCTTTCTATATGGTAACCTTCTTGGAATTTCCAAGAGAATCTTTTATTCCATCCAGGCTTTCGGTCACATCACGTTGAAACAGCGGTTCCAGGACGCAGTTAAGCAACGTTGTGCCTAGTCCGTACCTAGATGAGTGATCGTTTGGCAATAACAGGTGATGCAAACTTGGATGTGCGGGTGGTGTAATGATTCGGAATTGTTAACTGGAGAGCCGAGTTCCAATACCAGTCGGGTTTGTTATATTCACTTACGGGCAAATAGTCGTGGGAAAGATATGTATCAACCTCTTCTCCTATAGGTTAATTATTAAGACATGTTAGTATAGAAATTGTTATCATAGAATTTACAGCTTCATCTAGCCAGCTCAGTTGTAAATTGATGAGACCTCGAAAAGAATTGGAAACAAAAACTTTAATTTCAGCGGGAAGAGAAAAGAGTAACGGGAAGGGGGGAAATAGATAGCTATTGACATTACATTTAAATTTTTGAAGTTTAAAGTTGGCTGGAAAGCATGGAACCAGAAGGGATTTCCACGAGCAACACGTACGAGAAAAGAGACTTATTATATAATTTACAGCTACATCTAGCCTGTTCAATTGTAAATTCGTAAGACCTCGATGCCAGTCAAGTACCGCGCTTAAATTCAAAACGTCTAGGTACCATAGCGAAGAGCAAAACCTTATTATATACTATGCTTTTCACTGTCATAAATAACACGTTGAAATGAAGTAAATACGGGATGCCTATATTTACACATTATCCATTGCATAAGACGCAAGAGATTACCATCATTATTCGGACTTCATCTTTATCGCCATATTTATTACAACGTTTTGGCCGTTGTACGCTCCGGCCTTCTTCAGGTGGTTGGAATGTCGAACTGAACCATTTGTTTCGCTCACTGGGGCAGACTGTCCTATTTCCACATGCCATGTTAATGGATGTCAGTTATCAGTTATCTCCTGTTAAAGCCCCTCTCCAAGTTCTCCACTGCCTTAACCAGGTATTGAACTTACACTGCTTTTGGTCCTGTCACTGGATCTAACCAACGCCTTTATCCACTGTGCCATGTGTCTTTAAGGACATCTGTGTGTGAATTTCTGGGTATTTATGTTCAACTGTAAATTCGTGGGACCTTGACGCCAATCTAGTACTGCGCTTAAATTCAAAAGGTCTAGATACCATAGCGAAAAGGAAAACCTTACTATATACTAAAAACAAAAAGATATCTAAAATATTCTTTGGATTTAGATATCCTGTAAAGAGTTGATAAGCCCTGAAAAAAAATCAAACAATTTATTCAATCTACTGTCGTATGTACTCACTAATATTATTCACTGGTGTTTTTTATTTCTTTCTTTTTGTGAAAGCACGTTTTTCAATGGATTAAAAACTTAGTTAAAACGTGTCATGTTGTGGGGTAGTTTCGTGTTCAAACCCTGCTTTTGCTGATACACTGATATCTATGCATCAATGGTGTATTCAATTTATGAGCTGCGACATAGCACTTAAGAGGATTCCAGCGTTTATTATAGCAAAGATTCTCAAGCTCATGTTGACTAGAAACTTCCAAAGCAATAAGTATTTGGTTATGAAAAATGTATCTAAAATATGATCTATCATGTCGCGTGATCCGTTTAATTTTGAATTCTCCATCTAAACGTGTCTTCATTGGCTAAACTGGTATCAACCACTCCTCATGTCTTGTTCTCTTCTCTTCTCTTTTCCTTTCTATCTGTTAAATTTTGCATATAATCCTCTCCTTCTTTTTCTTTTTTCTTTGCTTTTCGAAATAGAAGAAAAATCAACAAGTCTTCAAACGCTTACCAATTTTCCTCGAGGCAAATTCACGCGGAATTTATTTTCGTACCGTTTGAAACCGTGGAGTAATGGATAGCGGCTAGGATTGAGGAATTGGACAGCCGAGTTCGAATTCCAGTAGTATCCATTACATTCACTTACGTGCTAATAACCTTGAGAAAGGTATGAATCCTCTTCTTCACCCCTCAGCCATGGGTATATAGCAAGACAGACCTGGTTGGATGGCAACTGGGCTACCACAGAAAGAAATGGCAAACTACTGCGGGAAAAAATCTGCCTCGTCAGTCATGATCGTCTGACCGTGTATCACGCATGTCATATAACTGACTGACTGATCTTTTGAGACTAGTCTGAAGTTCTAGATTCTGTAACTATCTTCGGTGTATAAAACGCACACTTTTGTCTCTAAATGAAAAAAGACGATGGTATATATGTTTATATTTCTGAGATGAAGTATTATGGACACTATTTATATTATTCAGAGTATTCTCGTCATCTTTGTCGCCATATTTATTTCAACGTTTCGGCAGTTGTACGCTCCGGTCTTCTTCAGGTGGTTGGAATGCTGAACTGAACCCTTTATTTCGCTCACTGGAGTAGACTGTTCCACATGCCGTGTTTAATGGATATCACTTATCAGTTATCTCCTGCTAATTCCCCTATCCAAGTCTTCACTGCCTTACCCAGGTATTGAACTTACACTGTTTTTTGGTCCTGTCACTGGATCTAACCAACGCCTTTATCCACTGTGACATGTGTCCTTGAGGACATCTATGTATGAATTTCTGGGTGTTATAAACCTAATGTCTTCAGAGTCATTTTTTACCAGTGCTCATATTAAACTCACACTCTTTTGGGTCCTGTCACTGGATCTAGCTAACGCCTTTGTCCAAGGACACATGGCATAGTGGATAAAAGCCTTAGTTAGATCCAGTGACTGGTCCCAAAGCGTGTGTGTTCAATACCAGGTTAAGGTAGTGGAGAACTTGGAGAGAGGAATTAACGGGGGAGAACTGATATCCATTAGACGTGACACGTGGAACTAGAACAGTCTACCCCAGTGTGCGAAATAAAGGGTTCAGTTCGACATTCCTACCACCTGAAGAAGGCCGGGGCGTACAACGGCCGAAACGTTGTGATAAATATGGCGACAACGATGACGACTATAGTCCGAATAATGTAAATAATGATGGTAATCTCTTGCGTTTTATGCAATGGATAATATATGATACACACAAGTCATGTGTAAATATATTCATATAGTCATTCTGTAGTTAGTTTATTTCAACGTGTTACTTATGACAGTGGTATGAATTTTAAAAGTCATTTACGAAATGTAGTATCAGTAAATAAATGTAGACAATTTCGAGTGACTGATCAGAATACTGAATCCAATCATGTAATTTCTAATTTCTTACCACGTGATACTAAAAGCAGTGCGGATTTTGTAAGTTTTGAAATAAGCTGCATTGTATTAAGCATTGTTGTATTGGATTATTTTTTTATAAAAAAAAAATAATGAGATTTTTAAACCAATACTCAAATTAAAATACATTTGTTTTTTTCTTTCTGATCTGTACTTTCTCATTTGCCCTGATAATGATTCATGTGAGTCGAAATCTAGGACCATGATACAAATTTGGACTATTTTTTACGTCTACAACAGCCAAATTTTCAAAATGTTATTCGCATATTAGATAAATGATCAATAAGCTTAACTGACATAAAATGTCTATTCTTTTTAATAAGACTTGTTTGCAAAGGCAATTGCTGCCAAAATAAACAGTCCACGCACACACGCACATAATATATATATATATATATATATATATATATATATATATAGAAAGAGAGATACGTATATATGCATATGTATATATTTATATATGTAAATGTATATATATATATATATATATATATATATATATATATATATATATATAATCAGAGAGGGAAAGAAAGAGAGAAGGATATGCATATTTCATAGGAACTCTTGCAAATATCATGTATTCATTTCAGATACACTTTATATCAAAACTGAGAAATTGATTGCATAAATACATATCATGTACCCTGAAATAAAACAAGAATCAAGCTTCGCCCTCCTTCCGTTTCCAATGCAAATCTGAAGAAATATCTATTTCAAATTTGGACATGGAAAGGGACGTGGTCAATAAGTATCTCTGAATGGCAACGAATAAGTCGGATTTATTTCAGTGAGACGCCAAGAAAACGTTGAAAATCGGGGAGATTGCGCAGGAAGTGGACGCTATTCGTTTTGGTCTCAAAAGACATTTGTTCCATAAAAAAAAGAGGACACCGGTTTGCAAGACTTCTTCTTAAATCGAAAAACAGGCCGACTCTACGACTAAGATCATATTGAGGGAACCAATCTTTCTGCAAATGTACATGCATATATATTGAGTTATAAAGAAAGACAAACGCCCAGACATTTGTATATAGATTTTCTTGTGTGCGAACAAGACATTTCTTCTTTGCACTCAGAAATTATCGAAATGTTATCTGATGCCAAGCATTCTCAGTAAAATATTAACTATTTTTTAAAAAGTTTAGGTTGTAATATCGTAATTATTATACCGGATGTAACAGTCAAATTGACAATCGAACAAAATGTTTAATATATTAAAAAATACACTCATTTTCCAAATATTCAGATAAGACGTTTAGCCATCTTGACGCCATTTGTCGTAAGGATCACTGAAAAAATCCTTTGAGTTATTCAGCTAGAAAGAAAACAGGTTTTGTGTCAGCCCTAACAATCGAGCAATGATGGGAGGAAAAAGATCATCAAGGTCTTCAATGATGATATCAACATTCATACGCCATCTTCAAGGTGCATTTAATAATCATCAAGAGAACGGTGAATAAATTTAGAATAAAGGAACAGTAGAACGGAAAAACTGGGATCAGGAGGTCACAACAGGAAGAAAGATCATCAGTTCAATTTACAGATAAAGGGATCAATTAGAAAAAATCCAATTCACTTCGTTTCAAGACGTTTTACATGTGAGAGAGGAGTTTCGTCTATGACAGTCCAAGGAGCCATGAACAAATTTTGAAAATAAAATCGTACGTAAAAACTTTGAAGCACCTTGTCACTCCAGGACAGAAGGTTAGAGTGGACAAAGATCATCTTGAATAAATTTTTCTAGAATAATATACATATATTTGAACTTTATATCAATCCTTCAAGAGCTTCCGATCTTTGGCTATGATTAAGTAATGATGAACATGTCATTTTCGTTTATGATAGATTCCATCACGAGTCTTTTGTAAAACTTGGAGAGTAATGTAGAGTTCAACAGTGTTATAAAATCATGGATAATTCCAGTAAGATATCTTTAATCATTTCTAACATAGAACGGTTCAAATCTTAATCTAACAATTTGACAATTTTGCTGTTACACGATTTGAACAATGTTACAGTTACACTCGAGACACACACACACACACACACACATATATATATATATATATATATATATATATATATATATATATATATATATATATATATGTTATTGGAATGAATCGAGTTCGATCCCAGAGTGTAGCACCTTTGGAAAGTGTCTGAAAACCATGCCATGCTAGTGAATGAAATTGGATAGACGGAACTCTTAAGGGTCGTCAATAGCTGTGCTAGCATAAAGTCATCCTGGCTGAAGACTTGAGCGTGCTGGCCTTGTTCAAATTGTGGATGACGCTAGATAACATGCTCTCACCCAGTTATGTTATCAGACAAACAGTCATACCAACTGTACCAACGGGCAGTGGTGTGATCGAGCGGCGCTATATCGGATATATAGCGCCGCTCGATCACACCACTGCCCGTTGGTACAGTTGGTATGATGTTTGTCTGATAACGTAACTGTCGGAGTTTCAATTCCCGGTAGTAGATGCGCACTTCTGATGAGTTCCAAATATAGAACGAAAGGCCGTCCAGTTTTTTCTGTTGAGGTCTCTTCTAGATTCGATGAATTACTTAATTATAATTATCTCAAATCCTCCTGATTTCTATCATATATATATATATACCTTTCATAGACGGATGGTTTGTGAGATAGTCAGGCAGGCGATAGCTAACGTAGCTGTTTCGATTGCTATTTGACGTTATAATATTTTAACTATGTGTCATACTAAAGTATGCATATTAAACCTAGACATACAACAGATCGTATTTAAAGCTAGAAAAATATCTGAATCACAAACAGGCATTTTATTTTTTGCAAAACAGGCCATCGTTGTTATCAGTGGAAATAAAAGTGATTCATGAGTTTCGTAGACGGCGGATGATTCAAAGTTCCTTTCTCGCGTTTTGCACAAAAACTCGTCTACAGAAACCACGAAAGACAATTCATATTTAAAAGAAACGAGATTCGATATTATATTAATGTTTTCAACAACAAAAAAACCCAACATGTAATTCATTTTCTTAGCATGTGCACCTACTCCTCTCTCTCTCCATATATATATATATATATATATATATATATATATATATATATATATATATATATATATATATAACATCATCCACATCATATATATATATATATATAACATATATATATATATATATATATATATATATATATATATATAACATCATCCACATCATATATATATATATATATATATATATATATATACATACACGTTTCATTAAATAATATAGACAAGTGTTGTCTATTTATTTTATGTAAATTTTTTTCGTAACTTCTGATAAGTTTAATAACATTATCGTTGAAAGAAGAAAGAAATTGACAGTAGTGATCCATATTTTTTTAATACAATCTAAGATTTCGGCTTACTTAAGCCATTATCAAAGATGTCAATTACAACATATTAAACAATATACGGACAAGACAGTGATGATAGTCTGTCAATGTTTACATAGAAGATTTCTAAGCAAAGATAAACATGCGCATATAAGACGCTAGAAGCGAAAATCGCACCGTATCTCATGACGTCACACATGACCACATGAGAGTGAATTGTAGAAGTATGAATCGAAAGCCGTTGGTATAAACCAATGGCTTCTGTTAACAATTATAGACATTTAAGAATATTTGTAGAGATGCCATAATTGATTTTGTTTATATTTTTGTATATATATATATATATATATATATATATATATATATATATATATATATATATATATATATGTATCGTCATGATAAAATATAGTTTTAAGGTATGTTATATTTATGAGTTAAAGTGCTCAATATCATTGATAGAATGCATGTAAATATAAAAGTGGACATTGATATCAAAGCCCAGAGATGACAGTCTGTTTCATGCGAAACACCTGACGATAGTGTTTACTATGAAAGTGTCTCTTCCCTCTGAGTGTTGAGTTTAATATCCACTTGAATATATATATATATATATATATATATATATATATATATATATATATATATATATATATATATATTGCTTGGACTTTTGTCCTCATCGTTATTGTAATATTGACGACGTTTTGACCGTTGTACGCTCCGGCCTTCTTCAGGCGATATTTGTTGAAATTTCGAACCGGACTCTTTATTTTGTCATCGGGAGTAAATTGTTCTGATTCCACGTGGCATGCCTTTGAATATCTGTTCAATCGTACAATAGAAGGTCAAATGTGAATATGTTTAAATTGTCAGTGGTTCCCAACAAGAAAACGGTGAACCGAGTTCGTATTCCAGTCGAGTTCATTTCATTCACTTTCGATCAAATACTCATGGGAAATGTATGAACCCATTTCTTCACAACCAGTTAGAGATTAAATATCCAAAACGACTCGGCTTTCTAGTTGTGGTTGTCAAACATTCTAGTAGAAGGAAAAGAGTAGAATAGCTCTGCCAGAGCCCTTAAACTGTTTGTAAGGTCAGCTCAGTATAATTGCACTATACACCACAGTTTGTTCGGCGTGCGTTTTAGAAAAACTAATTAGATTGAACAAGTGGGTTTGCTCTGGAAGAAGCAGTCACGCTGAAGATGGGATTTGCAATGAGGTTTCAAGTCGAAACAGCTTTGGCTAGAAGGCAAAATACAATAAAACCTGGAAGTAGAAAGATTGTGTTGTGCCGGTATATCTTAAAGCGTTTTACACCTGTACCAATCATTGCTATCAATCGATATCTCTGTCCCCCAAGAATCCGCAGAGACATCATTATCTTGGCCAGACTGACATTAATTAAATTAATTAAATAAAAAGCTTAACCGTAGTACCTTGTCTGCCGTTTTTAATGAAACATATATATATATATATATATATATATATATATATATATATATATATACTAGGAAAAAATAAAATCCTAAGGAGCCAGACAAACCTACCTAGGTTTCACCTAAACGGATCTTCTGGGTAAACTGGCTGTTTTTAGTTCTTTCTATTTTTTTTATTTCCAATTTTTTCCTCGGGTGCCGATTTGTCCTGACATATCTGCAAGTTGAGCCATCTGAGGTTTTCCAAATGAGCACTACTAATATATATATATATATATATATATATATATATATATATATATATATATATATATATATATATATATATATAACAAAATACGTCTCGCCACAGTTGTACAACCTGGGGGCTGATTAGGCCATTATCAAGTCCCATTGACATAGGCATTACTATTTTCAGCTGTAAATTGCGTGCTCGCACAATACACTAACGAGGATAACCCGTTCCTACAGACCCTGGAAAATTCAGAAAAAAATAATGTGACGGGAATTTAAGAAAAAAAATAAATGCAAAATTTTAGTCCCATTTTTTATCTAACGCAATTCTACATTGCAAAGGATCAGAAAATATATGTTGATGACAGAGCTAATATCCTAAAATGCCAAACATATAAGGTCATTATCGTTCTATATTTCTGAGATGAGGTATTATGTATATTATTTAACTCTTCCGGACTATTGTCCTCATCTTTGTCGCCATGTTTATCACAACGATAAAAGCGATAATAACAATTCGGCAGCCCGATGCGATGTTTCGCAAGCTTGTCTCGCTAGATCAATTACGACTGAGTAGTGAGTTCGATCCACACTGGGTGCCCTATTCTTTCGGCCTTGTGCCACATCTAAGCTACGCTTGGTAAATCACTAAGAGAGATAATAAAACAGTAAAAAATATGCAATGATAACAGCAAAAATTACAATATGAGCACTGGTAAAAAATGTTGCTGAATACGCGAAAATTCATACCCAGATGTCCTCAAGGACATATGGCACAGTGGATAAAGGCGTTAGTTAAATCCAGCAAGAGGGACCCAAAGAGTGTGAATTCAATTTCCTGGTTAATGCAGTGGAGAAATTGGAGAGGGGAATCAACAGGAGATAACTGATAACTGACATCCATTAAACATGGCACGTGAAACTAGAACAGTCAAACTCCAGCGAGCGAAATAAAGGGTTCAGTTTTACATCCCAGCCACCTGAAGAAGGCCGGAGCGTACAACGGCCAAAACGTTGTGATATACATGGCGACCAAGATGAGGACAATAGTCCGAATAATGTAAATAATATACATAATACCTCATCTCAGAAATATAGACAGATGAAGGTAGTGGGTGCACAGTTTGTCGGCAGGCTTCAAAATCCTCCTAAAATCAATTCCTCACAATATATGATGCACGTTTTGCGGGGTACATGAATGCGTACCAACTGTCACGACATAGTAGCGATTGATGGTCACTGACGTTTTAAGTTGAACCAGCGAAACTCAACCAATGTCACACACTCTCAAATCATTAATTAAGCTCTACCAACCTGTACAATATTTCCGACAACTGTTGTCTATGGACTCCGATCCCGACAATCAGTACGAAAGAACAGACCCATTGGATAACGACTTGTTGCCAATCTTAAATAGGCAAATTAATGAGGTCATGTGCTCAGCTGCCCTGGTGGTAACAGGAATATTGTCATAAGCATTAACTTACCTCGACATGGACTTTTCCGAAAGTATCCACCTGTTCGTGTATATATAAATATATATATATATATATATATATATATATATATATATATATATATATATATATATATATATATATATATATATATATATATATATATATATTAGGTTGGTGCAAAAATAATGTCGTTTTTTGACGTTCAACTTCAAAAGAAAAACGACATTATTTTTGCACCAACCTAATATATATATATATTATAATTTTGTCATTAAGATGTAACTTCGTTTTGGTGCATTTCAATTCGACGGGTGAGACGTTAACAAATACGTCAAAAAACGACATTATTACGTCATTATTTTTGCACCAACCTAATACTTTAAGTATTTTAATTAGCAGTTTTATAAGGTAGAATAGGACTAATAATTACCACTAAATTTTGACAGAACGTAGAGACAAAATGTGGAGAGCTATGATCGATTACGTTCTGAATGGTTTGGATGTTTTTTGTTTTTTGTTTTTTTTACAGCATATCAACCTCAGTGGATCATTTAATGCCGACAATATTCTTATTGCTCGTAATATTTATTCTAAATATATAGCTAGTAATAATGTATTGTTGCTTGTAATTTTTCTTCGAAAAATTATTGCTGGTAATAATTTTTTACTGCGTATTTCCGGTATTAAAACCTATTTTTACAATTTCATCGTGTTTTGATCTCATTTTGAGGGTTAGCTATTTACCTATAACTGGGACCCTAACAAGTGCTACCACCCAGGTTCAGGGTGGACCTGGGTACACCAACAAGTAAAAGGTGGTTTAACGCCCCTCAAAACCTCCTGATCAGAGGCCTTGTTGTCGGATGTAGTTTATCGTCTTACCCAGGAGGTTGATGTAGTTTAACGTCTTACCCAGGACGCGGATTTAGTTTATCGTCTTACCCAGGACGCAGATGGAGTTTATCGTCTTACCCAGGACGCAGATGTAGTTTATCGTCTTATCCAGGACGCGGATTTAGTTTATCGTCTTACCCAGGACGCAGATGGAGTTTATCGTCTAACCCAGGACGCAGATGTAGTTTATCGTCTTATCCAGGACGCGGATTTAGTTTATCGCCTTACCCAGGACGTGGATGTAGTTTATCGTCTTACCCAGGACGCAGATGTAGTTTATCGTCTTACCCAAGACGCGGATTTAGTTTATCGTCTTACCAAGGTCACAGATGTAGTTTATCGTCATTTCTGAATGGACACGGCGCTTTTTTGTTTAATCATTTCACGCCATTGAAGGAAATAAAGCCACTAAGATGCCAGACGTTTCTGTGTGTTAGAGAATATGAGAAAAAATCTACTATTGAAGGGAGAGGACAATGAAGGAATACGAAATAAGAAGACAAGATAACAAGAGAAGATGACGAAGAAAAAGAATGTTTCCTGGTTTATGTCTTGGAAAATCTAGATAAATCTTGGCAAACGAATATCCAATATGTAAATAATTTATTCTCTATATGAACATTCACCAGCAATGCCTCGTTGACAAGACAAACCAAGCACATCTGATTTAAAAGCCGAGATTGTTTTAATTTTAACGCGCAGACAAGTCTCGCGTAAGAAAACTAATTAGAGCTGTCACTATTCATTTTGTCGATATAACACAATATTATAGTGACAAAGTATTGATTGGTTGTCAGTTGATTTTTCTCGAAAATACACCAGATTTCCGCGGTTTTTTTCTTATAAACATATAAACATGTTTTTTTTTTCCTTTATTTCCTACGAAAATCATATTAAGAGCTTTTCTAAGAACTCTTACCAATATATTAGGTTGGTGCAAAAATAATGACGTAATGATGTCGTTTTTTGACGTTAAAAATACGTCAAAAAACGACATTATTACGTCATTATTTTGCACCAACCTAATAGATGAGTACTCCGAAATCGGAGTTGGGATGGAACCAAATTTCGCCTAAGTCATCGCACATTTACTTAACTCTGAGAAAAAAAAAGCCTTGAATAAAACTAGAAGAACGTGAATCATTTATTTCTACAAAAAATAAATATACATTTTCTTTTTTAAATCAAATATAATTATATTTCTTTAGTATTACCATTATACAAAGGAATAAAAAACACGAGACGAAATCTGTCATGCGTAAAATTACTCCCGACTTCGTCAATTAATATCGACGAGTCGGTCTGTGACTTTTAGAGATTTTCACCAAACATGGATTCTTCTTTTCGTAATGGTCTGAGGAGCTCTCTATCTTTCCCTACCACTTCTAAATCTACGTCTGACCCGGTTATCCCACTTGTTCACACGCTAAGAAGAAGCCGGGTCGATCTGCTCTTTACACGCCGAAGCCACTAACTCACAATGAAGGCGCGAATTGACACCTGATAGATAAGATTTCATGTTTACAGTCAAACCGTTGGGACACGTGTCTTCTCTAATGCTCCCGGTCTATTTTGGAATTATCTGGAGTCAACACAGTACATATTGAGATCATAGCAGACCAACTTAACTTAGAACGAAAGTTCTTTCATTGGCATAAAATTCATTAAGATTGTGTCGTAGTTCTTGACGTGAATCACAGGCTACAGTCTATTTGTTCCTACGTAAAGAGAGGCTGGGCATGTCAAAGAGACACGACTCACTCCAAAGGCATTCTGATCTCATAGGCATATTTAGAAATGTAAAAATAATTAATATTAAATAATAAGATGGAGAAAGTATATGAATGTAAAGTTTTCTTTAAAAAAAACGAAGATCCACATGTGCTGTGTATGTGGTGAACGCTATATATAGTAGAACACATATTTATAAAATATATAGATTTAAGTCTAATCAGTAAAAAATATTATCAAGGAAACAATATGAATAAACTTTTCAACAGGACTGATCGAAACAAAATAATTAACTTTCGTAAGGAAACAAGATATATTCAGAAAATAGGAAGTAACTACATTATTTGGACTATTGTCCTCATCTTTGCCGCCATATTTATCACAACGTTTCGGCCGTTGTACGTTCCGGCCAGGTGGTTGGAATGTCGAACTGAACCCTTTATTTCGCTCACTGGGGTAGACTGTTCTAATTCCACGTGCCATGTTTGATGGATGTCAGTTATCAGTTATCTCCTGTTAATTTTTCCTGTGAAAGTTCTCCATTGCCTTAACCAGGTATTGAACTCACACATTTTGGGTCCTGTCACTAGATCTAACCAACGCCTTAATCCACTGTGCCATGTTTCCTTGAGGACATCTGTTTATGAATTTATGGGTATTATATATCTGTACTTTTAAAAGTGACGAGGATTTAGAGAGTAGGGTGTGAACAATGTATCTCCAAAGATTAAATAAAGTGTTCAGTTTGATATTCGCCAAAGGTTACCCGTTTCAACAAACACCCGACGAAAGTCGCAATGGCGGAAATAAAACAAACGTAAGGATTTTAGATTTGTCAAAGCGTGGAATAAAAGAACTATTTCTAAACATCAGAGAAAAGTGGAGTTCAACTGAAGTCAAGAAATATGCATTTTTTTTTTGTTTTTTTGTTTTGTTTTGTTTTTTTGTTTTTTTTTTTTGTGGTGCCCTGTAAAAGTGCGAATAACTTTCAATTAAATCGTGGTCACTGAAAATTTTTTTATAGAATATCATATTTTTATCGTCCGCTTATTTAAAGAATTTTAATTAAATCGAAGTGGCATAATTAAGCATTAATTATTTGTTACTTCGAGTCAGATTTAACTTTATTTGATAATCAATTTGGACTACTTCTGCTCTCAACGACGTCTTATAAATCATAGCAAATTCCGATCCAGTTGACGCAGAGACAGAATAGCAAGACTTTTACCACTTGTGAAAGAATGACGCAGTAATAAAACAATTTCCCTAGAACCCAATAAAATCAATCCGCAACCGTGCCGGCGTACGTGCCTGAACGTGTATATCTTTAAGTAAATAACAAATGCAATAAAATATATCAAAAATGAAAAAAAAAAAATAGCTATAAATATTAAATCGACCCTTGCCGCAGACATTCTTTTTGTTGCTCTTTTCTGTTTGAAATTCTTCGTCTCTTATTCGGTTGTCCCTTTTCCTTTTTCGTTAGATTCTTTCTCAATAATCTATTGGCTTCCCACTCATTGTTTTCTATCCAATGCGAAAGCCGAGGATGTTCTTTTCTTTTCTTTTATACGAAACAAGATTGTCATGTCGC
This sequence comes from Acanthosepion lycidas, assembly GCA_963932145.1. NCBI lineage: Eukaryota > Metazoa > Mollusca > Cephalopoda > Sepiida > Sepiidae > Acanthosepion > Acanthosepion lycidas. Next base: position 114,980,573 of record OZ010582.1, on the reverse strand, counting down.
ATATTTTCTTGTGGTGTCAAATTAAATATAGTTCAATCCTTTCGCGTAAATATCTGCATAACACATTCAAAAAAAAAAAGAAGAGAATTTTAATTAACACAGATTGTTCTTTTTTCTTATTGAAATATTGGAAAGTGATAATAAATATACACCAGAAGGGAAATACAATGTTAAAATAAGAAAGAACGAAAACTATAAACAAGTGTAAGATTCAGTTTGTCGACGCAGACAGATTTTTCCAAATTCAATATCATGTGACCGGAAACTAATATGAGACGGCTAAATAATATATATATATTTTCACTAAATGGTTGATCAGGAAAATAATCTTTGTTTAAGAAACGGGGAATGTAGGGAAAAATTGGTAACGTCCATTATGTAGAAATAAAATTAAATATTCGCAACAACCTCTGGTGTGATTTGATTTGTTTGTTTTACGGAATATCAACCTCAATTGGTTATTTAATGTCGACAAAATTTTTATTGCTGGTAATATTTTTCCCATAAATGTATTGGTGGTAATAATCTTTCTTTAAAGTATGTAGTGCTGGTAATATTTTTTCCTTTAAAAAATGTATTGCTGGTAATATTTTCCCCATAAATGTATTTCTGGTAATATTTTTCCCATAAATATATTGCTGGTAATATTTTTTTTCTTCAAAAATGTATTGCTGGTAATAATTTTTCCTCAAAAAATGTATTGCTGGTATTAAAAACTATTTTGAACTTTCATAATGTTTTGGCCCCGGTCTGGGGTTTAACTATTGGTCCATAGTTTTGACCCTAACGGTTGCTACCACCTCGGATCAGGGTGGACATGAGAATACCAGCAATTAAGTGGTGGTTCCACGCTCCTCAAAACCTCCTAATCAAAAGCCTTGCTATTGGGTGTAGTTTATCGTTTTACCCAGGACGCAGATGTAGTTTATTGTCATACTCAGGACGGACAACTTCTGGGGAATAACATATTTTCTATCCTACAGCCACTTTCACAAAGATGCAACTTCGCTTGTCTATTGCTATTTGTATAGCCAGACAATCAGATGAACTCCTTTCAGTACTTCTGCCGGTTAAACCAATTGCAGCTAAGATCCTCCATGTTCTGTTTACAGGGTCAAATCATCCTCATGCACTTCTTATTCGATTCCGACAGCTTCTTCCCAACAGCTGATAATTTTGGGGAGCAAGGGGATGCTTCTTTGATCACTATCATATTAACCTCTTCTGTTCTAGGGTCAACCGTTATAAGTAATTCCTATCTACAACTAAACCCTCCATGCTATGTTTACAGGTTTAAATCATTCCATTCGTATTGCACTCAGACAATCTTCCCAACAGCCGCTAATTTTGGTGAGTAGAATTCTTAGAGGACTCTTCCCGATCTCTATAATATTAACCTCTTCAGTTCTGGGGTCAGCGGTTATCCTTCTTTCTACCTACAGCTAAGACTCTCCATGTTATGTTTCAAGGTTCAAATCATCCTCATGTCCTTCGTATTCTACTCAGACAGCTTCTTCCCAATAGCCTCTAAATTTGTGGAGCAGACTCCCTAGAAATCATTTCCTCGATCCCTATAATATTAACCTATTCCTTTCTAAGGTCAAGAGTTATCTATATTAGCTATACTTATATGCACCTTTAATTCCTCCTTTCAGCTTAGATGTGGCACAAGGCCGAAAGTATGGAGCATCCAGTGAGTATCGAACTCACTACTCAGTCGTAGTTGTTCTAGCGAGGCATGCTTGTTAACCATTACACCGCCTCGGTATGCCACTACTTCCTCCTATTATACCCACAGCGAACACCTCGTAAAGTAAATTTCTGAATTTGCATCTGACACACGTCCTTCCATTTCTCTAGCTTTCATTTATACAATTTCCTGTTCTTTGTAACTCTTGGAGAATTTTGTATCTTCGCTATCTCTCCTAATTCCTTTTCTGACAACTATTTGCACAAGCTTGTTAGGGTCGGTTAAGAACGGCTTTTCTCTGTCTATCTTGCTTTCAATATATCCTGTAAGTGTCAAATTTCTTCATTATTTGCTGTAAGAATTTCAACTGTCTCTTTCTGATGTTAAGTATTTTTTTTTCCATTTATTCCAAAACGTTGCTCATATATTCAGTCTATGGTAAAATACACAGCTGAAAGTAGCATACATTGGATAAAAGGCCGAAGAATATATCGGCTGAAATTTTAATATGAAAAACATGAGAATCATTGTCCAGAATCTATGCTGGGATCAACCACTCTGCATGCGGATAGAAAATGAATTCAGTAAATATAAAAATATAGGAAAGGGTGTAAGGCAAGGGTGAGTATTCTTTCCGGATTTATGCAACCTATACAGTGAAACGATTTTGAGAGATTTAGAAGTCCTAACAGGGTTAGTTATTAGCGGACACATTCTTGACAATATAAGATATGCAGATGACACAGTGTTGAGACCAGACACAGAAGGGAAAATAGAAGAACTCTTACGGAAGGCAAGTAAAGAAAAGCGAGAAGAAAGGACTAATCATCATTTGCAAAAAAAAAAAAAAAATATATGATTGTGAAAACAAAAAAAAAAAAATTATCCGACTATATTTCTGAGATGAGATATTATGTACACTATTTACATTATTCGGACTATTGTCCTCATCTTTGTTGCCATATTTATTTTTCAGCCGTTGTACGTTCCAGCCTTCTACCCCAGTGAGCGAAATATAGGGTTCAGTTTGACATTCCATCCACCTGAAGAAGGACGGAGCGTACAACGGCCGAAAAGCTGTAATAAACATGGTGACAAAGATGAGGACAATAGTCTGAATAATATAAATAGTGAAAAAAAAAATTAAAATGTAAATTACGAATTGGGGATACCAAAACCGAGTAACTATATCTATTTAAATATATTGGAAGTTTTTAACAAAGGACAGAATGTACGACAGGTGGTTTTCCACTCTCTCCGGATTCTTCTAGAGGTATTGGCAGAGGAGTAGAAATGCTTTTTTTTTCCCCGTCGAGATGGATGCTGCAGATGTAGTAACTCTTCCGAGCTGAACGTCTTCTCTCCGCCCTTACTTCCCCAACAGCGTTGTGTGACTTCTGTTACGTAGCGGTGATATGACCGGCTATGACTAGCTTAGACAAACTTTGACCAGCTTAGACAAGCTTAGACCAGTAGCCCGAGGGGAAACACCGGGGTTCCCGCGTTAAAAACCGACCTTGTGTCACAACCTGACTCAGTGGGGGCGGAGGGTAAGTAAATCTCGGACATAAAGTACTTCACTAAAATCAGAAGACAAATTCTGATAGCGAAAAATATTTTCCAAAAGCTAAGCAAAGTATTAAAAAAACGGAAATTTCATTAGAAACAAATAATATAATTAAACTTTAAAATAATATCAGTCCACCGCCATGACACTGAAACCGCTCTGGTTGTGACGATAAACTACATCCGCGTCCAGGGTAAGACGATAAACAACGTCCAGCAGGAAGGTCTCTGATCAGGAGGTTTTGAGGAGCGTAGAACCACCTCTTAATTGCTGGTGTTCCCAGGTCCACCCTGACCTGGGCGGTAGCACCTTTTGGGGTCTCAGCTATGGGAAAATTATGAAAGTGTAAAAATAGGTTTTGTACCAGAAATACTTTCTAAAAAATTATTAACAGAGATAAACTTTTGAAGGAAAAAAAATATTACCAGCAATACGGTTTTGAAAAAAAAATATTGCCAGCAATATATTTTTTTAAAATAATATTACCAGCTATATATTTTGGGGAAAAATATTACCAGAATAGATTTTTAACAAAACAAAATATTACCATCAATAAAACTCTTCTAGGCATTAAATAACCCATTGAGGTTGATATGCCGTAAAACAAACCAAACCAAACCATGACATTGAATATTGGACAAGCTTGTAATAGATGAAGAAGAGATTGTAAGCAACAGAAATGTGGTTCTACAGATGTGATGTAAATTCTGTTATTCGGTACAAATCTTTGTTTATGGTTCTGTAGCGACAATGCACATGTTTCGAAAAAGTATGGTCTTCATCAGGATCCATATGCTTCGCTCGTTCAAAGCCATTTTTAACATATTGATTCCTAAAAGCGAATGGCTTATTTAGCAGAGGATTACTCCGAATTCAAAAGCTGGAAGAATTATTCCTCGATGTTTACCAAGTTGTCATATAAATTCACAAAGAATAAAGAAACAGATTCAGTGTAGAGTGGTGATACTTGAAGGGAGGAGGAGGATGATAAAAAGACGTTGTTGTTATTGTTGTTAACAACAACAACAACAACAACAACAACAATAATAATAATAATAATAATAATAATAATAATAATAATAATAAAATAATTGATCATCTTGTATCAGGTTGCACGATATTGGCACCCACTGAATATAAACCCCGGCATGACAGAGTGGGCCAATATCTGCACTGGAAAATATGCAACTTCTACGGGAAGGAAACTGAAAGAAACTGGTATGAACACCACCCAGACCCGGTTACGGAGATAGGACCTGTTACCATTCTAAAGGGACTACACAATACACACTGACAGAACAATCAAAGTCAACCGCCCAGATATTGTTATTAGAGACCACAAACAAAATAATGTGCCTTCTTATCGATATGGAAGTCCTTGCAAACTGCAATGTACCTTTGAAGATATTCAAAAAGCTAGAAGTCCATGCCTAAAAGAGATAAAAAAAATTGTTCTGACAAGTACAGCCCACAATTTACGAAGGGCTTTATCTATGTCATTTTTTTAATTTTTTTTTTTTTTTTGTCAGTGTAAAGTGTCATGATACCATCTCTAACCTTAGATCCCTGGGCGGGATCCGGAAAGAAATGTGTAAACGCCAGAAATCAAAGGAAATAATAATAATAATGATAATAATAATGAAAATAATAATAAAATCTTTTAAAATACGTAAAAATTACGAGAATTTAACCTACTAATAGGCTAGTAAAATTTCTATAAAAAAAACACTTGATTGATAAGTTTTCTACGGCTTCTCAATACATTGCATGTTATTTAAAACCTGGAAATATATTTAGAGTTTTTTTGGGGTTTTTTTGTCGGGGGTTGGCTAATAATGATTTAGTGATAAAAGTTTTATCTATAACCCATATCTGGGGAGATAAGAGGTGGACACCTACCTTCCCAAGGTACATTTGCGCGTAAGTGAATATAACTAACTCGACTGGAATTGGAACTCAGCTCTCCGATTAACAATTCCGAGCCATTATCCATTACAGCAACCGCACAGCTAAGCTTACAGGACTTAGCATTCCCAAGCAGTCACCCATCTAGGTACTCGACGTTGCTTAACTTTGGTGATCGTACACACTAAAAAGAGGGAATAAAAAAAAATCAATACTAGTTCAGTTGACTTAATTGATCGACTCCAGCGTTTCGCAAAGAAACACACATTACGGACAGAGTTTCATTAAATCTATTGACTTTGTTATCATATTGCATATTTATATCTGGACCTGAAGAGCATTTTTGACTGAAGTCTGATGTCAGTCAATTAAGATACGTCATTTCTACTTTTACAGATTAACTGAATAATATATATATATATATTCCAGCTATGGGTAAATAGCAGGACAGAATAGGTTCTATAGCCTTGGATGGCAACTAGTCTAGAAGAAGGACAACTCTGAAATCAAAACCTGCGGAGAGTCGTTAGGGGACCTTGTGGCACGTAATGCACCAGGTCTCTGCATTCGGCTCTTCAAAAAGTGTGGATGGTCCTGCACGAAACCTTCACCACTATAATCAAATCTCATGTGCTGTCACTTTCCTAGGAACTGATCTGCTTGACCCTCATACGTCGATTCGGCGGGAGAGTCGAGTATATATATATATATATATATATGAGCATAGAAGTCAATACTTAGAGGCGACAGTCTGTTCCATGCTAGATGGTAGCATGAAACAGACTGTCGCCTCTAAGTGTTGACTTCTATGTTCACTTTTATATTTACACACGTTCTACCTCTGATATTGAGCACTTTAGCCCATAATTATAGTACATCTTAAGACTATAATTCTTCTTATATATATATATATATATATATATATATATATATGAAATAAAGAAAACACTTCATGTCAGAGAAGAAGTATTTGAAATCAAGAAAATTTATATTAATGTTATGGGCTGTTAATTTATCAACGATTTTTCCAACAAATTAATATAAAATATCCGTCCGTCAAATGTCCACAAAGTGATTACTTCAGTTTAAGTTTTCTTACACAGACTTTGATATTTTCGGCAATCAAACACCAAATCGAGAAATCAGGTTTAAATCGAAACAACTGATCGAATCTTGAACGAGATGCTGGTAGGGCTTAATTATGTGAAAGTTGCGCGGAGAATATATAAAAGCTTGTTGATTACAGAGAAAACAACGTTCAACTGGGAAACTTGTAATTTGCGATAGTAACTGATTGTATGATGCATTCATTAGTTCCAATAAATGGCAGATGTGTTTTCACCTCAAAAGCCGGGGCCGCTTTTGCTGTAATCCAATTAGAAAAATGGTAAGGTATCCGAACAGTCAATAAAGGCATTTCAGTCCATCAATGACCGTAATAATTTACATTAATGAGCCTTACTGTGACATGATTAGCTTAGACTCAGAGACACGAATCAATAGTTAGCAAGATGGTCTCGCAGACCATTAGCACTTTAAAGATGTTGATTCTCACTAAGGATGTTGATTCTCACTAGGTGGCATACACATATGGTCTTGCTCCAGACTTGATAAGATGAAAGAAGGCACGCCCTAGAAGTTAATCTCGAAACAGTTTATAATGAAGTGAGTTTGAACCTTACTGTTCTAGGAGCATATTTACTAATCACAGTTTTATATATATATATATATATATATATATATATATATATATATATATATTGAAAGTGTATGAAAAACTACACATTGTTAAGTTTCTAAATAATAAAAATCTATTAAGCAATAGACAGGAGTTAACGGTTTTTTGCCGACATCATCAAATTTTTGCATTGAATAATTAGCACAAAAACAAACAATAAAATAATTTTTAAATTCCATAGTCCTAATATATAGTTTAAATGCCCTACAAAAAAAGATAACCCTTTATGAAGACGTCAAATAACAAATGTTAGCGATTTAGGACAGTTTTTCTATACACAAAACCCTTTCAGAAAAAAATAAAAAATAAAATAAAAAAATAAATAAATCTCCATAAACACTTAACCAGACTAGACGATGTCATCTTCAGCTTTAAATTTAGACAACCCAACATTACCCTGACTTGAAATCTGTGAATGTATCTGAGATATTGATACAATTATTAACACCTTACGCCCTTTTTCTTTAGACAATTGCTCTAGCCGTTTCCATAGGAATTATGATTTCAATAATGAATATGCTTATAAAACACGTAAACTTCAGAAATAACTTATTCCCAAAAAATTTCGTTCGAAGATGGAACAGAGCTTAGTAGTTTAATTCAATTTATTTCAAATAATTATATTGAAGTTTTCGGCTGTTGTTTTGAAACATGAGAACTCTTATGTAGCGTGTTGGAATCATATTTTTAAATAAAAAAATTATATTTATGCTCTACTTTTGTATCAAGCACTATGTTTTTAAAAATAATAACAAAAATACTAAAGAACTTTGGATTATTTACCTAACGAGTTCTTTCCTATTTTCTGTATCTTTTTCACACACACACACACACACACACACACACACACACACACATATATAATGGTGTATTGCTATCATGTCTGGACTGGAGCTACACAATCGTCTCTTTCTAAAGAAAGGATGCAGCTTCAAATCATATTTTAGTCATTGAAGTATTATTGGTAGCTAGGACAGGTATTTGAAACGATTATCGGATAAGTGGGAATGGTTGGTGTTCAAAATTAATTATGAACCATAAAGCAGCTATTTGATATTGTGTAGTGTAGGGTTGTTTGTTTGCTTTTAACTTATTAACTTTGATTAATTATTTAACATATTTTGTATTTATTCATTAATTATTAAGTGCAATGTAAATCGTTGAACTATTAACTAGCAAACATGGCCTGAAGATTGCATTCAAGTATTAAACAGACAGTCGACACTCTGTGTTGACCTCACTATCCACTCCTATCTTTATCCTCTCTCGATAGATTGATAATTAGAACTTTTACTCTTATATATTAGATACCTTAAACTATATAATATATATATATATATATATATATATATATATATATATATATATATATATATATACACCAATCCTATACCTGTATATATATATATATATATATATATATATATATATATATATATAGGTATAGGATTAGTGTATACGGAATAAGTTCCAATAACCAACAAATATTATTCTTAAAAGAGTGCTCAATACAGAGTGGGGCAAATATAATTATTTATTCGAAAATTATAACACAAATATGTTATAAAATCGCATAAAATCAAATAGACATTTTGTTTCAACACTTCTAGTGTGTTACCAAGTTATGTTGTTGAATGTAACACCATCACTCGATATGTATATATATATATATATATATATATATATATATATATATATATATATATATATACAAATGAGAGAAAGAACAGGCGGAGTTAAATACCACTGTCTGTATTATTTACTTTTAAAAAAACTGATTAATACAAAGTCGAGGAATATATTATTATTATTTTTTTTATAAAAGATTATGATAAAAACATTTTGAAATCGCAACACAAAAGTTACATGTTTCAAGATTTTGTTTGTAATTCTTCAGGCAATGGTAAGTAACTGGCGATTTTTAAGGAATTTAAAAAAAAAGATTGTTAACTTTTTTCCGAAAGTTAAAGAGCGAGAACATAAGATCAGAATTAAAAATATACTTTTGGGTATGTCTTGATTAACCAATTAAATGTCAGCTGAATCTCGAACTACAGACCAACATACTGTTTTTAGTACAGTATTTATGTGAATGGGGACATAACTGTTATCGTACGTAGGTATGCTACAATTGAAAGGAAATAAAGACACTAAGACGCAATGGATTACTGGATGATGGAAAAAAATGAGAGAACGCAGTATTAAAGAGATAAATCAATAAAAGGAAAATAATTAAGAAGACAGAATATTGATTTTGCATTTAAATTTTTAAAGATGAATCTTGACTAGGAAGCAATAGTCCTGAAGTGTATTCCACAAGCGAGAAGTGCGAGAAAATATTTTTTTAGCACCGACCTGATGGTTACATGTAGCCATTTCAACTGTGGCTGATGAAAGCTTGATGAATTCTTATATATATATATATATATATATATATATATATATTATCATTGTCGTTATTATAATTATTATTATTATTACCTATACAAGCGGTATGAAAAAAGTCCATATAATACAATTTGTAAATAAAAGATTAAAAGACAAACTGATATCAGGGAAAAAAGTTCGATAAAAAAGAAAAGACTAAAAACATCCGTTCGGCTCGAAAATAATCAATCAACACCACAATGTCTAACAAAACGAATAATATATATATATATATATATATATATATATATATATATATATATATAATATTATATGAAAAGAGTATTTACCTTTTAAACATCAATTTTGTTGTTTTATCCGACTTCGAAGTTTCATGGGAAAATTACTGTTCTTCAGGGGGTTCTGCCTATAGATGACATTGTCTTTGGTTACGTCTTTATTTTTCAGCTGATGATTATTAATTCTCTATTTTTAATATCATTTCAATATTTTAAATATTGAGCAATATATATAAAACTATCTGTTGTTCCTTAAATCTCATATATATATATATATATATATATATATATATATATATATATATATATATATATATATATATATATATATATCCTTAACCTAACATTATTTTTTAGATAAATTTGTAAAAGTTTGTTAAATGTAAAATGTGAACGTCAGCCAGTAAGTGACATTGTTTCTTAACTTCAAAGATTTTAATTCAACCTCTAAATCAAAATTCACCATTTTGTAGCGTGTGTCATATTAAATAGGTCAACTCAAACCTTAAAGTCGACTGAGAATAAATTCTCGAGAATCCTTATTTCCACACCCCGCTACGCCACTATTATGTGATCATAATTTTGAATCTTTCTTTCTCTTTCTCTCACTCTCTAGCTCCCTCAATACAATATCTCTATATCTTGAATTTAATATGGAGTAATATTTTCCGTTTATATTTGTTTGAAGGTCTGAAAGATTGAAAGTTATTTTTATAGCTTCATGAAATAAAGATCATTACCTATGTTATTTTAAGTGTTTGATATTCATTAGTTAATAATTTTCCTCTGTCACTAACATAGAGTTCTCCTTGGATCTATATCCTCTTGGAAATTCCATACGGATTACCATTTTAAATATATATATATATATATATATATATATATATATATATATATATATATATATATATATATATATATGTCATATCGTTTTTTATTGTGAGTAGTGTCACCACAAATGTATACAAACGTTTCCGATATCTGTTTTTTAATTTTAATTTAGGTCAGAAATTCGGTAGTGAATTATGCATCGAAAAAAAATTTCATATTTATCTGTATCTCACTCATTTAAACCGTTATTTAACTCCTCTATTTAAAACTTCTCTCTTTTAAATTTTATTCCCGACCTTCACCTTTAGGCCTTCCTGTTCTTCTTTCTTGTGTTACACCCTCTCTCTAGAGCTTTCATACATTTCCCTCTCACACTTGTTTCTCACTCCCACACATAAACTCTCACTAAAATTTTGTTTTTTATACCCGGAGTTTATATTTTCCGATTTCTTTTTGAATTTGTAGGTCTGATGAATTGGATCGTGATTACGATTCCATTGTAATAAATTATAACCATGGAATATTAGTGTTTGAGCCTTCATTATTCTTAATATTACACACACACAAACACACACACACACACATATATGTATATATATATATATATATATATATATATATATATATATATGTATATATATATATATCAATTAAAAAGTGCAAATATAATTTATAATTCATTAATCATTCATACAAAAAACAAATATAGACGTTAATGATTTAAATGGCGAGAATACGTGTCTGATGTATCTTATTTAGATTGTTTGCGACGAAGTATTCTCGCCATTTAAATCATTAACCTCTATATTTGTTTTTTGTATAAATGATTCATGAATTTGTATATATATATATATATATATATATATATATATATATATATATATATATGTCATACGGTTATTCCACGTACGCACATCATAAACGAAACATGGTTGATCACCTGTTTACATTTCAGAGGAAACCAGAAATTCTGTGCGAGGCGCAACTCTGCAACTGGTGGCTAGAAGGACAACTTCTAGGCGCACTTGGCTTTTCTGAGGCTCTGGTGGCACTAGTCTATTTTGCTATCATCTGCGCCGAGCCCAGTATATACATTAGGCTCATCACAGTTCAACTTCTCTTTGAACGAAAGCTCTTCATTGAAATTCAATTCGATTCAGGACAGCTGGTATTCCTTGGCTCGATAAGACAATATATTGTAGATTTATGATTGGTATGTGAATGTGTATGAAGTAAAAAATGAAGAGAAAAAAAACATTTATTTTAAATGTGACTAGCAGCATGGCCAGGCTTTGCCCGTCCTTGATTCAAAAATCGTACGACTCATATAGCAATCGCTATCACTTGACTTAAAATATTTTTGTCCTTCCTTGCCTTTAAAGGAGGGCCCTTTGCCGTGCTGATGTTGCTACATGCCTTACTTCTTGCCTATCTTACACTGCGAATTTTTTCTAAGCTCTATACTAAACATTAAATCTGTTCCGAAAAAAGAACAATGTACGCATGACGATCAGCTTTAAAAAAGGACTCATAACTGGAAAAACCGAATGAAAAAAAAATAACAACAATACTTTTTCACACCTAACCCGGAATCAGAATCAACGTTGAGTTTAAGCAAGCGAATAAGCCAATTGGAGTAAAGTGCCATGCAGATTTAAATTTTTCACACTTGTGACGAATGCATCTATCGATTTTTTTTTGCATGCTAGCATGCTAGTTAACATTCGTGTCAGCCAGCTATTGGCTCTCACTCTGGCAAGTAGGAAATGGCCGCGAACTACATGAAAACTTCCGTAGAAGCATGAAAAATCGATTATTTCCACTATCAATGGGAGTTGGGAAATGCAATATCAGTCTTGGCCTTCCCACTAATTTGAAGCATATGCATATAAATTTTGGTGAAAATCCGTCGAAAATTGCGGCTGTGCATTCGTTACACACACACACACACACATACACACACACACACACACATCCTGCCTTTTATAGATAGAAATGCATGTATTTCTTTAATTTCGCTGTCCCTGACTGCCTTGTTCCAGGATTCATTTTGAGTCTTACAGCATTATGGTTTCTGGTACGATCACCGAAGTTAAGCAACATCAAGCCTGGTCAGTACCTAGTTGGATGAAGTTGGATGTGCTGCGGATGTAGCTGCTAATGTCTCGGAATTGAAAATCCATGAGCCTAGTTTCAATTTCAATCAGGCTCGTTATACAGAGTGCCCCCAAAGTCAGCAAGGAGTCTGAAAGTTTAATAATTATTTTAATTAATTTACTTTAGTTTTCTTTCGCGTATTTTAAACCATGCATAAATATATGGCTGAAACTTTAACACATGTAGCGAAATCTTTCTACCAAAATCTAGGATCAATAATTGAAACTCAACGAGCATAAGCGATCAACTCGAAAGCGTTTACGACAGGTTTTGATCCCTCGGACATCACTACAACGAATATTTAAATGTATCAACTTGTTTCCGTACAACAAGATGGGGCAACAGCCCACACGACAAGAGACACAATCCAGATTGTATTTCTTACGGTTGCGACATAAATTGGCCACACGTATCCCGGATCTTACAAGTCTTGAGTTCTTCCTTTGCACCTATCCTTACGAAAAGGTTTAGGTTAACAAACCAGAGACTCGCCAACAACTGATGGACAACATCAGGCAAACATCAATGCACTAGAGCCTGAAACACTGGGATGGGAAATGCCTTTGAAAGGTTACGTACGTACGAAGCTGAAATTGGACTCCACTTAAGAAGTAATCATTCTCAACTAGCATAAATTTATTTCCCATATCTACTTTATTTAATACTACGGGATTATGAATTAAAGTTAGAAAAAAAAGCATTTATTAACTTTTTAAATCATTTGGCAACTTTTGGTTTAGGTATGAAATGCTATAAATCCACTTCTCCGCCAGAAAGAGATTAATTATTAGGACTTGTGTGAGTAAATCATTATTTTGTAACCTAGAAAACGTTATTGCATAAAGAATAACCAAAACGGAGGTTGGAAATGAAATGGTAATCTTTATATCAACAAAATACAATACTCGTCAGCGGCGTGAAGTAGGTAAACCACTGCAAGTGGTGGTCTACTTAGACAGCATATTACCCCCTACTTACAGTAGAATCTAATGTTTTTATGAGGATTGGGACCTACCCATTAGTGTTCATGGGTACAGTATATAATACGATATATCTATCTATCTATCTATCTATCTATCTATTTGTTGCAACCTAGAAAAGGTTACTGAATAAGGAATAACCAAAATGGAGGTTGAAAATGAAATTGTAATCTTTATAACATCAACAAAATACAATACTCGCCAGCGGCGTGAAGTAGGTAAACCACTGCTAGTAATGGACTATTTAGACAGCATATTACCCCCACTTACAATAATGTCCAACGTATTTATGAGGATTGTGACATACCCATTAGTGTTCATTGGTATGATATATGTTATCTTCCATGCGTGATACACGCTTAGGCGATCATGTATCTTTCGATACATGACTGACGAGACAGATTTTTTTCCCGCAGTGGTTGCCATTTCTTTCTTCGGTACACCAGTTGCCATCCATGTCTATAGAACCAGGTTTGTCTTGCTATTTACACATAGCTAGGAGGAGAAGAAAAGGATTCATACCTTTCTCAACAGTATTAATGTAATGGATTCGACTGGTATTCGAACTCGGCTCTCCGATTCCTCAATCCGAGCCGCTATCCATTATCTCCTCCAACCAAAAACTAAAAATATTATTACAATATAAAAATATTTTCTGGCTTTGAAATACACTGCAAAATTTTAATAAGCCATAAAAAAAAAAATAAGCCAATCAATCTCCCAAACGATACGTTTTGGAATGGGATCGTAGCGTTTATCTTGAAAGGATTAATCTATTATTCGGACATGACCACAAATCAATATCTATTGCTGAAGGAGAAGGAAAATGACATGCGTTTGTATAAATTAGACTTTTGCGTCTAAAGATTGTCTGTGCGCAAATATTACTCCGCTATTTGTTTCTTTCGGACTTGCTTTTCTTTCCTAGTGCTTCCATGTAAAGCAACCACGCTCCCCACTCAAAAAAAACAAAAACAAAAACAATCTAATTAGCAACTTGACGCCGTCGTCTATTAACTTTTAAGGAATCTAAAACCAATCACGGAAGAGATAGTGAAACCGATATTCTCGATTTAGTCAAAAAAGAAGTTGATTTATCCTATTTGTTCTCCACTTACGTAAGAGTCACTTGGACGAGACAGTGTAATCCGAGATGGCGTCGTCAGCGTTGACAGCGGCAGCCATGATAATAGCTAGAAAGATCACATTAATTGCGAACTCTGTGGTCATCGACATGATCGTTGTCACCAGGAATGGAACGAGAAAATAAAACAACTTGCCAAGCATGGAATCCTTCTCTGTCACAGTTGTAGCGGTAGTAGCAACTTCCGATTTACTTGTTGATGCTCTAAGCGACAGAGTAAGCAAAGAAAAACTTATGATTTATTTATTGACGCTCTAAGCGAGAGAGTAAGCAAATTGAAGATAAGGATTTACTTATCGATGCCTTAAGCGACAGAGTAATCAAACAGTAACTTAAGATTTATTTACCGATGCTCTAAGCGACTGAATAAGCCATGAGGAACTCATGATTTATTTGTTTATGCTCTAAGCGATAGACTAAGCAAATAGAAGCTTATTACAGACTTATTGATACTCTAATTAATAGAGTAAGCAAATAGAAACGTGGAATTTACGCGCCGATGCTCTAAGCGACAGAGTAAGCGAACTGAAGATAAGAATATACTTATTGATACGCTAAGAAATAGAGTAAGCTAATTGAAGATATAGGTTTATTTATCGATGCTCTAAGCGGAGGAGTAGCCAAAGACAAGCTTAAGATTTACTTATTAATGCACAAAGTAGCATAGTAATCAAATTAAAATTCAGATTTAATTATCGATGCTCTAAGCGACAGAGTAAGCAAATTGAAGACAATGATTTACTTATTACTGATCTAAGCGTAAATTGAATATAAGGATTTACTTATCGATGCTCTCAGAGTAAGCGAATAGAAATAAGGATTTACTTATTCATGTTCTAAGCGGCATAGTAAACAAATCGAAATTAAGGATGTGCTCAACGATGTTGTAAGTGGCATAGTAAGCGAAATGAAGATATGGATTTATTTATCTATACTCTAAGCAACAGAGTAAGCGAACTGACGATATGGATTTACTTGCTGATGCTCCAATCGACGAAGTGAGTAAACAGATTAGGATTTACTTATTGATTCAATAAGCAACAGATAAGCAAATTGAAAATTTGAGTTCACTTATCGATGCTCTAAGCGACAGAGCAAATAAACTGAAGATAAGGATTTAATTATTGATGCTTTAGGAGAAAGAGTAAGCGAAATGAAAAGATACATTTATTTATCGATGCTGTAAGCGACAGAATAAGCGAATTGAAGATAAGGATCAACTTATTGATGCTGTAGGCGACAGAGTAAGCGAATTGAAGATAAAGATTTACTTATTAATGTTCTAAGAGGCAGGGTAAATGATTGAAAGATATGACACATGTATAGGACACAAGCAGTGCGAAAATGCTGAAGAGAGGGAGGGTCTTACTTGTAATATTTCCCAACGGGTATTTGAGCTACCAGAGGAGTCTTCTGTGTTTCTGGAGATCCATATTTAGGATACACATCGTAGAATTCGAGCGGGATAGTTTTATCTTCTATGTCAATAGCAAGAACATATTTCTTAAACAGGAAACGGCGATATGTTTTTTTTCCAACATGAGGACTGCATAGTTTTTATATCAGGTGAAGAAATATTCTCAAAGGAAAACGGCGCCATGCGCTCATAATCTGTCCCACGTGACATCTGTCTGGTTCGAGCAGAGGTGCGAGTGAATCAAGATCCCCGCCCCTGCTAAAAACAAATGCACGGTTTGAATCCTGAAAGCTGACTGACGGACTGGCCATTTTCGTCACTCTATGAACTGCCGTTACTAAGAGGCCGTAATGTGATCAACCTGTCTTCATCTCAAGCAAAGGAAGATAATCGCTTTTTTTTAAAAATTCGTATAAGATAAAATTAGTTTAAGTGTTGCCAGGCAATAGGCAAAGTTATTGACGGATGAATCTGATCACTAAAAAATATTTCTCCTTTGTATTTAAATAGACTAAATAAATGAGATGAACATTTATTTTTTAGTCATGTTATGAAAAGTACTTTTTTTGCTTTCAATACGCTTGCAATATTAGGTTGGTGCGAAAATAATGACGTAATAATGTCGTTTTTGACCTATTTTTTTAACGCCAAAAACGACATTATTACGTCAATATTTTTGCACCAACCTAATAATATGGCATCTGGAAAATTATCATGTTATTTAAGGATCTTAATTGAACGTTGAAATTACAAGAAAATGATGACCTGGGGATTGGCGGGAATGCAAGAATCCTTGTTAGTAAAGAAAGAAAGACATATGAAGAAGAAAGTTTAAGTTAACAACACTTGAATGGAAGTTTGTAGAGGAAGAAGAGGGTAAATGTGGGTTCATAAAAAGAGAAAGAACAAGATATAAAGAAAGAGAAAAGCAGTTGTCGATAATGATGATCAAAAAAAAAAGAAGAAAGAGAAAAAGTTGGGAGGAAAAAGAAAATCTAATCAATAAAGAAAAGGAATAGTAAGGGCAGATGGAAAAAGAAAAGTGTGTTAATGTTTTTGAAAAGAAGACGAAGAAGAAAAAGAAGAAGAAATAAAAGAAGAAAAAGATATAGAAGTAGAAGGGGGAATAAAAAGCGAACGAATAGAAGAAAAATAGCTGAAGGAATAAAAGAAGAACAAGACGAATTAAAAGAAGAAATAGGAGAGAAAAAAAGAAGAAAGTAAGTGTTGCAACCCAGGGAAGGTTACTGGATAGAACAATTAAACTAAGGTTGATAATGAACGATAATGCTTAGGACAAGAAGAACACATATAAGATTCATCAGCGGCGCTTAGAAGAATTATTCAACTGCAAGAAATGATTTATGAATGAAACACAATGAATCTCCAACTACAGGATATCTACCAACCGCCCCTCGCGGTCAGATGTGACACAAGTTCTAAATTTTATGCTGTGTATCCTGTAGGCTCGGCCAAAAATTTCCCTGTAGACCCCGTATAAAACAGGGTCGGGTAGCGGTTTCCCGAAACGAGATTCTGCCCTTCCTCATCTTAGGATCCTCTATGGCCGGAAGCAGAGATTCTGACCAGCACAGCTGGCAACAAATCTCTAACTGCAGGATATCTACCATCCACCCCACGCTGTCAGATGTGGCATAAGGTCAAATTTAATGTGGCGTATCTGAGTCCGTAGGCTCGCCAAAAAATTCCCCATAGACCACGTATAAAACGGGGTCGGGTAGGTGTTTCTCGAGATGAGACTCTGCCCTTTGACACAGCCTCGTCTGGAGATTCTCTCTGCCCGGACGCAGAGAGTTTGACCAGCACAGCTGGAGACGTACCTGTGACTATATATCAATATATAGTATTTACTACTGTATTTATGTGAATGGGGACATACTCATTATCGTCCGTAGGTATGCTACAATATTAAGAACAGTATTTTCTATTAATATTAATGCAATGATGAAATAAACGTTTAAATAATCAATGAGAAAATAAAAAATAAGGAAAATCTAAGAAAATATAAAAAGCTGAAGAAAGTTTCTGTCTATATTTCTGAGATGAGGTATTATGTACATTATTTACATTATTCAGACTATTGTCCTCATCTTTGTCGCCATATTTATTACAACTTTTCGGCCGTTGTACGCTCCGGCCTTCTTCAGGTGGTTGGAATGTCGAACTTAACCCTTTATTTCGCTCACTGGGGTAAACTGGAGAGTGTGAGTTCAATATCCGGTTAAGGCAGTGGAGAACTTTCAGAGTGGAATTAACAGGAGATAACAGATAACTGACATCCATTAAACATGGCACGTGGAACTAGAACAGCCTACCCCAGTGAGCGAAATAAAGGGTTATGTTCGACATTCCAACCACCTGAAGAAGGCCAGTACGTACAACAGTCGAAACGTTGTAATAAACATGGCGACAAAGATGAGAACTATAGTCCGAATAATGTAAATAATGTGAAGAAAGTTACTTCTACTAATGAAAGAGAAAAAAACAGAAGAAGAAGAAGAAGAAGAAGAAGAAGAAGAAGAAGAAGAAGAAGAAGAAGAAGAAGAAGAAGATCAACAACAACAACAACAATAACAAGAACAATAACAACGACAAAAACAGCAACAATGACATCAACAAAAACTACTTTCACAGGCGGAAGGTATAAAAAGGAGTAACAGAGATCTGTTAAGTTCAAAAGACACAGATTTCCTCGGAGTTATTTTAAAGTCAAGGAAATACGTCACGATTTCCATGGTGATTACAGATGCTCCATCAAAGAACGGAAAGTCAAATGTGTTTATTATTGACGAAGTTTTAGAGAAAATGAAAGGTAAAAGGACACATATACTTAACACCAGAAAGAAACAGCTGATATTTTTGGAGCACATACTTACGGAAAAGGGTTTGGAAAATGTGATACTCACAGGTCATATTGGGGGCAAGTGGGACGGAGTAAAACAGCGCATAATCTACTTGGCGAGCTTGTGTACATGGATGACAGTACAAGGGTTATGATAGCAAGAAGAGATAATTTATTAATGGAAGTTATGGAGAGCCATGATCACCAACGTCCCGAAGGTACACGTCACATGGCAAAAGAGGAAACATTTCGCTGTTATGAAAATCAAGTAGCATTAACAACTCAGTGTTTCTTTTGGGAAAATTTAGCGAAATGACGGTATAAGGCCAAAATTGCTGACAAACGAAACGAGCAATTTGTGTTTGTACATTCTATCAAGAACTTCATTGCTAAGAAAATCAATAGTTAAAAAAAAAACAATAAAAAAAAAGAGATTCAGCCTAGATACGAACTATGAACTCAAGCGCTTATAAGCATTATAAATTATCACAACCGAGCACCAGATTACTGTGATTTTCCAAGTGTAGCTTAGATGCGTCACATGGTCGAAAGTATGGGATACCCAGTGAGGATAGAACTCACTTATCATTCGTAATTGTATTAGCGAGACAAGATCACTAAGCATTACACCGCCTCGTGCCAAAATGAACCTGGTTTTATAATGCCACTTGTTAATATTTAACAGCTCCTCCCGCCCACGAAAAATGTATGCGTCACAAGGCCGAGTTTTCCGTGGGTTCTCCGAGCCCGTATGCTCGGCCAATAATATTTCATTAGAACCGGCATAATCGGGTTTAGGGCCTGCCTACCTCCCCGGACGAAACTTTGCCCTTCGGCAAAGCCTAGTCCGGGTTTCTCTCTGCCAAAGGCAGAGAGTTCGACAGTTGAACAGTTTGGAGTACTGTTTTAATGATTTTCTAAGTACAGCTTAGATATGGCACAAATTAAGGGGCACCCAGTGAGGATGGAACTCATTTATCATTCTTAATTGTTGTAGTGAGACAAGCTTGCTGACCATTACACTGCATAGTGGTGCCCAAACGAACCTGCTTATATAATGCCAGTTGTTTATCATAAATATTTTTCAAAAATTATTATTACTAGTTTTAACCCGTGAATATTTTTCGGCTTTCCTATTTGAAATCTTCAGTTAATTATGGAATAAGCTCATAGCGAGTTCTACGGCAAGAAATATGTCCGTATAAATTGCCCTTTCGTATTGTTAAATATTTTAGCTTAATATTTTTTACAAAATCTTGCAATAGCAATGATAAATATGAATGATGCTCGTTATTTTAAGAAGTAAGGAGATACAAATGGAAATTGTGAATTTTTCCATATCGCTGAAATAGACGTTAAACATTTCTCTGTTCCTTTTTTCTTTCATTTTCTCACTGGAACCAAGCAACCGATTTGATGTCTTATCACGTGATGAAAACGCAATAGTCCATTATTTATTAGGTATTAGCAGAAGACGTTAAATACTTCTATCTATCTTTCTTTTTTGCGCTGAACCCAAGTATCGTGTCTGATATGATATCGTTTCTTTCCACCCAATCAAAACGGAATACAAGTAAGCCAATGCCAATTCGTATTTCAACATTCGCGGCTTCATACATTCGCTGATTTTTCTTTGGAACATATGTACATGTTCTTTGCGGAAACCCGGAATATTTGCGTGTTTTTCTGAAGAACATATGTGCAAATTAGCCGCCGAGAACTACTTCGATTCGCGTATTTTTCGATAGAACAAATTTAAAATATTCTTTTATTATTTTCCTGTTATTTAAGTGACTAAAACATATAACAGTCCATTTTATGGTAAAAATTGGCAGAATTGTAGATCTTCATTGTAAAAAAAAACAAAAAAAAAAACGCAAAAACATGCATAGTGTTTGGGCTTTGTTCTTTGTTAGGGGCTGCAGCTGGGGTCTTAAAATTGGTTTATGCTAAGTCTGGGGGCATCATCACAGTTTCCTTTTTTAAAACTCTATATTTTATGTCTTGATATGCATATTTACTACAGTATTTTCAGTAGTTGTATCGATTCATATGTAATTAAAAACGGTTATGAAAGAAAATTTACGCTAAGTGTATGGTCACCAATATTATTTTTCAAAAATGTTTTTTAAAAAAGCCTGAAATGTTTCTAAATTGTTTAGGATGAAAGTTTAACGCATATGGGGTTTTAACAATCAAAAATAGGTACTTATAAGCCCATTTAGTGGGGTTACTAGTATTCGCGGATACTAACTATTCGCGGCTGGTTCTGACGCCTAAACCCCGGCACTGTAGTCCATTATTTATGGCGTATTGGCAGAACGTAACGGTCGTGCCAACTAATGAACTAACGAAAAGAGTGAAAAGCAAAATTATTATATGATGATTACTATTATTGTTTGAGAGTGTGACACGTCAACAAAATGACATTAGGGGACAAAGATACGTGCCCTAATAAAAGTATATCGGGTACAGCGTAATATAGTGACACATTTTGATAAAAGCAAAACATGACCTTGTAGGTGGGTTCAAGACCTGACTCATGTCAGAGAGTATCCTCCAAACGAGGCTCTGCCGAAGGGTAGAGTCTCGTCTCGGGAAACTGACTCCGTTTTTACGTGGTCTATAGGGAATTTTTGTCCGTGCCTACGGGCTCGGATACCTCACTTTAAACTCGGCCTTGTGCCACATCTTGCTGCGTGGGGCAGAGGGTAAATAATTACACCTTTAGGTTGGTTATCTCAGGTCGCTCAAATGGTCACCAACTGAGAATGTATTGCAAGTATTTAGATAGGAATTCTTTGACTGCTACATCCTTAGGCTTCATTAAAAATACTCATCGCGGCATTACAATTATTTTCCAGATGTGCAGATTTCTACCAGATGTATGTTCGTTAGCGCTAGTGGTTGATTGGAACCAGTTCTCTTCAAATAACTGGAATCGTTCTCAGAATATTCGCGGACAGCTGCAATGCCGTTTTCGCATCAACCCCAATACTTCCTCAAAACTGCAACGCAGCTATTTCAATTTTAGCGTAAAAAAAAAAAACACCTATTTTATTTGAATTCAGATATGTCTTCCTTTTAGACTCGCTACCCACAAAACTAGAAAGATTAATCACCATTCGTATTTAATCCAGAAATGGAAGGAGAAAACTGAATTCATGACTTTCCCGAGGGTATTACAGTGTAACCCGGATATAAGAGAATTGTCGGGATCGGATAAGTCTCTTATATCCGGGTTTCTCTTATATCTGGGTTTGGTCATTTTGTTTAGGTAAGTATGGCTCTAATTTGGGACCAGATAAAATCTTTCTTATATCCGGGTTTCTCTTATATCCGGGTTACACTGTAGTACGAAAGTGTGCATTTGGTCGGCATTTGAACTCAACTACCCGATTACTTTCATCACCGAAAACCGTCACACTGGCCTAATATTCCGTCTGTGTATCCGTCTCCTTCTTCTTGGTGTGTGTGATCATGGCTCTCCATCACTTCCTATCTATCGCATCTCTTAGACGTATTTGTCTCTACTGTTACTCCCACTCTTTTTTCTGAGATTCATTTATACAAATTTGTTCGGTAGAGTCCCCCTGTCCAGGTTAAATTTAATATTAGGTTGGTGCAAAAATAATGACGTAATAATGTCGTTTTTTGACGTATATTTTAACGTCAAAAACGACATTATTACGTCATTATTTTTGCACCAACCTAATATATCCTGGAAGTTTCAAATTCAACAAACCAGCGTTCCGTGTTTTATGTGTCATATAATTCAGATGTGTTCCGGATTGACGTATGTTTGCTGCTAAAATACAAAAAAAAAATAAAAATAAAATAAAAATAAATAAATAAATTAATAAAAAATTTAAAAAAATAAGAAAAAAAAAAAAGCTATTATTTCAAGAATTATTAATGTTATTATTGCTGTACTTTTGCTGACATATTGTGGGAGTTATTTACTTCAGCCTTCTTCACATCTGAAATACGTCTAAAATGTTGGAGAGCTGTTTGACATTCTTTTTGTCATCCAATGTCTCCAAACGTATATATGAGAAAAAGAATAACATATTTGGTTCGACCAATACCTGGAGTGGCCTGTGATTAAAATGAGTTCTGTTTTTACTTCATCGAATCTGATGTAAACTTCTCTGCACTTGGCGACTTAATAACACTTGAATAGAAGCTGATGGTGAAATTAATTATATGGAATAATGCTATCTATCTATCTATCTATCTATCTATCTATCTATCTATGTCATTCTGTTCATTATCTATCTATCTATCTATCTATCTATGTTATTCTGTTCATTATCTATCTATCTATCTATCTCAATGCAATCGTTTCTGTATGTGTGTCTGTCTGTCTATCTATCTCTCTATCTATCTATCTCAATACAATCGTGTCTGTCTGTCTGTCTATATATCTATCTCAGCATTTTTACAGTAGATCGCTTTCAGGAGAAATTATGTCATTTCGAAACACATCACCTTCGTCAGTGCGAAACCATCTTCATTCCAAATGCCACAGCCCGTTTTTTGTTAGGGTCTACAGAACACAGCAATAAAACTTACGGTTACAGCTGCACTAACCTTTCTAACGCATGGTTTTAATGTAAAAATCAATTCCGGCTAAGTTTATCGTTTTCGTTTTAAAGAAGAATGTAAAAATTTTTCCTGGCCGATTTTTGCATTCCTAACATATTTTATATTATAACGAGAACGCGAGCAAAAAATAACGAGATGTTGGAAATCTCGTTGAGGAAAGAAAAAGAAAATGTTAAGTAATGTAGGAGCTATTCTAAAAAACGAAAAATTAAAATGGGAGTGTTTTTGTTTTTCATCGATAAATACCAAAGCCTTACTTGAGAGCTGTGAATAATGAATCAATGAATTAAAGTAACGATACTGCCGGTAATTATTGGAGTACCAGCCAAGAGAATATTTGAACAACAAAGAATCTTTGGATGCAGAAATCCGGTTTCTCCTAGAATTTATTCTTGGGTTTCGATTAAAAAAATAATCATAAATTTATTCATTGATAAAGACTTAAATCCACGAAAGCGACTATGTGATTTTCTTTATTCTTCTCCTGATGTCCACGGTTAATTCATTAACCGCAGAATTAGCAATTAATATGATATACCAAGCTTTCCTCGAGAAAGAGATGCAAACGGTGTTTTATTTATTTATTTCCCCAAAGATTATGCTACACAAAATTGGAGTGCGTTCTTTGAGGCCGGCAAATGACTTTATCTGAATGAACCTATCGCTGTTATTATTAATTCACTTCCTATCATTTGATTACCAGCGACGGGAACCAAATAACCACGGTTCTATTTCCGTTTTCCGCGTTCACTGTTCATTTTTTCCCAGACTTCAGACATCGTCTTGACAAAATCATTATTCCGTCGAACCCAGTGAGGATAGATCTCACAATTAAAGCTCAACTAGAATAGCAGCCAGTATAAAGGTTATCGGCGCGAAAAATAGAATTCCCCAGAAGAAATCAAGTCTCTTGTGTTCACATCACATTAATACTCTTAGGGGCGGGGAATTCAACGCGGTGTAAGGGCAAGCAATCTTCTCTAAGCTACACTTAATAAATCACTTTGGCTATTTAGACGTGGTGTAATGGTTCTAAGCTTGTTTCGTTAGATCAATTACGACTGAACAGTGACTTCAGCTTTCCCTGTATTCTCCATACTTTCGGCCTTGGGCCACATCTAAAGTATGCTTAGAAAATCACCATACCATAATTATGGCTGGGCACTTCGACTTTTCCCTGGATACTCCATACTTTCCGCCTTGTGCCATATCTAATATATGCTTAGAAAATAACTTTGCGTATTTCAACATAGTGTAATGTTTTTCAAGATTGCCTCGCTAGATTAATTACGACTGAACAGTGAGTACAATTGACCCTAGGTGCTGCATACATTCGGCCTTGTGCCACATCTAAGCTCCTTTTAATAAATCACTTTGGGTGCTTAGACGTGGTGTACTGGTTAGTAAGCTTGTCTCGTTAGATTAATTACCTGAACAGTGACTTCAACTCTCCCTGGGTTCGCCATACTTTCGGCCTTGTGCCACATCTAAGCTACGCTTAGAATATCACCCCGAAGAAGGCATGAATCTATTGATTTCCTCTCACCTATGTTTTATAAATTGTCTACAACCATATTAAATAAAACTGTATCAAAACCTTGGGAAGGCAACGGGAAAACATTTAATTACCTTTCCCAAGAATCCTTGATAATTCTCAGATAACAATAGAAAAGGAGTCGGTGGAGGACCATAAACGCCAACGCACTGAACAGAAATGGTATTTTAAAATATTTAGGTAATATTTCTATTGCACCTCTCCCCTTCGTTGTTCCTTTGATGAACGCAATATATAAGCTGATAGGGAAAAAGATTTGATGGAAATAAAAATTGAACAAGAATAGTGCCTGATTCTTGAAGTTACAAATTAACAATTTCTTGATTAAAATTTTCATTATTTAGCTGTTGTCTTGAGGAATTTCAGCGGCTGCAAATTCGTTAAAAAAAGCTTTCGTTTCAAATTAGCAAGTCAAATATGTTTATACTTTTTGCTTCCTTTAGACTGTTTATTTCGAAAATTCGAGTCGTAAGTCGCAAATGTGATGCTAAGGCAGGAACACGTTTCACAAACTGAGCATGCGCACTTCGACGCTGTGTAATGATTAGCTAGCTCCTCTCACTAGATCAATTATGACTGAATATTGACTTCGATCTTTACTGGAGCCTCATACTCTCGGCTTTGTGCTAAATGTAAGCTACACTTAGACAATCAAAATGTGGGGATTTCGACATGATGTGCATGCTTGTCTCGCTAGATCAGTTACGACTGAATTTTGTGTTCGATCCTCACTGGATGACCAAACTTTCAGCCTTGTTCACAGCATAAGATACGCTTAGAAAATCTCCCTTTCAACACTTCGGCGTAGTGTGATGGTTAACAAGTTTGTCCCGCTAGCTCACTTATTAGTGAGTTCAATCTTCGCTGGGTGCTTCACACTTTCAACCTTGTGCCCGATTTAAGCTACGATTATAAAGTCACCATACAAACTGAACAGCTTTGACATGCGTTAGTTGCAATGTTCACGGAAATATCTGTCTATATTTCTGAGATGAGGTATTGTACATTATTTACATTATTCGAACTATTCTCCTCATCTTTGTCGCCATATTTATTCCAACGTTTCGGCTGTTGTACGCTCCGGCCTTCTTCAGGTGGTTGGAATTTCGAACTGAACCCTTTATTAGACTCACTGGGGTAGACTGTTCTAGTTCCACGTGGCATGTTTAATGGATGTCAGTTATCAGTTATCTCCTGTTAATTCCCCTCTGAAAGTTATCCACTGCCTTAACCGGGTATTGAACTCACACCCTTTGGGTCCTGTCACTGGATCTAACTAACGCCTTTATCCACTGTGCTATATTTTTGGTATATCGGGTCCATACCGATCCTTCAGTATCTGTATACATTTCTGAGATTGGATATTATGTACATTATTTACATTATTCGGACTATTGTCCTCACCTTTGTCGCCATAATTATTTCAACGTTTCGGCCGTTGTACGCTCCGGCCTTCTTCGGTTGGTTGGAATGACGAATCGAACCCTTTATTTGCACAAGGGATAAAGGAGTTAGTTAGATCCAGTGACAAGACCCAGAGTGTGAGTACAACGACCGAAACGTTGTAATAAATATGGCGATAAAGATGAGGACAAAAATCCGAATAATATAAATAATGTCATGGAAACATGTTTAATATTTGTAAAACTACCATAAATCAGTTTATAGCTGTGGCCATTGTTAATATTTTTGTGTTCGATTCTTACTTGGCGCTTCGTTTCTATAACCAAAATGAGTTAGAAGATTAATATTTATTTAGGGAGGCTGCCATCGACCAATGTTTTTGCATGGTAGTCTTGATGTCTATTTATTCGTGTCATCAGTTCGATTCCCACAAACTGCCATTATTCTATGGTTCTGTGCCAAACTAAATTAAAATTCTATTTAATTAGATTGTCTGCTGTAGAACAATGTTTTCGAAGTCAGTATCGCAGACGATTCGCTGGTGCCCTCAATTTGACTCTCACCCGGCAGCTCGTTTCTAAGATCAGAATAAGTTAAATTTCTATTTATTCAGGTTGTCTCCCGTTCGATTCTCACTAAATGTCATGTTTCTATGGCGATGTGCCAAATTAATTTAAACTTCTATTTGTTCAGATTGTCTGTCTTCGAACAATGCTGTGGAAACCGGTATCGTAGATTCTAACAAAGGATTTGGGAATGAGAATTATTTCTTTTAATATGGTGTCGCAAATTTTATCTGATAAGCAGAAACAATGTCGCCGTCACGTTTCATCTGTGCATTTTTAATAATGCAAAAAATGTTTGACAGGTTCATCACCGGGGATAAAACGTGCTGTTTTCTCATACATCCCGTAAGAAAACAAGGAAGTAAAAAGAAAACGATGATGCAATAGAAAAAGATTTTACCTTAACCAAAAAACGCACGCATGTCATGCTTGCAATCAAAGTTAATGCATTTTTTTTTCTTTTACCACAAGGGGCGAATTTGCAGCAAATTCTTAGCACAAGTCCAAACTGTCAATCAACATGTTTATTTGGAAGTTCTGAACGGTTTACAAGAATCTGTTCAGAGGAAAATAATTGGACTCTGGTTCTCTGTGTTCTCTTTCATGACAATGCTTCTACGCATGATGCTATAAGATTCGTGGGTCCAAACATCCAAACATTACCCTTAAAGGGAAAGAGTTTTGTAAAATTAAACCCGGATATTAACGTCTTGACATTAAATTGGGGTTATATGATGAATGAAGTGTTAATTTGAAACTAACAGAGGACCGAAACGCGAGTTTTATAAAAAAAATATATATATATATATACATAAGGTTAGCTTTAAAAATACAATTTCCCTTTAAGGCTAATAGCTTTCATCCTCCTTTGATTATTGACTCGTGCATTTCGTCTGACTGAAACATTGAAATGGATAAATTCTCTAACAATTTTTCGACTGCTGCAACAGTTAAATTGAACTCATTCTATACACCGGGGTTGAATAAGTCTGACGAAGTTTTCGTCGGTTGAAATAGATCTATCGCCATATGAGATAATTTGTGATTTTGTTGTATAATAGTATATATATATATATATATATATATATATATATATACAAGTATATGATTGGTGTGTACGGAATGAATTCCAATAACCAACAATTACTATTCTTAAAAGAGTGCTCAATACAAAGTAGAGCAGATATAATTATTTATTTAAAAAAAGTTTATAACATAAATATTTTATAAAATCACTACAAAAGTAGCCATATTGTTTCAACACCCCCGGTGTCTTATCGTTTTCCCCTTGTGAAGGATCGTTAATTAATGTGGCACCATTTAACGAGGCAGAAAAGGAAAAGAAAGAAAAGAAGAAAAAGAGAGGCTAAGAACCGAATCGTGAGTGTTAAACAAGAACACACACACAGCTAAGAGACAATGGATAAAAGGATATTTTGATAAGTAACAAATGGCGAAAGAGTGTCATTACAATGACAGGGAAATTCTGAGTAAAAAGAAAAGGAGGGAAGGAAGGAATCAGATATGTTTTGGCATCGGCCGTGTTATCTAAGGATATGAAAACAAACTATTGGTACGGAAGACATCTTATTATCGGCTACAGACAGACTGGCCAGAGAGAGAAAGAAAAATTCAAATGAAAATGTTGTTTCGTTAAGAGACGAAAAACAGCAACTAAAAAGACTCGGATAGATATGAAAAATTAAAAAAACCACCCACGAGCATCCTTGGCCTGCGATAATAAAATTTTGTTATCAGGAATTGTGCCGAAAGAAAATAAGTGTTTTTTTTCTTTCTTCGAGGCGACAGACCGACTGGGGCTTTGGAGATATTCCTTTTTTTGAGACCATGTCGGGAGGACCACCCATTCTGATAATTAGCGATAAAATACTTGAAGTAAATCACGTGTAGAACAAGAGTTATGACCGCCATTGTCATATTGTCCCGTTCGCGGCTGGAGAAATGATAAACCATTAAGGGGAAGAAAAAGGAAAGAAAAGAGAGATAATTTTTTTTTTTTTTAAACAAGATATTTTTTTTTCTGAAACAAACCGAAGATTCGTCCACGCCCGACTGAGACATCATTGGTCGAGTGGTGATCACGTGATGCACGACGGAGGCTGTTGCCGCCCATCTGGAGGATGAGTAAGAGAGGTTGCCACGAAGATGTGGGGAGGGCAGTTCACGCCCCTCTGAAGTATGATGAGAAGGTGGGAGTGAGGAAAGGTTCCCAAAAATGGAAAAAGGTGGAAATTCCTAACCAGAGAGGTGGATATGTATTTAGAATTATCGAGGAACCCCCCCCCCCCAGCGCCGACAAACCCACCCCGGTTTTGGTCGGCGCCCATATAAACGAAGCCACAACGAGCAATTCAGAGAGTCGAGTTCCAGCAGTCTTCGGTTAAGGCAAGCCTCGCAAATAGCTGACCAAGATTCCCGCACATTTTCCAGACCCACATCTTCAAACCAAGAACAATTATTTTGAAGAGCGACTTAGATCCAGATCACCAGTTTTTCTTTTGACTTTCGTCCAAAGACCCACCGAAACACCAATTTCTTAGAGAGCAGACGACTTGAAGTATTAAAACTTGCCTAGCGGAAAACGACGTGCCGCAATCCATAGAACGGGTCGGGAGATAGATGCAGTCCTATGTATCGAACAACTAGTCATAAAGTTTGTTACCTTTTTCTTTTATACTTCGAACTTTTGAGTTTTCATTTTGTTGCTTTTTATGCGTATTTTTGTGGTATCACCCCCGTTGGACTCGGTTTGCAGTACGGCCCCGATGACTGATTGATTTCCTCTGTCTAGATCAAATCACAACGTGGGTAGGCAGACTGGGAATCAAAGTAGGACGTCACCGTTGGTGCCGTGGTAGACTGGGATACAACGACACGGTTGGCGCTACGACCAGGGGACGACGTCACATTAATTTGAAACTTTTAAACTTGATAAGACACCGGGGGTGTTGAAACAAAATGGCTATTTTTGTAGTGATTTTATAACGTATTTATATTATAAACTTTTTTTAAATAAATAATTATATATATATATATATATATATATGTGTGTGTGTGTGTGTGTGTGTGTGTGTGTGCATGTATGTGTGTGTCTGTGTGTGTATATATATATATACATATATATATATATATATATATATACCTTGAGATGCTTACCACCACGTAGAGAATGTGCTCAAGTTCGGTTTCTTATCTCATACAGAGTTGGCATTGCCTGTCTCCCGGAAGCTTGTAAAAGTGCGGAGGATCACCTTTTGGGAGGATGCCTGTCACTTTACAGAATGGCAGGCACTGCTATCGGGATTTCCTTTTTTGGGTTGCAACGATGGAACTTTTTTTTGGAGTCCACAAAATTATGAGAGTCTACGTAAGCAAAAGAGGTATGAGATATCTGTAGAAAATAGAGAATTCTTAGATAATATGTTGAACTATTGTAAATCAGTTATGCAATGAATATATTTAATATTCTCCGTCAATTCTATAATCCAAGATACTTCCTTTTTTAATGTTTACCACCATTACGAGAGACTGTGCATATATATATATAAATATATATATACGTGTTTTAGCACTTAAAAATTAAGGATACGCTTCATTCATATATATATATATATATATATATATATATATATATATATATATATATATATATATATATACACGTGTTTTAGCACTTAAAAATTAAGGATACGGTTTCAGAGAATTGTTTACAAATGTATGTGATTTTTTTTGCCATATTTCATCCTTTTTTTATTTTTATCGTTTTATGATTCTTTCATAATTAGCGCTCAAACATATATATATATGTATATATATATATATATATATATATTAGGTTGGTGCAAAAATAATGACGTAATAATGTCGGTTTTTGACGTTCAAAAATACGTCAAAAAACGACATTATTACGTCGTTATTTTTGCACCAACCTAATATATGTATATAAATATATACGAATAAGGTGTCGCTGTTGATATTTGAACACGAAACACCAGAGAACAAGCATAGTCGACTTTATCTGGTCTGATAACTGTGTTCTCTGTCATGGAAATGCTTTTCTGCCTGATGCTGTAAGATTCGTGGAGATCATGATTCATTAACTTTATTAAACAGGGTTTTCCTATGTATTTTTTAAAACTTTTTCCGACTTTTAATAATGTCCTGAAAGGATAACGATTTGTATATATATATATATATATATATATATATATATATATATATATAGTGAGGACCGTTTCTCGATTTTATCTAGGTCCCACTCATATAAACCTCAAGGTTCTAGAGTCCTTGTATATCAGACCCCGTGGGGCTTCCCTCTGTGAACAGAGGGAATGCTTACTGGGTCTGAATCTTATTGGACTCTAGTTTTCTTGAAATTCATATTTTTTTCCTTCTTTCCATTCGGTATATTAAATAAATTTACATGCATATATATATTTTTATATCCCAGAAAATAAACTTGACAAGGCTGTGACGAAACCGGTTGTTCATTTTTAGCTTTTTATTATGTCATATCAAGATTTCTTATTCCTAGCTATCATTAAATTTTGTACCATAAAACACTATCTCTCTCTCTCTCTCTCTCTCTCTCTCTCTCTATATATATATATATATATATATATATATATATATATATATATATATATATATATATATATACTTGTAAATCAATAGCAGAATTGTGTAAATGTCCAGGGTTCTTATTTTGATTAACGTATAGCTGGCCACGCGTATTTGAGTGGCCAACTATATATCCCTAGCCAATCATAAGGTTGTTCAGGCGCATTTGCGTTTATTTAACACCCAGAGAACCCAAATGTGGTTTATACTGCAACTATGCAGATCTTAGCTAAAGTTTCTGGGAAAGAGCGTGTTATGTAGCGTGATGAACAATTTGAACAAGGCTACACGCTCAATTCGTCGTGCTAGCTTGTGACTTCGTGCTAGCACAGCTATCGACGGAACCCAGGGGTTACGTTTACTTAATTTCACTCACAAGTCTTGGGTCATGATTTGCAGGCACTTTCCAAAGTTGCCGTCCATCCGGTAACATCAGGAAGTCTCCTTCTTGGCAAATTGTGAGATTCGAACGCGCGTCTCATGCTCAGAATGCGAATGTTCTAGCCGCTCGGCCACGTGCCCATTTTTCAATTAATATAAACACTGTTTAAATACATTAATTCAGGAATAAATGTTGCTTGCAAAATCGGGCATTATTTTCCAACTAACCTAATATATAAAGCTCTCACTGATGGTTCACCAGCATTAAAGTCACTGTTACCTTCCAAACAAGTTAGTTATCGTCGATCCATCAGTACATAGACTCATAGATCAATAGCGAAAATTGAAGACATAATTTCACCAGTTACTGCGAAGTGTTGTGTTGATAAAGTTCTGTTTTACAAGCATTCAGAAGAAACAATTTTTGTCTATTTTTTTCTAAATTCTATTTTAGTTGAAGGGCAAAAAGTGAAAAAGATACTCATAATAATCACTTATTATCATTTTTCGTTTTGAAGACATTTGGTAACAGAATGGTACTTCTCAACTGTAAATCTGTACAAATCGATCGTAATATTGCTTAATATTTCAATCAACAATGCTATGTATGGATGGGTTTAACTCCTGTAGGCACTCCTGTAGGTACTCCTGTAGAGTATATGGCCACAGACTCACTTTAGACGTCGTGGATTTGAGGGGTGGAGTTGCCAGTTTACCCTCATGCAGTGTTGAATTTAAAGCTGTCATTCTTTTTAATTGCTTGCCAACTAAGTCTAGAGGGACCAGCCTTCTTAAACCGCAACTCAGAGAAAGATGGGTTGATACCTTACCAACGGCCTCGATTGGATTTTCAATACGACTTACCGCTACATTAACAACTACCCTAGTCCTTTATTTCAACACCATAAAAAAAAAAAAAAAAAATAACACTAAAAATTAAGTAAAAAAACGGGGAGAAAAAAAAACTTAGAAGTAGATATGAAGATTTTTTTCTTTTTCTTGTTTAAAAAATTCAAAGAGAAACTTCCTATGCTTTCAACACTGTTCAAAAATTACCTCTTTTGTCTAATTGACTTTGATTAAGGACTTCCACTCGAGTCTCTAAGTTATAAAACATTTTCGTGCTTCTGACATTTCAATTTCTGTAGTGGAATAACAATTCATCATAATCATCAATGCAATCAGTTCTGTCCTGCGGTCGTAGGATCGCTGTGCTGCTGAGTTCACGTCCAATTCCATCCATATGCCGAGGTTACGTGGGAATATCTCAGCCTCTGGGAATGATCCTCTCGTACACTCAATAATAGTGCGAAAATATTCTTTCTTCTGTCTGCTTCTTCTTATGCCTAACGTGATACCTTGTAGGATGGTATTAGAACGGTTGGTGACACTTCTCACGTAACCATACCATTTTCACTCTCTTCTTGAAGGTAGATCTGGCGTCTTTCAATGGGCATATATCTTGTCTGACATGATCTTGTGCTGTGTTATTTGTAATAGGGTATAAATCTGTTGTTTCATCGACAGCAATATATAAAAAATACACTCTAGAAAACGAAATACAAAAATGTTTTTTTTTGTTGTTTATTTTGTTTTGGCTTCCGTGAATAAATTTACATAGCAAACTGGACCCTCTATAACTTTTTATAAAATTTAATTAAAGAAAATTTATTCGTGATCAGGAATGCTTAATGTAAAGCAATATGAAAAAAAAAATACTTCTGGTTTCAGCGCCTATTGTATAAGTCAAACCAAAAATTGTACCGGAGATAGGTTTCTTCGCAAACAGGAAACTCCAAGGCGATGTTTTTGTTTTATTCTTAATTAAAGGCACTGAGATCAAACTACATGTGTTTTATTTATTGATTTTATTCGGTCAATCCTATTAATTATAAAATCGAAATACGGCCATATGCTCAAAATAGCCCGTTATATTTAGTTCTGAAATTTACATACAAATATATGTATTATCTGATTGAGGTTGGACATCACGATGATCATTTCTTACAGAAATTCTTAAAAAATTTACATTATTCTATATATCATTACAGTATTTACCGGCTTACAAGACGCTGCGGCTTGAAATACGCACACTAAGTAATTCCTAAGAAAAAAGTATTTCTCATACAACACCATGCATCCCTCACATACAGGCGCCACGTATTGTTTACATTACTCACTCGTCCGATTTTGTTTGTATGGCAATGACATACTAGTAAAGAGCAAAAAGGCTCTGCTAGTAAACAGGGCATGTTTAAGCTTGTGGATCGGCTCCAGGAAGGTTTATAGTCTTGGAAATACTTATACCAGCTAAGTACTGATGTTACATCATATAAAAGGTTGAATTTGATAGATAACATTATAGTGTAATGACTCAATATATAAAGCCGCCTCCCTATCAGTCAAGTCAATTAGATGACTCTCTAAGCTTACTTGAGGCTGGGCTTTTCAGGATATTGTTTAGGAGAAAATGTGCGTCTTGTAAGCCAGAAAATAACATTAAACTTCATGAAACATATAGCAATCAATGGCTGTTCTGTTAGCAAATATTTCAGAAAATATTTGTACTCAAATTTAACTGTTTGAATATTAAATATTTCAATATACAGTGTTTTAACATATTTGCAGTATAGAACACCGGTTGACTCTGTGGGCGTAGAAGAAACACACAGGCCTGAACAGACGGACAGGGATGAGAATGATCATACGTGCTAAAGATGAGAACTTACATTGATTTGCAGTGTGCTTTTAAAATCGAAACAGCTCTGATCATGATTCAAGCTTGTTTTGCTTTTCGAGCATTTGAAACATTTAAACGGATATAAATCGGTTTTAAAACGTGCTTATTATTAGTTTATTATCAACTTTCTGTTCTCGCGTTTTGTATAAATATAACTGGGTATGTCTTGTATAGCCCCCTCATGGTGGGAGGTCAACGGGGCCCTTTCGATAATAATGTTTCATCTTCTCACTCGGCCGGTGATTGCTAGATGTTTTGGGCTACAATGAATGACATTGACACAGAGAATTTTAAATAATTATTATATTAATATCGACATTTGCTAAACATCAAGTGGGGGGTCGTTCTCCCTCACTGGAGAGCCGTTTAAGACAGGAAAGTGAACAAGTCTACATTGCTTGACGTGTTAGAACCAACTTGAAAAAAAAATGTCTCTGTTTATCATTCCGACGCTAGCTCAGCCAATCGAAATCGACTTCCTTACTTTGTCTTACATCTGACAC
The DNA here is from genome assembly GCA_963932145.1 of Acanthosepion lycidas. NCBI lineage: Eukaryota > Metazoa > Mollusca > Cephalopoda > Sepiida > Sepiidae > Acanthosepion > Acanthosepion lycidas. The sequence goes on along the minus strand of OZ010582.1, from coordinate 114,945,217 downwards.
CGAAGGAAGTCAATGCTGAGATAAACTTCCCCCTTAAAAAAATAGCCTGTTAAGTATTATTTAACATATGTATTTGGGTTTTCTTTTTACTAATATTGGGAATTTTTTTTTTTTAGAACATTGTCTATTGAGAAAAGTAACGGCGAATATTTATTTGCAAGATTAACAAGCAGTTACATAGACGCTATGTGGAATTATGCAAGCGGTGCATTAGGTGTTCAGAGTGTAATTACATATTCACCTCTATGGATTATGAGTTAATCACCTAAGGCAGAATCATGAGTGAATGGTAAGTATGTGCGTCTAGAATTTGTTTATCAGTCCCGCCTGTGTGTCGTTTATTGTATATTTAAGAGTTTAATTGGTAAAACTTGCAAAGAGGGAATTTGGATTTCTCGTGAGCTTTCAGGAGAGAACAGAACAAGACAGCACACTTTAAACCAGGAATTCCAATCTTTCACACAGACACATATAAAATATATATATTTAACTGGAATCACCCCAATCAAGGAAGGGGTGTTACTAAAAATTAAGGGGTTACAGGGTGTGTAATAATTCGGAGCAGAAACAATAATAAGGAGCAGAAAGAGAATAGAGTAAACATTCGATTACCATTGCATTTAAATTTTTGAAAATTAAAGTTGGCTGGAAAGCATGGAGCCCGAAGTGAGTTCCACGAGCAAGAAGTGCCAGTAAATAAACTGTTAGCATAGAACTTACGGCTACATCTAACCATTTCAACTGTAAATTGATGGGATCTCGACGACAGTCTAGTGCTGCGCTTAAATTCAAAGATTTTAGGTACCATAGCAAGCTGCTTATCCGAACAATTACCATGAAAGCATTTGTAGAAAAAACATAGAATCAAATTTATATATATTCCATTGAATAATACAGATACGTTATTTCTAATTTTGTACGGATCCTTTCCAGTTTTCTAATCGGTTTCTTGGTATTAAGATGAAATTCATCAAGAAGGCACCGTAGTTTTTCCCTACCCAAATATTTTCGATCTCCTCCAAGATTATTCTCAGGGGTAAATTACAAAGATAAACATATTGTAACTTTGATAAGGTCTACATTTTGTTGTGACTGTCACTTTTAAAATCCCCCATGAACGCGCTCTGTTATAATTAGTTTAAAATTTTAAAAATCATCCATTGTAGCCATAATTTTTTTTTTTTTTTTGCAAAACAAATGTTCTAATATAAGGGAGCTGACCGGAAATTTATTGAATTGCAAAATGGCATTAAATGTTTGTTATGTGTATTTAATACGTTGCTGCTACACTCGTAATTAATTTTGTTGAGTGTTGATTCGTTGCTTTTTATATAAAGGGCCTCGATAATATGTCTATATTATTCAATGAAACATGATATGCTACCTATATATATATATATATATATATATATATATATATATATATATATATATATATATATAAACGAAATGAATTTATTTAAACAAAGTAACTAATAATAACAAAAACAAAATGTCCTTAACAAGTGGAAGAATTTAGAGAACGCCATGTTCATACTGTTAACTGAAAATTACGTCAATTACTGTCACGAGTGGAGATATAGTTTGTATTGCTGTGTTGACGGATTCAACCATTTTCTTTTGATTTCTTGATACTGTTGTGCACGTTTGTTTGGGAGAGTAGTAATTTTGTTAAGAAAGGTGAAATATGGAAAAAGCCTGGACGTAGATTAATATTTGGGTCATATTTATTAATATTTATGAGCACAAATATATTTCATATATATATATATATATATATATATATATATATATATATATATATATATATATAATAAAAAGGCTTAAACACTAATATTCCATGGTCATAATTTATTCCATTGGAATCGTAAATACGATCCAATTCATCAGACCTACAAATCATCAGACCTACAAATCATCAGACCTACAAATTCAAACTTTTTGAATTCGTAGGTCTGATGAATTGGATCGTATTTACGATTCCAATGGAATAAATTATGACCATGGAGTACTAGTGTTTAAGCCTTTTTATTATATCCTTACTCTGTCCTGGACATTGAGTTCTACCTGGATTCTATCCTCTCGGAAATTTTTATTCTAAAAATATACATGTGTATATATGCGCCTGTGGATTTTGCATATATATGTATATTTACCACTAATATTATCTATCTATCTATCTATCTATATATATATATATACATATATATATATATATATATGTATATATATATATATATATATATATATAATAGACAACCATTTATTTATATTTGATATTATTATTCAAGTGGAATAATAATATCCAATATAAATAAATACTTTCATAAAAAACATTCTTATTCTTTTAATTTGTAACTTTTTAGTTGTTTATATATATATATATATATATATATATATATATATATATATATATATATATATATATATATATTATGAAATGGACTAAGTCCGTGAAATTTCATAGAAAAAAGGTGTCCTCCAAAAGAACAACACCAATTACGAGATGGTTCCACGCTTCTTAAAACCTCCTGATCATAGTCCTTGCTGCTGGACGTAGTTTATCGTCCTACCCAGGACACAGATGTAGTTTATCGTCATACCCACGACAGCATTACTAAGTAATATTTAAACATATTAGATTTACATTTATTTTTTGTAAAAACAATACTTTCCTAACACCCGAGTATTTGCTGGATTCAGGCATCTCTCTCTGAAGGCTTGATATGCTGGCTGTTATCGATACAGAAACTAAAATCAGTAGGCCGAGTTCAAATTACAATCCAGCCTGCTGCAATCGCTTTTGCACAAATCTCTTTGGAGAAGACATAAAATCATCTCTCCATCCCACCAGCTATGTGATGAATAGCAGAGCAGACAAAACTCTATTGCCTTGGGTAGCAATTAGTTTACGAATTCAAATCTCTGAATTTAAAACAGTGGAATAGGGAACAGGAAAACACACCACATTTTTTCCAAGCATGGATTGCAATTCACATCTAATAAAGCAAACATATCTGTAGAGAATCACGAACGTCTTCGCCCTTGAAGGAAGATAGCATTTGAATACGCAACTTCAAGAGACCACGTTCATTAATCACACAATAAATTGTGAAATGAATTCAAGTGTTATGGTAATTTACCCACACACGCATGAACTTTCTCAGTTATAAAAAGAAGCAGGTACTGCCTTTTGGAGAAGGAAGTTTCCATTAGTCAGCTTTGACAGTAGAACCGATCATTCTTGATGTAACACTCTCGTTTGTATACATTTGTATTACTTTTTCGGTTATATATATTTATTTAACTCAATTTCTCTCTTGTTTCTATTTCTCGCCGTAACAAGACCACAACTGTAATGGCAGATGATCAAATTCATAGATCATCCAATAAAGAGCAAACTGTTTATAAAGCAACGGCTCCCTACTTGTTAAGTAAAATGGACTTTTTCGATGACCAATGAAAGAGTCAGAGTGCCATGCAGTGTACTTCAGCAGAATATTATTTTTAGAGGAAGTTCATCTCGTCTATGACTTTGCGATGTTGATCTTAAGGATCAGTGGGAAGACAAAATAAGAAAGTCAACTTTGATTGCCTGAGTAACGTGGGAATGAGATATATAGAAAATATTTTTTTTCAGGAAGTTGTTTCCGAATCGTCGAGCAATGCAGACGTGTTACCTTTCGTGTCTGAAACGGCTCCCCAGTGAGGGTGCGACTCGACTGGATAGTTAGATGTATACGTCAACGCTTAATATAATAGTTAAGTTAAAGTTGTGCTGAACTTCTTTTATTTTTGAACTCAAAACAACTAGCGATCAACGGCCGAGAAAGAGAGAAATACAACTTTATTTTCGAGGGGGCTATGCAGCAAAAGTAACTATCCATGATCTAACTTATTTAACGGCTAAGAGGCATTGCCTTACAAGGCTAAATGAATCTAACATATTTGCAAGAAGCTGAGAGTATGGAAATCTGGATTCATATATTTCCTTAGTGAAAAGAGAGCGTAAACTGTCCAAGCTGTTCGACCAACTGAACTGCCATTGTCATAAAACACCTAGTTAATTGTAATTTGTTTGTTGTCAGTTCGTGGTAGTTTCTTTCATCTAAAAGGAATCTAAGCTTTTTGAAAGGAAAAGAAAAGAAAAACAAGTCATTGTTCTTTCCAGCGAATCGAAGGATTAATCACGAACCTGACGACAAACGATATCGATTGCATCCAATGTACACGCTGGTTATATAAGCGGAGGACATGCGAAAATCTATTCGTCCTGAAAGAAACAATGTTAAATTATGAACTGTAACCATTCTTAGTATAGGATCGAAATATAGTGCAATGCTTTCATAGACATATATTCATATTATCTCTCTCTCTCTCTCTCTCTCTCTATATATATATATATATATATATATATATATATATAACAGCTTTTGATATCTGTAAAATTATAGATTTTAACGTATGTCAAGGTGAAGAGAATTCTGTCAATAAATTGCTCAATAAATATCAAGAGTAATAATTTTTACGAATAAAATTCTATTAATGCTGACATACTTTTAATCATATCATTTTAAGTATATCAATAGGTATTATTATTACTATTATTATTATTACAACTACTAATGCTAGTATTATTATTACTACACACTATTACTATAAATATTATTATTAGTACTACTACTATTATTGTTAATATTATAGCATTACTGTTATTATAATTACTGCTACAGCTATTATTATTATTACTACTACTGTCCTTCTTATTAATACTACTACTATTACTATTATCATAATTACTACTTCAACTATTATAATTATTACTACTACTGTTACTATTAATATTACTATTATTATTACCACTACTGCTAACAATTTTACTAATTCTACAACTATTATATACTACTATTACTTTTATTACTACTTCTACTACACATATTCTTACTACAAGCATTTGTATTACTTCTACTATTATTATTATCACTGCTACAACTATTATTATTATTACTACTGCCATTATTATTAATATTACTATCATTATTATTACTAGTAGTACAACTACTTTTATTATTATTAGTAGTAGTACTATTATTATTACGACTACTACTATTATTATTACTACTAATAATTAATATTGCTATTATTATTACTACTGCTACTATTATTACGACTACTGCTAGTATTTTTATTACTACTACTATTATTGTTATCATTACTCTCAGCATGTGTTATGTTATCTGCTTTGAATCTTGCAGAGCATGTTACAAACTATGTAACTATAGACCCTATAGACAAATTGTCATTTAATTGATAGCACTTTTCTTAATATATAGGTGGTTTCACTGGGACGAAATTCAGGGCGACATATACGCTGATTTTACGTGGGACACTGTTAATAAAATTATCCATTCTATTTCTCACGAGGCCCGGATCTTCGATTAGTGTTGGCTCAGTCACAGTCTTCATTCCCCACATCCTGTTAATGTCGATCTCCAGGTCGTTGGTTTGTCTATATCAATACGCATACACTTCCTGAATTTCTTGTTATTTTATTTTAATATCTTTTCTGATGGCTTTTATTGAGCTGTCAGTTTGAATTGGCATATCTCAGAGGATAGTTACATGGTTATTTTGCGTAATTGTGTCTAGTTGGTGTTCAAACAATCAGTGGTTTCGATTTTGTGCTTCTTGCATGTCTTTCAGTGCACATATGTCTCTACCTTGTTTTGTCTGTGGGTATATTCATTTTTTGCTAGTGCCGGACATTTTTGCTAGTGCCGGAGATAATATGGTCGACAGTTTCATCATATTTCCCACAGATCCTGCATTTCGGTTGAGTTCCATACTCGATTAAGTGATTTGTTATTTTATTTTAATATCTTTTCTGATGGCTTTTATTGAGCTGTCAGTTTGAATTGGCATATCTCAGAGGATAGTTACATGGTTATTTTGCGTAAATATGTCTAGTTGGTGTTCAAACGATCAGTGGTTTCGATTTTGTGCTTCTTGCATGTCTTTCAGTGCACATATGTCTCTACCTTGTTTTGTCTGTGGGTATATTCATTTTTTGCTAGTGCCGGACATTTTTGCTAGTGCCGGAGATAATATGGTCGACAGTTTCATCATATTTCCCACAGATCCTGCATTTCGGTTGAGTTCCATACTCGATTAAGTGACAGTGATAGGATCAAGTTGCGAGCCTTGGTCCTGAGCTGCAATAATTAAGCCTTCTGTGTCAGTTTTCAAATCGGTGCTCCTCAACTCAGGATGTGCTTTTTTTAGTCCACATCCGCTTCTTTTTAGGTATTTGTTTCCTTCTAGTTTTTATTTATTTATTTTATTTTTTTTATTTATTTACGTTATTTTTTTTTTTTTTTTTTGCAATTTCATTTGGCCAAGTTGTTTTTCTTTTTTCTTTTTTACCCGTTTGACGTAGATCGCATTCACATCATTTTCTGTTCAGGTATAGTAAGCAGTTTCTTGAGTAGTGTAATTTCTTTGTTGATGGAGTGGATTTGGTGTTTTACTAATTGTAAGAGAGGATCAAGCTGGATTAAACATCGGCTTTCTAAAACTGTCAACATCTTATATCGTGTGGTGCATCCTCATTTGGGTAACCATTTTTCTGTTTTTGGCGTCCAACCCTTTTATGTCATTCAACTTCCATTTGATAATGTCGAAGCTGTATGTTCCTACGGTATAGCTAAGGTATTGATAGCCTTCATTTTATCGCCCCCCACCCCCCACCCGCCATTTAGTTCGCTTTCTAGTATCAGACGCACTCCACGATAATATTCATTTCGGTTCTTTTTCTTCATAATTGAATTTTGTATTCCGTCTCCTTCCTTAATTCCTAAGTATTTGTATGTCTCGTTATGGTCTACTTCCTTAATCTTGTTGTTAATATCAATGTCTAAATTGTCGTAGTTTTCGTTAGTTTACCGCTTCTGAACGTGAAACTGAAATACACGCGAGCAAGAAGTATAACCTTTTATAGCAATATACATAAACATAAAAATGTCTTAAAATAATTGTCGGACTTTGTCCATTTTATAATGTGTGTGACGTCATTTGTTTACATTTGGATACGCTTTGAGCAGATATGAATGTACGTGAGAGATTCATGGAAGATTGAAGTTTAAAAACAGTAAAATTCGACCTTGCTAACCGAACACTCCTCTGTAGCCAAATCGGTTAAGGCACGTCAAGCTAAATGACGGTTCCGTATAGGATACAGGTTCGAATCCTGTCGGAGGACGAATACTTTCTGTGAAAATTTCTCGGACATTGAGGCCGGTAAATGTTGATAAAATACTGTTTATTATAAACAGAACATTTACTTTAATATTTGCATCTAGAAAAGAATGTATAAACATAAAAATGTCTTAAAATACATGCATATCTATATCTATCTATGTATATATATATATGACTTTGTTACATTTGTCGATGCCGAACACAATCATAATGTCTTCGCTGAAGGTTTTTACAATGCTGAGTAGGATTTTCTGTTGTTTGCCTTCCTTGGGAAATGTTTTAAGATCATCAATATAGAATGTGGGATTCTGTAACTTTCTCTTTTACATCCCTTCTGTCCTGCTGGGAATAAATTGTTTTTTCTCAAGTAGGTTGTATGTCCTCTCTGTTATGATAGTAGTGACGATCTTCTACATTGTTGGTAGACAGGTGATGGGTCTGTAGTTCTTGGTGTTTTGCGTCTATTTTGTTTTCCGGAGGAGGTATATTACTCCCCACGTGAACCATCGGGGGCATTTTTCTCGGTTTATGATTATATCATTATATTCCTGTGCGTGTTCTTGTTGGGTGTGTAATAAGTTTTTTATGCAAAAATGGGTATTCAGTTTATTCCTGGTACTTTCTAGTTTTTGGTTTTGCAGATAGCAGAGGTTGTTTCCGTAATATTGATGTCCGTCTACTTTTGGTACTCTATATGTGCGTGTTGTTCTTGCTGTTTTCTTGATCGATGTAGCTCTTTCTATTATTATTATTATTATTATTATTATTATTATTATTATTATTATTATTTTATTTCCTTTGATTTCTGGTGTGTACACATTTCTTTCTGGGTCCCGCACAGAGACCTAAGGTCAGAAATGGCATCAAGATATTTTCCACTGAGCAATTAGGTAACGAACAGCAGCAGACATATTTTACATAGATAAAGCCCTTCGTAAGATGTGGTCCGTATTCGTGAGAACAATCTTTTGTATTTCTTTAAGGCATGGGCTAAATTTGTTCTCACGAGTACAGCCCACACGAAGGGCTTTGTCTAGGTAATTTGATTTTCTAGTGGAAAATGTCATGATGCCATTTCTAAACTTAGGTCCCCAGGCGGGACCCGGAAAGAAATGAGTACACATCAGAAATCAAAAAAAATAAAATAATAATAATAATGATAAAAATAATAATAACAACAACAACAACCCCGGTTATGGAGTTTTTATTATTATTATTATTATTATTATTATTATTATTATTATTATTATTATTATTTCTGTGAACTTCACTCTTCTTCTTTGCATCTCGTCACGAAAAGTCATCCTACGACAAGTATGCTGAACTTCTCATACTTTGATACATTTTGTAACCTTGCGAAAAATAGAGATATGTCCGGCCACTCTTTAAGGGGTACAGCTATCAAGTAATCTCAGTACTACCAGATACGGTTTATCGACGACGACAAAACTCGTACCAACCACCGCAAGCTTTACAGGTGATGAGGGCGGCTAGACGTCAAGCAGAAAGGGCGGGTGAATCCATTTTATAAGATCAA
>OZ010582.1:114846423-114931423 GCA_963932145.1 Acanthosepion lycidas | reverse complement strand
TATTGTCATTAGCAAATTGTTTTAAAGTAAGAAAAAATCTGATTTAGATTGAAAGGTTTTTGATAATTCTTGAACATTTTTGAAATTGATAATAGATATAAGAAAACTTTCATTTGACAACACACCGAGACACAGTTCTGCAAAGAGGTTTAATTCCAGTACTGCTTCCTAAGTATAATTATTTTTATATAATAATATTTATATAATGCTTGTGTGATGTCAATGAATACTCGTTGTCACTTTCGTAATGCTCGTTGTAGTAGAGACTTTGTAATCGCAGATACAACTATAGTAACGCTGTTGAACAATACTAGTGACAGACGCCTTCGAATAATACTCGCACTAATAGTACTTGCTCGATAATACTCGCTCGAATAGTAATCCGTATAGTGACCTGAATAGAGAAATAGTATAGTGAATAGAGTACAGAATAGCGGTACGTATAGTAATAGATGATAGACTAGAAATAGAGATCAATCTAGACGTAATGCGACTACCTATAAATGCGTTTCCTCTATGGTCACATGATCTACTTAATTCAATAATGAGATCTCCTGTGTTTGCTCACTGGCGATCTATGTTCAAACTCAAGTATCGGCAACGACACTTTATTCCTATATAACAAATCTAAAGCCCAAGAGCCAATCAGGGTAGAGGATTTTGTGTGTGTGTGTTTTTATGAAGGTAAGAAAGACAAGAAGCGAAGGCCAATGCAGGAAAGACAACGGTTAACCTTTGTGTTGTGGTAAATCCTCCCGCGGTAGAATGACCTCTTTCTCTTCTCATAAATACTAACAGCGAGACTTTCTAGGGAAGAGTCGTAGGGTAGCGGAGACGCAGTCTCTGACTGTGTGTGACTTCTGTCGAAGTCTCTGTTTTGGCAGAGAGGAACCCGGACGAGGCTATGCCGAAGGGCAGAGTTTCGCCCGTGGAGGTAGACAGACCCTGAACCCGTTTATCCGGGTTCAAAGGGAATATTTTTGGCCGAGCCTACGGGCTCGGAGAACCCACAGTAAACTCGGCCTTGTGCCACATACAATCCTCGTGGGGGTCTGTAAAATACACAGCATGACAGACCTCAATTATGAATGTCAGTGGCATTGGGACAAAGGAATGTAGCTCGGCAAAACGCTTGCCATGAGAATAGCGACAGAGGAACGAGAGGTGTTTCGTCTATGGATAAAGGGTTGTAGGTTGGAAAATAATATATCACCCACAAGCCCACGTCTACACTTTTGGACTCTATTAACACAGGCAAATGAGGATTGTGCAGATCCAGGTGACATATGACAGCAATACTCCATTTTTCGTCTTATCTAGCTCTTGTATAAGTAATATACCAGTAGGAATTAGATACTTACTGGAGAGGTACAATAAACCGACCATGTTCCCAACTTCTTTTTTAAGAGATCGGATGTTAGAATTATATATTTATTCCTTTGTCCCAATGCCACTTACATTTATAATTGAGGTCTGCCATGCCGTGTACACAAGAGTGAAGCATCCCAATCACTTCTTCCCAAGAATTACTGCTCTGTGGAAAAGATTCCAGGCAGGATATTTTCCCAATCACTGCAATCTTGACATCTTCAATCAAGGTGTTATGGCCTGTTTAGGGGCCAGAAAGAAAGACATGGAAGACGAAGGTAGGTTGAACAAGTGTATTGAAATAACAGATATATACAAAGCAAGAGTGTTAGTAATAAGCAAATAGAGCTGTACGTCCGAACGATAGCTTATCACTGTGACTTCGCTGACCAACCGACTGCCCTAGGAAGTCTCGCAGTTAGTATTTATTAGAGGAAGAAGAGTTCATTCTACTGTAGGAGGGTTTACCACAACATATATATATATATATATATATATATATATATATATATATATTGTTGTGGCCTGCTTAGGGGACAGAAAGAAAGACATGAAAGACGAAGGTAGGTTGAACAAATATATTGCAATAACAGATATATACAAAGCAAGAGAGTTACTAATAAGCAGTTAGAGGTGTACGTCCGAACGGTAGGTTAACACTGTGACTCCGCTACCCTACGACGTGAATGTGACCTTTGTGAGCTTTCAAATTGGAAGATATCGGCTGTTCGTTGACCTGCAGAGGGATGGGTTCCGCCAGGTCGACTTTTCCAAGACATGCTTTTAACTCAGACTTGTGGAATTAACAGTTCCAGTGGCCAATTTCTCAGCAGCCTTACAATAACAATTGCTCATCACACTAATGATGACGATGATGTTGATGACAATGATGTTGATGATGATGCACCTCCCAATACAACAAATTGTTACATATCTATGGTACCTCGTCGGAATGTTCTGCTTAGCGAGATTGTTTGCCTGACTATTGCTACTTAGTAGCAAGTATGAATCTCGGATCCCCATATTGTTGGCCTTATGCTAAACAAGGATAGTTTAGTAAATAACAAATCATCATCACCATGATCATCATTATCCCCCTCACTTTTCTAATCGTAGGTCGAGATCCAAAAGCAGAAGTCATCCGGAATCTCCCCCACACCGATCTGTCGACGGCAGCCATCATCAATTCTGGTATAATCATACTTATCCATTGTTTGACATTCTCCAACCATTTTTTTTGCTTTCGCGCCCTCTCCTACGTCCACGTTCAACGGTGCCTTGCATGATGGTCTTGCACAGGCTGTCGTGCCTTGTAACATGTCCAAACCACGCCATTTTTATACGTTTGACAGTGGCGAGAAGAGGTTTCTGGTGGCCCACAAAACTTTCAACTTTTTTCCGTACAAACGCATTAATTGTATATTCACAACAGATCTCAATGAGTTTTCTTATACATCTGTCTTCAAACGCTTGGATCCTTCCCTCTGTATCTGTCAAAAGTGTCCACGTTTCACATCCATATACGAGAACTATTAGCGATTTGTACAGTCTCGACTTCGAAATGACAATTATGACATATCAAATAAAATTAGTTTCTACAGTGTAACCCGGATATAAGAGAGTTGTTGGGTCCGGATAATAAGTCTCTTATATCCGGGTTTCTCTTATATCCGGGGTTTGGTCTATTTTGTAGAAGTAAGTATAGCTCTAATTTGGGACCATAAAAAATCTCTCTTATATTCGGGTTTCTCTTATAACCGGGTCTTTTATATCCGGGTTACACCGTATATTAATATGGCAGAATTCAATTTTAAACTTAATTAAAAAATGGCAAAAGAAACCTCATTTCGCTACAAGGAGTCACCTCATTTTTCAGTTGGGTTCGTTAAATTCACATACTGCCACTGAATCAATGCTCCCAGCTATGGGTAAAATAGTAGGACTTATATCTAGAAAAATCATTATTATTCTAAAAAATATATTGCTACAGCAATATTCACTCACAAAAGAAAAAATTTCTTACACTCCAAAATATGTTTCGGTTTACATAACACATAAAGGGTTGATAAACCGTAAAAACATATGAATGAATCAATCAATTCCTTTTCAGTGGTTTTCCAAGGTACGTGTTATCCACTTTAACATAAAAAAAAAGAATTCATAAGTTTTACTCAATGATCCCAATGTTCAAGAATAGTGCTACTGGGAATTCTTATATTCTAAAAAGAATCAGTGGAATTGTTTCGCTAAAAGAAGAAAAGAAATCGTATCCCGAGTTCGCTAAGATCTACAGAGAGAACAGCTACTCTTCTATAGATGAAAGATCTTTTGAAATACCATAATCTGACTGGTTTGAGGATCAGAATCGAATCAATATCATCAAAAGTGAAAGACGAGACCCGAATATCGGGGACCCTGAGAGAAATTTTGTCAGGAGGTATAAATTTTCTCACGTCTCCATTATCTTCCCGTCTTTATACACATTTCTTTTTTTTTTAAATACCATTTTCCTTCAAGACAAGGGGATCAGGGATCTTCACAGATTCTTTTTCCTTATTACCTGTGAATTGTTACGCACTCTTAGGAAATATATTGTCAGTCTTTTCCCATTACCTTTTCAATGGTTTTGAATACAGAGTCCCGCTTCTTCAAGACTGCTGCCACCTAAGTTTAGAGAGTACAGTGTACCCTGCTATTTAAGCCATAGATTGGGGTTCTGTATATAACTTTTATTACATTAATATATGTAATATAGAAATATTTCAGTACACTGTTCAATAAACATCATTTTTAGCTAATTTGATGGCGCTGAATCTGAAAATAATATTACTTTTTTTTGGATAGCTACAAGTTTTTTGACTCAAAAACACTTTTTTATAAAAATATTTTCAAGTGGCTGGCATAAATTGTTCGGCCTACCTGAAAATTGATGGGTTTCTACGACCTTTATTAACTAAATTTTACGATCAGCCAGGATCATAAATTGATCTTTTTTTCCTAAAAATGAGTAATTTCAGTACAGCAAAAACTATGGTCATTTTCCAAATCAGCATCAACAAATTAGCTAAAAAATGTGTTTCGTTTCTTGGCACCAAAAATCATGTTGACCAGTGTTATTTATAAACAACATTAGCTGGTTTTTGTTTTGATTTTTGTTGCTGTTGTTGTGATGTTGACCTTTGATCCCGTTTGAGTTATTTTTTTTTTCTTTATTTGGTAATTTGTGATTAGTTAAATTTGCTTGTTTTTATGATAAAAAAAAATGATACAAACACACGCACAGGCGCATGGACGTCTTATTCGATAAAACCAACACAACCGCCCCCCCCCCAAAAAAAAATAACTTTTATAATGGGTTACGAAAGCCGGATGTAGTGAGACATTGGACAATTTATATTTAAATATGGACCGGAAATCAAGAAATGGTCATGAAATATAGAAAAATGGACTAAATGTTAAAGAAAGAACTTCTTTTGCTCTTTAACCAAATTTTATATAAACCATTTCATGATTCTTATCTATAACGGGCGATGCTAACTCTGGCCAGGGTCTTATCTGATAATGAAGGCCGTTTTAGTCAGTTGTAAATAAGTATCATGAACTTATTTGTTTTTGTTTCATTGATCATAATTGTTCGAGATATATCTAATAAGCACTCCCTTCTATTTCCTTTGATATGCGTTAAATTACATAATTATTCGTATATAAATAAGTCCTATTATATATATATATATATATATATATATATATATATATATATATATATATATATATATATGAGAATCCCTCGATTAATGCGTTTTCGATTAGTGTGATAAAATGTTTATATACCAAAAGAGATAAAAGTGATAGAATAAATGTATGAATATCAAACAGAAGATTTTAGGGTTCATTTCTTCTGACATGTTAATCATCAGGTTTACTAAAGTGTATTACTGATAAAGTTTATCAATTTTATTAACTAAATTTTGTAATCAGTACAGCGAAACTGGTAGCTAACCAAAAAAAAACTAAGGCCATTTTTGTAATCAGCATCATCAAATAAACTAAAAAATGTCTTTTGTTTCTTGGCCCCAAAGATTGTGTTATTCATTATTTTTGTTAATTATTGTTATTGGTAATTGTTATTATTAGTAATTTATAAATTAAAATTTAACATGGGTAAGTATGCATATGTTAGTTCAGGTTACTGTAAGCGTTCTGAAAGCAAAGGAAGTACTTGTTGCAGATTACTTTCACAACACAAAGAAAAATCACTGTAAGTAGACTCGAATATCGGGGACAGAAAGAAATGCTGAAAACTCGATTCGTCGGTACTATCTCAAATCACAATGCATGTAACCAGTCAGAAAAATAACTCCCTCTCTAACAAACGCCGTAGCCAAAAATGCCTGAATTTTCCGCTCCCGAATCAAGAACACCAACTGCTTTTATCGACAGAACCTATTTTTTTCATTCGTCGACAGCTGGGATAGGATGTTCAGTATTTGCATATCAAAATACTTTTATAGCGACTCCTGCGACAGACTTGTTTTTTTTAATTCAAATATTCCATTTTCAGCATGTTATGCGGAATACGTACCCTTTTGTTTGGTAAGTAATTATCTTTTTCGACACTTTTTCCGTCGTAGAATACACGCGACGCGCTGTCGCTTGGTTTAACACTCCGCTACAACACTACGACAACACCTGTTCATGTAACAGATGATGATGAAGAAATAGTTAAAGTCAGTTCATGAATCTCTATCTAGAAAAGGCAGGATGGATGTGTGTGTGTGTGTGTGTGTCTGCGCGCACGCGCGTGTGGGTGTAACGAATGCACGGCCGCAATTTTCGACGGATCTGCATCCAAAATTTACATTCACATTCTCCAAGTTAGCGGGAAGGCCCAGACTGACATTGCATTTCCCAACTCCCATCGGTAGTGAAAATAATCGATTTTTTGATGCTTCATGTAGTTTGCGGCCATTTTGTACTGACCAGAATGAGAGCCAATAGCTGGCTGCCACGAAAGGCAGGAATATTCTACTACCCAGCGTGAGAGCCAACAGCTGACTGACAGGAATGTTAACTAGCATGCAAATAAATCGATAGCTGCATTCGTCACAATTGGGAAAAAATTTAAATCTGCATGGCACTTTACTCCAATTTGGCTCATTCGCTTGCTTAAAGTCAACGTTGATTCTGATTCCGCAGAACTGGGTTAAGTGTGAAAAATTATTTGTTGTTAACATTCTTTTTTCATTCGGTTTTTCCAGTTACGAGTCCTTTTTTAAAGCTGATCGTTTTGTGTTCATTTTGTCTAGTTCTTTTTTCGTAACAGATTTAATGTTTAGTATAGAGCTTAGAAAAATTCGCAGAGTGAGATAGGCAAGAAGTAAGACATGTAGCAACATCAGCACGGCAAAGGGCACTCCTTTAAAGGCAAGGAAGGGCAAAAATATTTTAAGTCAAGTGATAGCGATTGCTGTATGAGTCGTACAATTTTTTAATCAAGCACGGGCAACGCCGGGTCATGCTGCTAGTGATGTATATGAATTGGAAATATCTGTAACGGTTTGTTTTAGTTACCTGAAGTGATACGCTGAAATTTTTCAGCAAAGTTTCCTATTTGTTTAGATTATAGCAACAGTTTATGTGTTGCAATCGACTTTGAGATCTAACGTTGACTTGAGAAGAAACTTGCAGTCTTAGTTCGTTGAATTGTATAACGCAATCTAAAACAGTTTACTGACTGGATTTAAAAGAATTAAATTTCTACCTGTCTCCCGGTTTTTTATCGGCATCCGTCTTGAATGAAGCGTCCGTGCGTATTTATCAGTATGGAAATACCATTCATTCCATTCTAGAGTGATTTGAGCTGAAGCGAATACATCGAGCGTGTAGAGAACGAAAATTGCGTGCTCAAGTCTGTTTTGAGACTGAGTGACAAAATATGTTTCGAGCAGAGGCTCACTCTATTCATTATTGGGGTGCTTACGCCGCGACAGAAATACAATGTGTCACCGAGGCACACATATGAAATTCTTCCCTGTAGAAAAAAGAAGTCTCAAACCATGATTCATTAAAAAAAAAAATAATAATAATCACGTATGACGGATTCAGATACTCTTAGTAAAAGAATAGATATATACTTTAATCATAGCCAGTGAATATATATTAATTCAAGAGAATGATTTTCTTGCTGCTGGCTATCAAGAAATGTATATTGATGTTATAATGTTCCTTTTTAGTTTGCGGTTTTGCTATCATAGCTAAGCAAAAACAGCACATCACAATGCGATTTTTGCTTACGCAAAACTTTTAAAATAATATAAGACATAAAATTTTAATCGAATTTATAAATTATTAATAATAGTATAATATCAATTTCGCGCTTATTTTATTGTAATAATCCATTTCTTAAGATAAATAAATCCATCTATATTAAATCCTAATATTTTTATTAATCAGTTTATCCCAAGCAAGTGGATAATGCAAATAAGATAGAAAGGATTGCTGGGAGTGAAAGAGTTTGAGAAAAAATTTAGCATAAACTCTACTCCTATTAAATAGACGGAGATGAAGTATGAACCCGTCGTATGAACCCAAAACTAAATAAATACATATATTATCTTCAATTTATTTATTTTAGGGAGTCTTAGATTTCTTTCCCCCGGCGTATCCTTCGTTCAGCCAAACTCTGTTGGTGTACTCATGGAGAATAATATAATGTTTGAGGGATGGAATTTATAAAAGTCATAACAAACCAGAAATGTTGGTTTATAATTTTTAATCAGTATATTTAATGAAATGAATGAGACCATTCCATTTCGACAAATAAAGCTGGGAACCGTTTTAGAGAAACAAAAACGTTTATCATTTTAATGACAATTTGCCGTATAATTCGTTGTGATCATACACATAGTTAAAAGAAGTATGCCTTCTCAATTTCAAATTTATGTATAAATTCAAAGAATTTTCCCCCAAAAAATTTAGATACATAATGGTAGGATATTCGTCATGGGACAACAAGTATTTGACCAAGGCAGGTATCACTCAATGCTCGCTTCTCAGTCCAACTCTCTTTATACTTTACATAAATATATCTGTCTTAGAGTATTTGCGGATATATAGGCTAATGATTCAGCGGTATATGGGTGAACATCCAGAAATCTAGATGACCAGAGCCTGGCAGGTGTTCTCTTGTCTGATCTATGTCTAACACATCATCTTGTAGGGGAGGGAGAGAGAACAGGCTGGTCACATATAATGCTACCAAAACTAAACTATTGACGTTCTATCATCTGCGAGCGAATCCTTGATTTCCTCCATAAATGAACACTTGAGCGCCTGTTGGGACTTGAGAACATCCAAAACCTAAAGTAGGGTTATATATAATGCCACTAAAACCAAACTAGTGATGTTCCTTCATCTCCAAACGGATCCTTGATTTCCTCCATGAGAGAATACTTGAGAGCCTGTTGGCACTTTAGCACATCTAAAATCTCAAGTAGAGCTACATTTAATGATACCAAAACCAAACTAGGGACGTTCCTGCACCTCCAAGTGGATACTTGAATTCATTCATGAGAGAACACTTGAGCGACTGTTTGGAACTTGAGCACATACAAGTCTTCAAGAAGAGTAACATTTATTGCCACAGACATTAAATTAGTGACGTTCCTTCATCTCCCATCGGATCCTTGATTTTCTCCATTAGAGAACACTTGAGCGCAATGTGGGTCTTGAGCAAACCCAAGACCTCAAGTAGAGTTACAGTTAATGCTACCAAAACGAAACTCGTGAGTTTCCGTCATCTCCAAGGGGATCCTTGATTTCCTCCATGAGAGAACACTTGAGCGACTGTTTGGGAATTCAGCACATACAAGTCTTCAAGTAGAGTTACATTTATTGCCACTGACACTAAATTAGTGACGTTCCTTCATCTCCCATCGGATCCTTGATTTCCTCCATGTGAGAACACTTGAGCGCAATGCGGGTCTTGAGCAAACCCAAGACCTCAAGTAGAGTTACAGTTAATGCTACCAAAACGAAACTAATGTGGTTCCTTCATCTCCCAGCGGATCCTTGATTTCCTCCATGAGAGAACATTCAGCGCCTGCTGGGGCTTGAGCACATCCAAAACAGTTACAGTTAATGGTACCAAAACGTAACTAGGGAGTTTCCGTCATCTCCTAGAGGATCCTTGATATCCTCCATGAGAGAACACTTGAGCGACTGTTTGGGAATTCAGCACATACAATTCTTTAAGTAGAGTTACATTTATTGCCATTGACACTAATTTAGTGACGTTCCTTCATCTCCCAGCGGATTTTTGATTTCCTCCATGAGAGAACAAATGACCAACTTTTTTGGGACTTGAGCACATACAAGTCTTCAAGTAGAGTTACCTTTATTGCCACTGACACTAAATTAGTGACTTTTCTTCATCTCCCAGCGAATCCTTGATTTTCTCCATGAGAGAACATTTGAGCGCAATGTTGGACTTGAACGCACCCAAGACCTCAAGTAGAGTTACAGTTAATGCTACCAAAAGGAAACTAGTGAGCTTCCTTCATCTCCCAGCGGATCTTTGATTTCCTCCATGAGAGAACATTTGAGCGACTGTTTGGGACTTGAGCACATACAAGTCTTCAAGTAGAGTTACAGTTAATGCTACCAAAACGAAACTAGTGAGGTTCCTTCATCTCCCAGAGGATCCTTGATTTCCTCCATGAGAGAACACTTGAGCGCCTGTTGGGGCTTCAGCACATCCAAAACCTCAAGTAGAGTTACATTTAATGCCACCAAAACCAAACTAGTGACGTTCCATCAATATCTCAGCGGATCCTTGATTTCCACCATGAGAGAATGCTTGAGCGCTTGTTGGGACTTGAGCAGATGCCAGACCTCAAGTAGAGTTTCATTTAATGCCACTAAAACCAAACTAGTGGCGTTCCTTCATCTCTGAGCGGCCCCGAGATTTCCTTCAATCGCTATGAACGGATGTTTTCTCATGGAGGCATGATGGAACATTGCTCGCTTGTTGCGATTTGAGCTCACCCTAAACCTCAAGGGGGAATTCGGATATACTATTCATTACGAAAGATACTCGGTTTCCCGTACCCTTTCGTTAAGTACCTGCTATTCTCTACTTTTACAAGAGGCCGAAAATGTAGCACTACTTCCATACATGCCCAGGGGCTGACCTGTCCTTACTTTCCAGTCGACAAAGTTCAAACGCGCCTAGTGTTTGTTGAATTTTTTTTCAATCCTTTTCCCTCAGACGAAACGTTCTTACAACCATTTTCAGACAGACGGAGCGTTGCCAACTACCGCCCCCTCTCGCTATCCTATCGCTATTTCCATTGGAAGTGTTCAGATGAATGACATTCTTTAGATCCACCAGTTCTAACCTCCACAGATAAGACCAACCATGACACGTACGGTGCAGCGAACCAACCTCTTTCCCTTGGCATTAAGCGTGATCTACCCTACATATCCTCATAAATTGCGTCTCGTAATTATTATTCGATAATCCTCTACCACGATTGGCTGTCATACAGGATGAAAATTATTGCATAAAGAAGGGGATGAGAATTTAAAGTGATCTTTGGACAAGGAATCATTCAAAACTTCTATAATCATCTTGAAAATTGTCTGAAAATAGTCTGGGTTTAATTCGATATTCCGAACATAATCAAAAAGGAAATATAAATACCAAATGTCAGTTTCTATCGGGAAAAAGAAGCAGAACGTTCGCAAACTTCTCAGCATCAAAAGAGGCAACGTGGTGCGTGAGTAATAAACTTGATAGCGTGCCTTCTGATTTTCTCCTGCGTACCCTAAGGGTACTCGTACTCCGGTTTGGGTAACACTGATCGAATTAAGTAATTATTTACTTGCAAATAGTTTCCTGAATAATAATCCACTGGTATCTATTTGCGTGCTGCACAAGGGAGATAACAAGTTCATTGAATCGTACATTAAGTGTCGCTTTCCATACTTATTTATATGCAGTTATGTAAATTCTACAAATGATAAATGGCTTGAAAACGTTCTCTCTCTCTCTTTCTCTCTCTCTCTTCCTCTCTCTCTCTCTCTCTCTCTCTCTCTCTATATATATATATATATATATATATATATTCTTGGTATATATATATATATATATATATATATATATATATATATATATTCTTGATATATATATATATATATATATATATATATAATCAGGAATAGAAATGAATTCTTATTGCACACTAAGGAGATTTCAAATTAGTCTATATAGCTGGTGCGTCGGATATTTGCGAACGAACACACATGTCACTCAAGGACACATGGCATAGTGGATAAAGGCGTTGGTTAGATCCAGTGACAGGACCCAAAGAGTGTGAGTTCAATACCCGGTTAAGTCGGCGGAGAACTTAGAGAGGGGAATTAACGGGAGATAACTGGTAAGTGACATCCATTGGACATGGCACGTGGAACTAGAACAGTCTATCCCAGTGAGCGAAATAAACGGTTCAGTTTTGACATTCCAACCAACTGCCGAAACGTTGTAATGAATATGGTGACAAAGATGAGGACAATAGTCCGAATAATGTAAATAGTGTACATAATACTCAGAAATATAGACAAATATAGAGAGATACCTTTTATTTTTGTGTCTAAATTTTTTCAGCTGGTATGAGTGTTAAAGTTCTCGCCTAATGATGCCATATTTGTTAAGACGAAAAGAAAATGTAATTCCTCGCATGGTTGTCTAAGAAAAAAGAGTCGTGGGAAAAGTTATGTAATATATATGCATACATCTTTGTGTCTGTTCGTACCACTTAATCTATCCACTGGAAGACAAATCCGCACACAATCAGACTGAGTCTGAAATAATACATTGGAATATGTCTTTGTCCTCCCACATAGTCTGAACAATAAAATCAAAAATTTAGAGGTAGGAAAAGAAAGAAAGAAAGAAAGAAAAGACAAACTTATCAACAGCTTTTGTTACATCAAACTGTGCCATTAATTCTGTTAGAGGGTTGAAGCAACAGAAATGTTTTCTACAGAAGGATGCTGGGAATCTCATGGACTGAAAATGCAAGCAACAGGGAGGGTTTAAGGAAAAAGGAAGCAAAAAGGAAACTTATACTTAGAATCAGAAAGAGACCTTTGCAATGTCTAGGGTACATAATGTGGAAAGTGGGCTTGGAAAATATGACACTCACAGAACATAAGCTCATAATCTACCTTACGAGTTTGTATAAATAGTTGACAGAACAAGTTTCAAGAGAGATAGCAAAAAGACAAAATTTACTAAGAGCTACAAAAGACAGGGAATTGAGGAAAACCATGATCGCCCACGTCCTGAATAAAAAGAAATATTTTTAGGTCTTTCATTGAATTAAAAATGCAAACACTAAACACATACACAGAAATTGAAATGGCGATTTGCGACGTGAGGCCTAAGAATGCAGTCTATTTTATGAACCCATCCCCATGAAGACTGGATATATTTTCTAAGAAAAACAATTTAGATTTGAAATTTGATCATCTGGTTATCTACTAAGAGACGAGGATTGAACTAGTATTCTTTAGAAAATAAAAAGTGAGGGACGTATCTATTACAAGGTATCAACACTTCTTCTCTGTACCGTGTCACTTTTCAGAACATACCATGGTACTCCATAGCTTCTTTGTACCCCTGAGCAACGTTTTATCCTATTGCCAAGCAATTCGCCCCTATTCCGCCATCCGCTCACACAAACCCCTGAGGTCAGTAACTCTCTGTCTTCGACAGTCCTCTTTGCATTCGATATGTCCTTATGGGTGTCAAATTCTTAAAGTCCTTCTTCCTCATGTGTCGAAGAAATTTCAGCTGTCACTTTTTGATTTTAAGTTTCCTTTTAGTTTCCATTTTCCTTCATAGATTTTCGGCGATTACGCCCTCCGTCCATGATATTCTCAGTATCCTTCAGTGGAACCACATTTCTTTTGTCTTCAGCTTTCTCTTCCTATGGCAGGAGATTGTGCAACATTCACTGCCACACAAGTGGTTTAATATTACATAACAGCTGAGAACTCTTTATATTTTCTAATGAAATTTTCCTGTTTCTTAATACTTTACTTATTTTTGGAAGGCATATTTCTGTATTCCAATGCGTATCTTTTGTTTTTTTCAGTTGCTGACAACATTAGATTGTGTTTTCTTACAGTTGATGGTTAGTCTTTTCTTCTTTCTTTACTTTACTCTCTTCTTCTAAGAGATTCTGCAGTTTTGGTTTTGTACCTACCATCGGGTTAATGTAATCTATATATCTTATACTAAGATTGAAACCACCGATATTAAAACCTGGTAGTATCTCTTCGCACTCCCCACTTAGGATAGCCTCGCTGTAGAAGTTAGATTAATCCGGTGACAAGCCACGTCGTTATCCTTATGGCCCTTTGTATCCTTGTGCACGTATAGCAACACTGACGGACATAAAGAAATTTGGACAGCAGTCCAGCTAGGGTTGGTAAATCTTGTCTCAAAGAAAATGATTCTTGACTTCCGGGAACATCAGGTTGAAATCACGGTTCCCGTACGATCCCCGAAGTTCAGCAATATCGAGCCTGGTCGTTACCTTGCTAGGTGACCTCATGGGAATTCCAGGTGCTGTATGCTTGGATGTGCGGGTGGTGTAATGGATAATGGCTCAGAATTGTTAAACAGAGAGCTGAGTTCCAATTCCAGTTCGGTTCATTATATTGACTTAAGCGTAACTAACCTTGGGAAAGTGATGACTCCACCTCTTTTTCTCCAAGCTATGGATTAATTATTAAGGCTTGTATCACTTATATATTTTTTTAATTTTGTTCGGTTGGCCAATCCCTGATATCCATGAGTCTATCACGCCAACCATTACGGTTCGGAATTAAGGTCATAAAGTCATTAGGATGGCATCATGTACCATTACATAGTTGGTCAATGTAGGTGGTAGTTGAGAGATCAACCCATCTTATGCCATGGCTAGGTGGCCAGATTAATAGAACATTCGCAAATTTTTGTTTTGCTCCCGAGCAGTGCCCTACTGTTGTGGATTCCGAGATGAAATTTGATCTCCAATGAATGACAAACGCAGTAATGAAATATAACAAATAAATGTATTTACACAATAATGCAATTGTTAATACGGTTAGTAAATCCAGAAACGCAGTTAGTACCAATAATAATAATAATAATAATATATATATATATATATATATATATATATATATATATATATATATATATATATATTCTTGTAAATACAGTCTCGAAGTAGGAATTCCTTAGTGTCTACGGGTTCGTAACAGTGACTTCTACAAGCGGTTACCTCACACTATTACTCTACCTCCAACTCAATCACAATCTCAATGTCTGACTGACTCTGGGTATTTAACAGCAGCAGTCCAAGTACATACTGGTCGAGTCCACTTGTATGAAAAAGGGGTGGACCCCATAACACCTACAAAGCGCATCCTACGTTCGCGTTAGTAAAAATATCAGGCATGTGTCCATAGAGCTTGTTAACGATCATGTATCTTTATTATCTCCACTAGAAGACTCTTACATTTTAAAAAATTTTTCTGGCTTTAAATAACCTGCAAAGGATTGATAAAAAAAAAAAAACTAATCATTTGATCAGTGAATGGACAATCGTTCGATTAGGGTTAGTAAATATCGTTTCAAAGAACAAGATTCTAAATGTAATTCAGGCTTTTTTTTTAGTAGATGTATATCTTAAAACAAATCTTCAGGGGCATTAGTAAATGAAATAATGCTAGTCTCAGACAGGGTCACCTTGAAACCATAGTAATCATTAATATTACCCGTTGAGGCCATCTGTTTTCATTTTGATGATATACTCAGAGGAAGCTTGAAAACTGCTTCGACATAACTCAGCTCCTCCTTGCATTTAATTAAGATTTATGTACAATCATATGTTCGTCCAGCTGTAAACTAGTCGGGAGATGATGAAGTACAATTGATCAGAACTTTTGTTTTAATGTACGGTCATTTACCTCATTAAAGGTGTACTTCGTGTATTTCGCCGTGTGACACATCTAAAAAAAACCACCATTTACTTCATTAAATGTGTAATTCGTGTATTTCACCTTGTGACACATGTGGCACCATTTAACGAGGCAGAAAGGGAAAAGAAAGAAAAGAAGAAAAGGAGAGGCTAAGGACCGAATCGTGTGTGATAAGGAAGAGGACACACACGGCTAAGAGACAATGGATAAAAGGATATTTTGATAAGTAACAAATGGCGAAAGAGTGTCATTACAATGACAGGGAAAGTCTGAGTAAAAGAAAGGGAAAGAAGGGAGGAATCAGATATGTTTGGCATCGGCTGTGTTATCTAAGGATATGAAATATGACCGTGTTAGGAAGACCACACATTCTGATAATTAGCGATAAAATACCTGACGTAAACCACGTGTAGAACAAGAGTTATGACCGCCATTGTCTTATTGTCCCGTTTGCGGCCAGAGAAATGATAACGGCGATTAAGAGGAAGAAAAAGGAAAGAGAAGAGATAATTTTTTTTTTAGTTAAGCAAGATATTTTTTTCTTCCTGAAACAAAGCCGCGGATTCGTCCACGCCCGACTGGGACATCATTGATCGAGTGGTGATCACGTGACGCACGAGGAAGGCTGTTGCAGCCCATCTGGAGGATGAGTAAGAGAGGTTGCTACGAAGATGTGGGGAGGGCAGTTCACGCCCCTCTGAAGTATGATGAGAAGGTGGGAGTGAGGAAAGGTTCCCAAAAATGGAAAAAGGTGGGAATTCCTAACCAGAGAGGTGGATATGTATTTAGAATTATCGAGGAACCCCCCGGCGCCGACAAACTCACCTTGGTTTTGGTCGGCGCCCATATAAACGAAGCCAAAACGAGCAGAGTTGAGTTGAGTTCCAGCTGTTCCCAGAGTCAGTCTTCAGTTGAAGCAAGCCTCGCAGATAGCTGACCAAGATTCACGCACATTCCGGACCCCTCTTCAACCCAAGAACAATTATTTTGAAGAGCGACTTAGATCCAGATCACCGAAATAAGTTTTTTTTTTTTGACTTTCGTCCAAAGACCCACCGAAACACCAATTTCTTATAGAGCAGACAACTTGAAGTGTTAAAACTTGCCTAGCGGAAAACGGCCTGTCACAATCCATAGAACTAGTCGGGAGATAGATGCAGTCCTATGTATCGAACAACTAGACATAAAGTTTGTTACCTTTTTCTTTGATACTTTGAACTTTTGAGTTTTCATTTTATTGTCTTTTATGCATATTTGTGTTGTATCACCCCCGTTGAACTCGGTTTGCAGTACGGCCCCAACCACTGTGTGATCTCGTCTGCCTAAGATCAATTCACAACGTGGGTAGGCGTACTGGGGGATCAGTGCAGTTACCTTGGTAACCAGGCGTTGGAAGCGAGTTGGGAACGACGAGGCTGATATCAAATCTAACCAGATTCCCACCCGAATCACCAAAAGGTTAGAACGTCACCTTTGGAGCAGCGACACCCGAACGGAGCAGCGAGGAGCGAACGGCTGGCGCCGCGGCGAGGACGTCACAATTGGTGCTGTTTAGAGAAGTCACATTTGGTGCCGTGGTAGACTAGGATAGAACGTCACGGTTGGCGCTGCGACCAGGGGACGACGTCACAACTGGTGCTGTGACCATAGGATAGCACCCTGGAACAGCCACTGCCACAATTAGTACCGTGACAGCAGGACAGGATCCTGGACCGACCACTGTTGCTGAGAAATTTCGAATAGGACTCAAAACGACCCTGGACCGAGAGGAACGAGAACAGAATCGTCTGTAAAGTAGGACACTTTGCTTGATTTCCCAACCTCGATTTTTGCTGCGTAGATTGTCTTTCTCTTTAAATATGTCGGACTATGATTCAGATAGAGCAGTGGGGGATGAAGAGGGGGTTAGACAAGGGTTGTAAGCTGACCTGAGAAAGTTGATGGGTGGACCGAGGGTCCCAGCATTTGACGGCAGTGGGAAAGATTTCAAAAAAAGGCTGGCAATCCTGGAGAAGAGCCGAATTATATATGAACTCACAGATCAGGAGACCCTGTATCTGGAATATGATGCCACAAAGGGGAAAGCCTCTGAGTTTATGAAGGAGCTCTTGGAGAGTCAACCCCACTTGTCTTGGGAAAGATTAAAGGGACTATTGACCAAGGAATTCACCGACGAGGGCACGGCTATAGAGGCCATGAGGGCCCTCTTAAAGCTGACACAGCTGCGGGACGAAACCCCTGGAGAATTGGGGGCCCGAGCGGGGAAGCTGTCATCATTGGCCTTCCCAGAAGTGGTTAGAGACAATGCGGTCATGCAGGCCCAGTTAGCAGACCTGTAGGTGGAGGCCCTAAGTGACGAGCGTGTTTGTCACGACGTGCTGAAAGAGGGGCCGGTGAGACTATCGGCAGAAATAGAGCTTGCCAAGGAGAGCCAGGGCGTATGGGAAAGGGTGAAAAGGTGTGGAAGGAACCGGATACTAAGTCAAGAAGTTGGAAAAAGGAGGAAAGGCGGAAGACCCCTTCGGGAAATCGGAGGGTCAAGCTAGAAGTAGATCAGCCTGAGGTGTGGGAAGAATACCCCAATAGAAAGGCATGGTCAACCAGGCATGGATTTTATAAGCCCACGCCGGGTAGATACGGGCTGGTCTGCTGGACCTGTGGGCATGAGGACCACAGAGCGGCGGAATGTCCGACGAAGTGGGGTTTGCCCCCAGACTTCGAACAGGACAGGTGCACCAGGTGTGGAAAGAGAAGACACCTGGCCAAGTGGTGCGGGCTGAGAAAAGGCGCCCCACCGATATTAACAAAGAAGGCCGAGCCCAAGAGACAAGACCAGGCAAAAGCCAGCGGGCCACCCCGGAATTAAGAGGGAGGGTGGCCCAGTTAAAAAGAAGGGAAATAAAAGCTTGGACCAGTGGTCGGGCGAGCCGCTTGGGTAGAGGACAGGTCCCCCCGGGAGTAAACGAGAGGTTAGCCCAGTTGAAGAGAAAAAGAGCAAAATGTTGGACATGTGGTCAGGTGGGCCACTTTGCGGTGAACTGTCCGGCAAGAAGGTCCTGGTTTTGTAGGAGACCAGGGCATTTGAAGAGAAGCTGTATCCTTGGGGACAGCCGCGGGACACGGGGAGAGGTCCAGCCGGGCCCGCCCAGGTGCGAAAAGCACAGAACTCCCCCCGTAAGAATAATGAAGGTGATTTATTGCTGCCGGCGCCTATGGCTGAGATGACCCAAGGGTGGGGGCCCAGGAAGAGGAAAGCCCAAGTGTTCTCTTCGCTGACGCAAGAGAAGGAGCTATCCTGTCGAGCAGAGATAGGGGGTAAGGCGATTAAAGCTCTGGTAGACACAGGAGCATCTGTTATTGCTGAGAGAGGAAGCATACAGGCGGGTGAAACGGAAGAGTAGGTTACGGGAAGCGGACATAGAGGTCACGCAAGCAGATGGAACCCCCCCCCCCCCGAAGATAAAAGGGATGATGAGGCTCCCTGTGAGGATTGGGAAATTAAGAAGCACCCAAAATTTTTACGTAACCCCCGACCTGTGTACGGAGGCAATCTTGGGAGAAGATTGGCTCCGGAGCCAGAGGGCGCAGACAGAGTTCAACCCCACTGTGCTGATAGTGAATGGCGAGAGAACGCCATTGGGATGCCCACCGGAAGAAGATATAACAATAGTGGTGGAGGAAGATGTAAAGCTACCCCCTAGAACGGAGGTGTCGGGAAAGGGTAGGTTAATGTCAGGGAAGAAAATAGGAAAAGGACCCCTGCAGTTGGTCCCTGTGGAAGGGAAGGGCCTAGAAGAGAATGAGGTAACTCTGTGTGAGACGGTGGTGGAGGCAGCTGAATTAGTGCCCATTATGATGGTGAACCAGGCCCAAAAGACTATAAAGGTTAGGGGAGGGGAAGAGATAGGGAAAGCGCTAACCCTACGGACTCTGAATCGGGTGAGATTCGAAGGGGAACGAAGAAAACTTGTAGAGAAAACAGAAGGAATACTGGACGAAGATATATTAGCGCCGGATCAATTTAGAACCAGGGTGGGAGGTCTGCTGAGGGATAATCGAGATGTGGTAGCCCAGTCAGACAAGGAATTGGGCCAGACCCACACAGTCAAAATGAAAA
Organism: Acanthosepion lycidas; assembly: GCA_963932145.1. Taxonomy (NCBI): domain Eukaryota; kingdom Metazoa; phylum Mollusca; class Cephalopoda; order Sepiida; family Sepiidae; genus Acanthosepion; species Acanthosepion lycidas. The sequence continues at coordinate 114,911,901 of OZ010582.1, read as the reverse complement.
TCGGCACCGGAGATCACCCCCCTGTGAAATTAAAACCCTACCGGACACCTATTCATAAAAGACCCCTTGTAGAAGAGGCAGTAGAAGAGATGTTGGAAGCTGGGATGATCGAAAGATCGATCTCCCCTTGGAGCTTCCCAATCGTAATAGTAGGTAAGAAAGATGACGGGCACCGTTTTTGTGTAGATTTTAGGAAACTGAATTCTATATCGAAGCCGTTGGCGGTGCCATTGCCACTAATAGATGACATATTGGCATTATTAGGGAAGGCAAAGTACTTCTCTACGTTGGACTTGAGGTCCGGGTATTGGCAGGTAGCCCTTGATGAGGCTGATAAGGAGAAGGCCGCATTTGCCTGTCACCTGGGACTGTTTCAGTTCAGGATGATGCCATTCGGTTTAGCTAATGCCCCGGGAATCTTCCAACAGCTGATGTCAATAGTGTTAGGAGGATACGAGAGCTTTGCCATGGCATATTTGGACGATATCTTAATAATTTCGGAGACAGTAGAACAACACTTTTTCCATCTAAAACAAGTGTTGAAAAGGTTAAGAAAACACGGCTTAAAATTGAAATTGTCGAAGTGTCAGTTTCTGAAGGAGGAGACTAGATATTTGGGCTTTGTTATAAACGGAGACGGTATTAAACCCGACATGGATAAGGTGAAAGTCATAAGGGAAATGCCGGAACCTAAGACAGTGAGACAGGTAAGAGGTTTTATAGGAGCTATAGGTTACTACTGACGCTTCGTCCCGGCATTTTCGAGAATTGCCATACCACTAGTAGCCCTGACGAAGAAATACGCTAGGTTCAAGTGGACAGAGGATTGTCAACAGGCATTTGATACGTTAAAAGAACAGTTGACAGCCGTCCCACTGCTGACGTACCCAGACCTCAGCAAGCCCATGGTACTATACACTGATGCCAGTGAGCAGTGTGTAGGAGCAGTTCTTACCCAGCCGTGTCCCGATAAAGAAGGACCAGTGCCAGGCATACCAGAGGAAGTACCGATATACTTTCTCTCTCATAAGCTCTCAGAGGCACAACAGAGATGGCCAGTAATAGAAAGAGAAGCATATGCTATCATGTATGCTCTCCAAAAACTAGACTACTACTTGAATGGTGCGGTCTTTACTGTAAAAACAGACCACAAACCTCTGCAGTACCTATTGCAGGCAGAGTGGACAAATTAATAAGAAGATTCAACAGTGGGCACTTAAGTTAAGTGGCTACCACTGTAAGATAGAGTATTTGGTAAGGAAGGAAAACACGTGCGCAGATTTACTCTCAAGAATACCGAAACAACTGGAAGAAAGATCTGTAAAAGTAGAGCAGGGAGTAGATGATAAAGCCTATAGAATAGGAGTAATTAACTCTAATAAGCTAAAAGATCGCCCTATGTTATAATCGGACGAAGAAGGGGACACAGATAATAACCGATCCCTACTGGACAGAAGGAATTGAGAAGGAGCAGACAGACAGTGAAATAGCTGCCCTGAGAGAAAAGGTGAAGGCAGGAGAGACCGCCAAGTATGCCATAATAGAGGAAAGGCTGTATTATCTCTCAGGCAGGGATGAAGAAGTCAAGCCCAAGTTGTATGTGCCCAAAAGCTTAAGACCAGAGGTATTGGAACAGTGTCACGAGAGGTTGGGTCACATGGGAATTGATAGGACATGTGATCTAATAGGAAGAAAGTACTATTGGCCCAAATTGTACGGAGAGGTCACTATGTTCGGAGCTGTGTAGTGTGCCAGTCGCAGAGAAGAAGGCAGGAAATGGCACCATTGGAGGAGACGGACGTGCCGAACTTCCCCTTCGAGAAAGTGAGTATGGATGTATCAGGACCATATGGGGAAACTGCGCAGGGAAACAACTACATAGTGAGTTTTGTCGATTAGCTAACAAATTGGCCTGAGTCATTTGCAGTACCTGACAAGAAGGCTAGAACTGTAGCCGGTTTGATAATAAGTGAAATCTTCCCTAGGTATGGCGCCCCTCTGCAGTTGGTAACAGATAATGGCACGGAGAATGTAAACAGCATGGTGAGAGAAGTGCTGACAGGTTTGAATATAGAGCATGTAAAAACATCTCCATATCACCCCCAAGGAAATGCTAAAGTGGAAAGGTTTCATAGAACCTTGGGAGATGTATTGGCCAAGCTGGTCAGAGAGAACACTGGAAACTGGGACTTGTATTTGATACAGGCTCTGGCGGCCGTGAGGTTTACGATAAACGAAACCTCCAGATTTTCTCCTTACTTTATGTTGTTTGGCAGAAACCTGTTGATAACCTATTGAAGCCCCGAAGAAAGTATATGGGAGAAGATCATCATCAGCTGTTGCTAGAACAACGACATAAAATATTTGTTCAGGCCAGAAGAAGAATAAAGAGGGCCCAGAAGAAAAGAAATGAGAGAGTGAATGCTGAAAGAAAGGTAGTAGAATTGAAGGTTGGAGACCCTGTCTACTATAAAATCCACCAGAGAGAAGGAAAGCTGGACCAAAGATGGGAACAGTACTACCGGATAGTAGAGCAGACGGGTCCAGTATCATATGTAATATGGGATCAAGTGGCAGGACGAGCAAGGAGGGTCCATGCCAATGATCTAAAGAAGGCTGAAATAGCTAACCTGGAAATGATCGAGCCGAGGCCTAAGAAGACAAGGACAAGGAGGGTAACTCTGGTTGAGCCGGAAGAAATGGAGACTGAGGAAGATTCCGAAGAAAATGAGGAGATAGATCGACTTGGCCAGATAGACGAAGCGATCCGATTGAAGGGGTTGGAACCCTCGGCGGATATCAGCGGTGTTCAGTCGTCGACTGAATCGGTGCAGAGAAGACCCTGCGAGGTCGCCATCGCACCCCCATGTCCAAAGGAAAGGAAGAGAAAGACGAGGAGATCCAATCAAGCAGCCAAGGGCTCTAAAAAGAGGCACACTGAACAGGACGAAGGGCCCAGCGAGTGGGAGGAAGAGGATCAAATACCCCTTTCCCAGCTCAAGGAAAAGCTAAGGAACAGGAGAGATCTAGACATAGAGTCAGGAGGTATTAAAGACGTCCAAGGCGAGGACTCTAAACAGAAGGAAGAATCAGGGGAGGAAGAAGAGGACAAAACACCTCCTGGACGGGAATTAAACACAGAGGGAAGGTTAGAGGTTGAGCAGGGACCACCTCGGAAGATGAGCTCAAGAAGGGTGAAGAACCCCAAATCTCAGTAGAACAAAGAAGGCTGTGCAGAATAGAAACAGTCAGTGTCGACAGGTAACGACACTGGCTCATCCAAAAACCTGCTGGCTGACTGTGGTGGATGTGGATGGAGGGGATGGAGTCGCAGGCTGCATCTCACGAAGGACGGAAGAAGATTATTGGCATTGCTAACTGGCCATCAGTGGTGTCATGAAGTACGACCTTTGGGAGTGGGCGCCACGCACACCTGTCCGGGCCATTCTGTCTGCTAGGAGTTAGAGGAGGGAAGAGCTGAACGTAGTAAGAAATTATGGAATAATTGAGTGATGAATTGAGCAAGACTGAATGGTTGTGAAGAATAACAACAAGAGAATTTTGTTACCTTACAGGAATGATCAAGATGAAAGGGCTGATGATGATGATGATGATGATGATGATGATGATGATGATGATGATAGCCGCACTGATGGTGACGATGGCGGAAGCTGGGAAGCACAGCCGAAACACCATTTTTAAAAAGACGAGTGAAGTAATAATAACCAGCTCTAAATGGTTGATCACATTCGTGATAGATTTGAAACCAGACGAGTCGCTACTAAATAAGTAAAGAAATGAGCTAACGCAGCTGGATGCAGCCCGGTTGAAGGTAGGGCAAGATTATCCCAAGGAAAAAGGGTATCTTAGTTTACTACACTCACTAGAATCAGAGGCCACTATGATAGAGGCTCAATGGAGGAAAATGCAAAATTACCTGAAGGGAATAGAGTTACTGCAGACGCGGGAAAAGAGATCAGTAGTTCCGTTTGTAGGAAAAGCGTTAAGTATCCTGTTTGGAACAGTGACTGAAGATGACGTTAAATTCATAAGAAGGAAACTGGGAGAAGTGGAAGTAAACCAGGGGACGCTTGCTCAAGTCGCAAGGGAGAGTGTGACAATATTAAATATGACAAGGTTAGAGGTGGCCAAAAACAGAGCCAGAATCAATTGGTTAATAGATAACCTGACAGGGTTGAGACAAGAGGTAATTAATGATACAGAAACTGTAATGATCGAATTACAAGAAATTAGCGGATTCATGCAAAAATATTTCCAACTGATGACAATTACGAATAAGGTACGACAAACTAGTCAGTCGTTGACGACCTTGTTAGAACACGTGAGAGCGCAATTAGACATGCTGTCATTGGGACACCTCTCCCCAAGCATAGTAAATCCGGGTCGCCTAAGGGAAGTGCTACTCGGAATACAGGCCGAGTTACCCCACCATTTAAGGCTGCCAGCGGACCCCACCAAAGAATTGTGGAAATATTATAATGCACTGGGATGTGTGACCTTGTTGGAAAATAGACGACTATTGGTTGTGATATCTGTTCCGTTGTTAGATAGAGAGAGTATATTCGAGATATACCAGGTCATAAATTTACCCATTCCCTACCCCAGAAGAGATCAAGGTTTGGGAATGATAGCAAGGTACAAGGTGGAAACAGAATACATAGCTTTAAATTCAGGGAGAACGAAATTCATGTTGCTAACAGCTGAAGAAGCTAGAAGGTGTAGAGATGATGCTCTAGGGACTTCTACCTCGTTAAGCCCTATCTATATAACTGGTAACCGCAAAATGTGCATACTAGAATTGTTTGAAGGGAAGAGAGAAGGAATTAAGAGAACCTGCCAAGTGGAGGTATTAGCAAACACGGCATTACCACAAGCTATCAGTGTTTCAGACGGGGTGTGGGCAGTAGCCAAATAGAAACCTATCAGCTTGTCTAAGGTGTGTGGGGGAGAGTCCACAAGGACATTAAGCGAAAGGCCAACAATATCCCTGTTAAAGTTACCCATGGGATGTTCGGCATTTGGGATATCTATATCCTTACCCCCCTATTACCAGGAAGAAGAAAGATATGAAGAGAAAGATTCAATCATAGAAATGATTGGCAGAGGCTTAGTCAATTGTACAGAATTATGGGAGCCAATAGTGAAGGGATTCTCCAATGTTACCTTGAATAAAATGCCAGAACTAATGAAGCCGATAGAAAAGATCGATATGGATCAATTGAGGGACAAGTTAAGTGCGTTGGGAAATGAAGGTATGGCTTGGGAAGGCGATGAGCAGATCGCGATAAGTTGGTCAATAGTGATGGGTACATTCATAGTTATAGCCATCGGGGGTATAGTAGTATGGAAGATTAAGAGTAAGAGGAGATTAACGAACGACAATCCAATGCGCATGCGGCAACTCGAGAGGGAGATGCCGAGCAGTGTTCCTTACTCATACAGAATCGGCGAAGAAATTGCAGGAAGACCAGCAGAGGAGGCAGGCATGAGACCGCCACGTGCGGCGGAAAAACCTCCCACAACGGAGAGGAAAATATTGATCAAGAAGAACAAGTCATAGTAACCACTTCTGCACCCACAGGCACACGCACACATTACATTACATATAGAATAGAGGAACTTGAAAGAGAACATTACATTTGCATGTAGAACAGAAGAAGATGAAAAAGAACATTACATTTGCATGTAGAACTGAAAAAGATGAAAAAGGACATTACATTGCATGTAAAACAGAAGAACTTGAAAGAGAACATTACGTTGCATGTAGGAAAGTAGTATAAAATTGCATGGGACAAATGCATGATGCATGTTAAATGGTGTATTTGGGTTTAGGTGTCATTTACGGGTAAATAACAAATCGGTTAGGGAGGATTGTGGCACCATTTAACTAGGCAGAAAGGGAAAAGAAAGAAAAGAGGAAAAGGAGAGGCTAAGAACCGAATCGTGTGTGATAAGCAAGAACACACACACGGCTAAGAGACAATGGATAAAAGGATATTTTGATAAGTAACAAATGGGGAAAGAGAGTCATTACAATGACAGGGAAATTCTGAATAAAAGAAAGGGAAAGAAGGAAAGAATCAGATATGTTTTGGCATCGGCTGTGTTATCTAAGGATATGAAAACAAACTATTGGTACGGGAAGACATCTTATTATCAACTACAGACTGGCTGGCCAAAAAAAAAAAAATTCAAATGAAAATGTTATTTCGATGAGTGACGAAAAACAGGCAACTAAAGGGACTTTGGACAGATATGAAAAATTAAGGACCTCCTACGAGTGTCCGTTGACCGATTTTACTTCGACGGAACATCCTTGGCCTGCGATAATAAATTTATGTTATCAGAAATATGTACCGAAGGAAAATGAATGGGAACCTAGAAGTGTTTTTTTTTCTTTCTTCGAGGCGACAGACTGACTGAAACTTTGGAGATGTTTCTTTTTGAGACCGTGTTAGGAAGACCACACATTCTGATAATTAGCGATAAAATACCTGACGTAAACCACGTGTAGAACAAGAGTTATGACCGCCATTGTCATATTGTCTCGTTCGCGACCAGAGAAATGATAACGGCGATTAAGAGGAAGAAAAGGGAAAGAGAAGAGATAATTTTTTCTTTTAGTTAAGCAAGATATTTTTTTCTTCCTGAAACAAAGCCGCGGATTCGTCCACGCCCGACTGAGACCTCATTGGTCGAGTGGTGATCACGTGACGCACGAGGGAGTCTGTTGCAGCCCATCTGGAGAATGAGTAAGAGAGGTTGCTACGAAGATGTGGGGAGGGCAGTTCACGCCCCTCTGAAGTATGATGAGAAGGTGAGAGCGAGGAAAGATTCCCAAAAATGGAAAAAGGTGGGAATTCCTAACCAGAGAGGTGGATATGTATTTAGAATTATCGAGGAACCCCCCGGCGCCGACAAACTCACCCCGGTTTTGGTCGGCGCCCATATAAACGAAGCCACAACGAGCAGAGTTGAGTTGAGTTCCAGCAGTTCCCAGAGTCAGTCTTCAGTTGAAGCAAGCCTCGTAGATAGCTGATCAAGATTCACGCACATTCCGGACCCCTCTTCAACCCAAGAACAATTATTTTGAAGAGCGACTTAGATCCAGATCACCGAAATAAGTTTTTTTTTTTTTTTGACTTTCGTCCAAAGACCCACCGAAACACCAATTTCTTAGAGAGCAGACAACTTGAAGTGTTAAAACTTGCCTAGCGGAAAACGACCTGTTACAATCCATAGAACTAGTCGGGAGATAGATGCAGTCCTATGTATCGAACAACTAGTCATAAAGTTTGTTACCTTTTTCTTTGATACTTTGAACTTTTGAGTTTTCATTTTATTGTCTTTTATGCATATTTGTGTTGTATCACCCCCGTTGAACTCGGTTTGCAGTACGGCCCCAACCACTGTGTGATCTCGTCTGCCTAAGATCAATTCACAACGTGGGTAGGCTGACTGGGGGATCAGTGCAGTTACCTTGGTAACCAGGCGTTGGAAGCGAGTTGGGAACGACGAGGCTGATATCAAATCTAACCAGATTCCCACCCGAATCACCAAAAGGTTAGAACGTCACATTTGGAGCAGCGACACCTGAACGGAGCAGCGAGGAGCGAACGGCTGGCGCCGCGGCGAGGACGTCACAATTGGTGCTGTTTAGGGACGTCACAGTTGGTGCCGTGGTAGACTAGGATAGAACGTCACGGTTGGCGCTGCGACCAGCGGACGACGTCGCACACATCTAAAAAAATTCACCGTTTACCTCATTAAAGGTGTACTTCGTGTATTTCCCCTTGTGACGTCTCTACAAAAAATCACCATTTACCTCATTAAAGGTGTACTTCGCGTATTTCTCGTTGTGAGCCATCTAAAATTCACCATTTACCTCATTATAGGTGTACTTCGTGTATTTCGCCTTCTGACGTATCTAAAACAAATCACCATTTACCTCATTAATGGTGTATTTCGTGTATTTCGACTTGTGACTCATCTGCAAGAAACAACATTTACCTCATTAAAGGTTTAATTCGTGTATTTCGACTTGAGACACATCTAAAACAATCACCATTTACCTCGTTAAAGTTTGAAGCCAAAAGAATAATAGAAGATATTTTAAATTCTTACAGTGAAACGAATCATGTTCGTTGCTTTATTTATTGACGTTTCAATCAATATATTCTTCGGTCTTGCTCAGGTATTCTTCGCCTTCATTAATCATTAAGATTACGCTGTATGTTGACCATTCATGGTGTCAGTGGATTATATCGTCACGGCATTAATTGATTTTGCTGCGGTCTCCTGACTAAGTAGGGTTTTATGGAAGGTTTCGGCTAGCCCCTTGATGCGTCGGTTTTCTTCTGGACTGGTTGCCTACCAAAGCTTAGGAGCCGAATTTCACTTACTATTATGCCCTAGGTGGGGAAAATGATATCTATTATTTTATTCCATTATTTGATCAAAAATGAACGCAGCAGCATAGGACAGAAATTGAACTCTAGACGAAAATCTTCCTTTCCGTACCGAGGAAAACGATTCGCTCTATTTTACCACAAATCGATACTAGTTGGTTTATATCGTGTCCACCTCAGGAGAACTAATCCACAGTCGAGAAAATAGTCTCTGCGTGTGAAAAAATCTGATACAATCACGGATATTTTACAAGGCCAAACAAATTACATCATACACCCGAACAAAGATGACCTAATCTGAGAACAAATAGAAATCGATTATACCCTGTTATTCCAGTAGGTCTAAAACTGACCGTATGGCGAAAGAAAGGGAACTAAAGCAGTTGTTTCAATTCGTTTCCACAAGGGTGTATCTGATCATCTGTCATTTGGCAGAACAGGGGCAAAAACATAACCAAAATAATATATGACAATAGCCCAGTTGGCGAAAACCTTGGTTCGTGAAATTGCTGATCTGGTAATTGTGAGTTCCATCCCTAGGACGGACAGTGTGTACTTGGAATCAATGGAAATATGACGAGTAATAACAGAACATTAATAAAATTAAGAACTAGAGCATGTGTGTATATATATATATGTGAAACCCAGGGTCACAAGCTCACATCTATCCAACCATATATGTTAGCTCTATCTCTGATATTGAGCGCTTTCTAATAAGTACCGCGCATATAATATATAAATAATTATACACATATATATATATATATATATATTTATTTATATTTATATACACACACTTTTCACTACATATATATATCTATATCTATATCTATATCTATCTCTCTCTCTCTCTCTATATATATATATATATATATATATATATATATATATATATGTATAAAGTTAAAAGAAAAACATACCAATTTAAGGTATCATTATAATAATTTATTTCACCAGAGTCCTTTTAAAGGACGCCGGATCATCAGATAGCACTTCCATATATATATATATATATATATATATATATATATATATATATATGGGCAGTGGAATGAGAACAGTCTACTCCCGTAGATAAACGGTTTAGTTCGAAATACCACGTAGGTTACATACACCTGATGAAGGCCGGAGTATACACCCGCTGAAATGTGGTAAAAAGAGCAAAAATTAGGACAATAGTCCCCATGTAAATAGTATAAATAAAAGCCTGGAAGTTGGGGAGAGCGATAATCACCCAAGTTCTGAAAGGACTGTGACGCATGAAAGAAGGACACCACAAGAAATGTTTTTAAGAATTTCTTTTGCGGAGCTGGATATTTTTAAAGTAATTTAAAAGAAAGAAAAAAACAAGATCTAAGCAAGACATCTGTTTCTTATTTATTCTTTCTCATTAATACATTTATTGAGGGCTAACCTTTAATTTAAAAAAAGGACACCGCAAGAAATGTTTTTTAAGAACTTTCCGTGTCGAGGACCACGATTGCTTTTATTTTACGACAAATCGATACTAGTTGATTTATGTCGTATGTCGAAAATGAGGCACCCACTGAAAAAGAAAGCTCATTAAGGTTCCTACACATAAAGAACAATTAATAGCTAGGTTATTTCTCGCCTGAATAACTAAAATGGATATCACAAGTTTCTAGAACAGAGAATAATACCATAACCAAGATGTTGACATTTCCCACGACTTCAAACAAAAGGTTAAGAAGGAAAGCCTCAGTCAATACTGGAAAGAGTGAAAAGAGAATAGTGAATGTAAGAAACCTATTTCCCTAAAAAATGGTTTTAGCAGAACGATTATATAAATTTCAACCGAAACCTCACTGGCTAATCGATCAATAAACGCCAAATGTTTCCTCATAAGGAAACGGCTTTTGTGCCCATTACCAGTTTTCACGTTGATAGCCTAGTGAATTATAAAGTTGGTACGTGAATTTGGCCTTGGGATGAATCTGAATTCACCTCGTTTATCCCAGATACGGTTAATTAGTACGAATTGTATCATCAAATCAATATTATTAAAAAAAAAAAAAGTCTTACAATATAAAAAAATATTTTCTTGCTTTAAATAATCAACAACAGGCTGTTAATCCGTAAAAAGACAAATCAATCGATCGTGAATTTTTGTTGCAAAATAGTTGTGACTTCAATCCATGGGTCGAGTATAACGGACTCAGAAACAGTAGAAATAGTGCGAGCAATAATTGAGCTGAAATATTTTTTAAAAGAAGAGGAAATAAAAATGAGATATTCTTAGAAATGGAACAAAGGTAATCTAACTTCGTAGATAAGTTAAGGAATTCCGGTCGAAGTTCCCTGAAGAAGGCTCGACGACCGAAACTTTGTTATAAGATCAAGTAGTTCGAGGTTAAATAGTGTAAATAAAAAGGAATATTTTGAGAGTAGGTCGCAGTTCGTATATTGGAAGCGGTGAATTCAAATGAAAGTGACGAGAATGTAATTGATTTCTAGTCTTCTTGACGAAGATAATAAAAGTGTCTCAGGTGAGAGAAATGTTGATAATAACGATGATGAGTCTACCTGGAGACGAAAACAAAACAATCTTGAATAATTTTTTTTTTTGTTATAAAATGTAACGTGCCAGCGGGGTTAGAGGCTAATTATTTATCATGATGCTAAGGGCTTAATTCAAATATAACCATTCATGAAAAAGGCGGAAAAATTGGTAATATGAAGATTTTAAAATAGAATTATATTCCTAATATTAATTATTTTCGTTCGAACTTTTCTTTTTTAACTTTATTTTTTCGTGAGGTAATGCGTGTAATTTTTTTTAAAAAATTGTTTTACGAGAAGCCATTAATTTTCAAAATAGTTAGCCACGAGGACATTATAGTTGTATTCCGTTTCTTCTCTAATTAAAGCACTACTTTTCCATATTTCTTTTAACTGCATCATTTTTGTCTGGTGTGGCTAAACATTTTGCTGATGGCGGTTGCCAAATTTTCCTTTTCAGAAAATGATTTAAAATGAAAATGGAAAATTGTATTTTTTCCCTGCGACGATACACAAACGTGCAGTTCAGACAAGAAGCTAAAACATCTAGACCATTTTATAGGATTGGCCTAGTTTGATACAAGAGCAAAACTACGGAGTACAAAGCGAGGATCGATCTCACTGCTCAACGAAATTATCTCACTAATCGATACTCTTCGCCAAAACACCGCTATATATAAAGGGTGTATCAAAAATACTTTTACAAGTATATATATATATATATATATATATATATATATATATATATATATATATATATATATAATTATCTTTTTAATACAAAATGAAAATGAAAAACAAGTAAAATAAATTAACCCAAATAAATAAATAAACATGCCACCCTCGCAAAAAAAAACGCCAGAATAGATTACCCACAATGCAATACTGACCCATATATATATATATATATATATATATATATATATATATATATATATATATATATATATATATAACCGAAAAAATCCATCATTCGCGGCCTGACGATTACGTCTAGCATTAAACAGCCTGTCACCTCTGAGTGTTGATTTCAATGTTCATTTTTATATTTATATTTACATTCGCTCTATCTCTGTTATTTTATTCCATAAATATAGCACACCTTAAAACAATATTTCTTCTTATATATATATATATATATATATATATATATATATATATATATATATATATATATAGGATAAAGAGCAAATAGGAAACAGATCTTAATCTAACTTGTTTCACTTTATTAAAATTTCGTCAGAGATCACGATAGAAAAAAATGATAAAAAGCAAAATGACACAGATTAATGGTATTTTGTATTTGCTTATTTCTTATTGGTTAGATAGATGTCACGTGTAATGATGTAATAGATAATATTCAAATATTTGTGAGAAACATTCTAGACGCTAGATGTGTGTAAAGCTTAGTGAAACACAGCAAGAGCTTTTGATTGGTTATCTCTTCCCAATAAAAATCAATGACGATATACATAAAATTCGCTCGAGATATGCTTTAATGAAAAAATCACGGCAAAACAATTTTTTTCAAAAGCATGTAAATAGTGCAGATACAAGACAGGGAGTTGGGGAGAGTCATGATCCCACAAGTTCTAAACAGACTGTGGCACAAAAATGAAGAACACCACAAGAAATGTTTTTAAGAATTTCTTTTTCGCAGTTGGATATTTTCAAAGTAATTTTAAGAAAGAAAAAAAAAACACGCTCTAAGCAACACATCTGTTTCTTATTTATTCTTTCTCATTAATACATTTATTGAGGGCTAACCCTTAATTCAAATGAAATGTTTTCGTTTTTGTTTTTAGCAGAGTGCATGCAGGCATTTCAAATATGTTTATTATAGGTTATCGTCACCTATCTGCGTTTCATTCGTCATGTTGTGCCCAGAAACGCATTTTAAAAGACAGTCTGGTCCATTCTAATTAGTTGGTTTGCTCCGGAGAAAGATTCCTTCCTTTGATTTATAATTCTATGTTACTGAAACAGAATGCATGGTTGTCAGCAAAAAGAAGAGCCCAACATTGTAATTATAAATTGGAGATACCAAAATCAAGCCAGTACAACAATTTAAATATCTGGGAAGTGTTTTAACTGACGACAGTAAATGTAATATCGAAATCCGAACGAGCATTGGGATAGCGAAAGATGCCTTTCAAAAGCTAAGCAAAGTATTAAGAATTATGACAAATTCGTTAAAAAGAAAGAATAGTGTACTCAACCGTTACGTAATATCGGTCCTCCTATGGCAGTGAATGCTAGGCAATCTTCGTACAAACGAAGAATAACTTGAGCCGATAGGAATCAGGTTCTACAGAAGGATACTGAGAATGCCATGGATTGAACATGTGAGCAATTCCGAAATGTAAACAAAATAGGATACTTATACTTAACATCAGAAAAAAAAAAGATGAAATTTTACGGGCACATGAGGAAAGCGGTCTTGGGAAACTTGATACCTAACGAACTCGAGTAAATAGACAGAACAGAAAAAAACAGAAAATTATTAAGAGCTACAAAGGACAGAAATTGTGGAGAGCCATGATCACCGACGCCTTGAAGGGAGATGGCGCATAGAAGAAATTTTTCCGCGTGATTTTTTAATCAATTCACCCCATGTAAGGTGATAATGAGACTAAGACATAAGGGCTTACTGGAAGTGTATGGGAATGAGAATATTTTACAACAAACCGTATACGCAATGCTAAACAGGAAACAATGGATAAACCTCTGATCCTGTATAAAAGAACGGAATAGTTATTTATCCATTGGAAAAATCTTCAACTTTTATCCATTAACTCCGCATTCCACTCTTCGGCAAAGAAAATTTGTCCGTATCTTTCTTGCCTTGCATTGTCAAGAGTGACAATAAATATTTCAATTATATCGCTAACCATAACAGTTCAGAGAGAAAGAAATTCTTGCAATATCGACAGTCAACTTACCGATTTTCTCCGTAGTCTATTGACACATGCTAATGAAAAAAGCCCTGTCGAAGACGAGCAGTGACAGAAAAATAGCACATGCATTTCTCAAAGAGGATTATGCAAAAGAGATCGACAATGCAAAAGAGATCGGGATAAAAAAATAAACATGTATCAAAACAGTAATTTTCTCTCTTCGTTTAATGAAGACACTAAAAGGCTTGTTCGTGAATATGAAAGGATCCCATTGTAAATAAGTACACAAAACTTGTCTAAATTGTTCAATGAAAAATGCCCCAATAAAAACATGCTGCCAATATATATATATATATATATATATATATATATATATATATATATATATATATACACATATGTGTGTGTGTGTATAAAGAGAGAGACAGAGAGAGAGAGAGCAACTGACTGAGACAGACAGAGACATGGATAGATACAGTGAAATAGATCTACAGATATATAAATATTAGATAGATAGATATATAGATAGATACATACATACATACATTCATGCATACATACATACATACATACATACATAATAATCAGAATTTGAAAGGTATTATATCATTTATCCGGGCATCGAATATTTTTTGCCATATTTAGTCTTATGCTCCTGCTATATATCCCGAGATTCTCGAAAAAATCCAAATAATTGTCTGTAATACAGTCAGTCCAGACCTGTCATTTCAAATTCAGTCACATTCTCACCGACTTGACGTGGCATCCCTCTGTCTTTTCTACGGATATTTTCATGACAACTGCTCTGCCGGTAAAGATTTCGGTTGGAAATTCTAATCACCTGACGAAGGTCGAAGCGTAAAACGGCCGAAACGTTGTGAATATGGAAATGAGGATGAGGATAATAGTTTGATTAATGTAAATAATGCAAGTTAACTAACCTTTGTAGCTTCAAGATGTTGCTTTTCTATCTCACCCCAGGGATTTCTGTCTTCTCATTTGTTTGGACACACTCGTTAGGAAGGGTACTGACCTTAGTCTCTGCTCTTCTTGGCTTCAGTATTTCTATGGAGTGTGATGTTTCTCCTCATTATGAACCCCAAAACATCTATCCTACTATGTGATATTTGCCGCATTGTTCTTTTTCGTGCCTATTTTCCTTACAACTTTCTCATTGCCTATATCTTTGATTAATGGCATTCTCATCATCCTTCTGTAAGATCACAATATCTGTTAGCTGTTGTGAATCTGGCAATGAGAATAAGGATAACATTCTGAATGATGTAAATAATGCAAGTAATCACAATACCTCATCCCAGAGATATAGAGGCCGAACCGTTGTGAATATGGCAATGAAGATAAGGATAACATTCCGAATGATGTAAATAATGCAAGTAATCATAATACCTCATCCCAGAGATATAGAGGCCGATACGTTGAGAATCCAGCAATGAAGATGAGAATAACATTCCGAATAATGTAAATAATGTAAATAGTCATAATACCTCATCTCAGAGATATAGACAGAACCTGAAGAAATCCGGGACGTACAACGGTCGAAACGTTGTGAATACGGCAATGAAGATGAGGTTAACAGTCCGAATAATGTAAATAATGTAAATAGTCATAATACCTTATCTCAGTGATATAGACAGATCCTGAAGAAATCCGGGACGTACAACGGTCGAAACGTTGTGAATACGGCAATGAAGATGAGGATAACAGTCCGAACAATGTAAATAATGCAAATAATCATAATACCTCATCTCAGAGATATAGACAGATTTTCTATTATAATAGTTTCTTTTTCACGAACTTCTCGCCTATGAGACTCTCTTCCGGTGTATTGATAGTCCCACCACTGTCGCTTTCCTTTGGGTAAAGTGATTATGACAAAGATAGATGAATAACATAACCTTCGTAGTAGTTTCTTCACTTAGGCTTGTGCGGAATAATGATTTATATCTTCCTCGTGACTTTGTTTTTTTTGTGACTAATGCTACAGATCGATGACCTTTAAGCATTGCGATTTCGATTGGAGGATTTTCAAATCAGCAAGGCAGTTTTTCGTTCTCTAAACATTTGTCAAAGATAATTGTTATATAAGGAATAAAGTGTTGCTGCCGACATATATGGGAGCCAGCGTGACGTCTAACTGATCACCATTCCTAGTCCATCTTCTAATACTATACAGACCACCATTTCTGTTCTATCATCTACTACTATACGATCACTGTTTCTATTCTATCCTCTATTGCTATCTGGATAGCTATTCTCTATGCTATTCTTCATACTATATCTCTATACTGATCACTATTCGGTGGTTACTATTCGAGCGAGTATTATCGAGCAAGTGCTATTAGTGCGAGTGCTATTCGAAGGCGTCTGACATCAGTATTGTTCAACGGCGTACTATAGTTGTATCTGCGATTACAAAGTCTCTACTACAACGAGCATTTACGAAAGGGACAATGAGTATTCGTTAACACCATAAAAATAATATTAAGAGAATCTTTTTTGTAACGAGGAAATTATCAATGATCATATCACGACTACCGCACGAGTATGTGTATAACAGCAGTGGTGTGTCCAGGGTAAGTATATCTATATCTAGCTGGAAACTTTTTCAGTATTGCTTCTGAATTCAGTGTTTTCTTTCTTCTAACCTGGTTGCCACTTGTAGGCGAGGCGGGGGGGGGGGCTTATAAATAACACTAACCAATATTTCAAGACTGTTCTAGTAATTTCAACTGTCAAGTGATTCGAAATGAGAACTCTTCATCTAATCGATATCAAAAGACGTATTCGTGATAGATCTGTGTCTGAAAGGAGTCCTGGTAGCCATGGTAACAGATCAGAAAAATCACCGAAAATAGGTCAGAGGAAGAAAAACTAATGGCATGGATTTTCCTCGCAAACCTTCCTAATTGCTGAATTAAAATAAGGGTTGTTGAGGGAATTTAAATGGATACCGAACTTGTTTTTTTTTTCTCCCCAGGAAATAGAAAAATAACTGAGAATTAAGAAAAAATTGAAAGTAGGGCTAATGGATTAGTCAACATTCAGAGAATTCTTTAAAATACGTTTCAAATGTGAGGAGGTTGTGTGGCAGTTTTACCAAGTAAAAGAGTTCGAGTAATAACAATAACGGTGTTAAAGATGCTTATACCAAATTCTCTTTCTAATTCCCCCTTTCTCTCTCTCTCTCTCTCTCTCATTCCAACTTTCTTTTTCCTCCGTCCCTCACTATATTATTATTATTATTATCATTTTTATTTTCTTTGATTTCTGGCGTTTACACATTTCTTTCCGGGTCCCACCCAGGGACCTAAGGTTAGAAATGGCATCATGACACTTTCCACCGACAATATATATATTACATAGATAAAGCCCTTCGTAAAGTGTAGGCTGTACTTGTCAGAACAATTTTTGTATCTCCTTGAGGCATGGACTTCCATGAATCCCTTCAATTAGTCTACTGCAATCTTTTCCAACCAGTCCTAGGGCTCCAACTACAACAGGAATTGTTGATGTTCCCATATGCCACATTTTCGAGATTTCTATTTCAAGGTCCTTGTATTTTGACAGCTTTTTGAATATCTTCAAAGATACATTACTGTCTGCAGAGACTGCCATATCAATAAGGAGGCACTTTTTTGGTTTGTGGTCGTTAATAACAATGTTTGGGCGCTTGGCTTTGATTGTTCTGTCAGTGTGTATTCTGTAGTCCCATAGAATTGTAACAGGTCCTATCTCCGTAACCGGATCTGGGTGGTGTTCATACCAATAATTATTATTATTATTATTATTATTATTATTATTATTATTATTATTATTATTATTATTATTATTATTATTTCCTTTGATTTCTTTTGTAAACAAATTTATTTTCCGGTCCCAACCAGAGAGAGGGCTCTAACAACAAGGTTCCCGTTTATTTATGCTGTATATTCCTTTTCTTTCGAGTCCAACCAGAGACTTAACGACAGAAACAACATTTTGCACTGAAAATTTAAAAGAAAATGAAACAAACGGCGACTGAAAGTACACATTTTACATAGACAAATTCCTTCGTAAGGTATGATATGTTCTTGTGAGAATTTTTTTTGTGTATTTCTTTAAGGTTTTAGATACAATGAGTCTATCAGAATCTTTTCCAATCAAACCCATGTTCATATTTTTGAAAATTTTCCTTTAAGACTCTGTTATTTTAATAGTTTTTTTTAAATTTTATTTAAGATCTTCAAAGATACATTTCAGGCTGAAGAAATTCATAACAATAAGAAATCACATTATGTTTTATGGTTTGTGATCGCTATGTCTGGTCGATTTTGATTTTTATTATTTTTTGTTTTATTTCTTTTTATTTCTGGTGTATACATATTTCTTCCCTGTCCGAACCAGAGACCTATAGTCAGCATTGATTTAATTATATTTTCCACATATTATGATTATTATTATTATTATTATTATTATTATTATTATTATTATTTACTTGGATTTATGTACTATACACATTTCCTTACGGGTTCCAAAGAGAGACCTATGGTTAGGAATAGCTTTATGCCATCTTCCACTGATCATTTCATATGAAAGAAAACCCAAAACCTAAGATCATACAGACTTTACATAGATAAAACTCATCTTAAAATGTGAGCTTTTTTGTATTTATTTAAGGTATGGCCTACCAGGACTTAATTCAATGGCTTTAGATTTCCGCTAGAATAACCTTGTAATTCGATTATTATTATCATCATTATTATTATTATTATTATTATTATTATTATTATTATTATTATTATTATTATTATTATTTCATTTGATTTCTGGTGTGTGCACATTTTTTTCCGCTTTTCAACCAATGTCTTAAGAAATAGCCTCATGACATCTGTCATTGAACATTTTGGGAGGAAAAAAATACCTAATATTACCCATCCTTTAGATAGATAAAGTACATTTTTTTTCTATTTTTTTAAGGCGTGGGCTACCAGGAATCCCTTCAACGAGTCTATATGGATCTTTTCCAACCAATCCCATGGCTCTAACAACAACATACAGGTTCATTTCTGTTGTACATTCTTTTCGTTTCGGGTCCCAACCAGAGACCTAAGGTCAGAAACGGCATCATGACATTTTACACTGAAAATTTAAAAGAAAATTAAATCAAGCGGTCAAAGAAAGTAGACAAATTCCTTCGTAAGGTATATTCTTTGAGAATATTTATTTGTATTTTTTAATGTTTGAGATAGAGTGAGTCTATCAGAATCTTTTCCAATCAAACTCATGTATCATATTTTTGAAAATTTCACTTTAAGACTCTAGTATTTTGTTAGTTTTTATTTAAGATCATTAAAGATACATTACAGCGTGCAGGAATAAGATATCAATAAGAAATCACGTTATGTTTTATGGCATATGGTCGCCTGGGTCTGGTCGATTGGTAGTTTTATTATTATTGTTTTATTCCTTTTATTTGTAGTGTATAGATATTTCCTTCAAAGGCCAGAAATGGCGTCATGGTATTTTACCTTGTTCCTTTTTGTAAACAAAAAACTTAAGATCAACTGACATTTTACAAAGATGAAGCCTTCGAAATGTGTAAAACGTACTTGCCAGTAAATTTTTTGTATTCTTTTAAGGCTTGGGCTACTAGGGATCCATTTAATAAATCTATCGGAAACTTTTCAAATAAAACCGAGGGTTCCAAATGTAACTGAATTTATTTTATGTCTTCATAAGGCACTTATTTTAGATTTCCACTTCAAGATACTTTTATTTTGCTAGTTTTTTTTTTTTATGAAGATCTTCGCAGATATATTACAGTTTACAGGGACTGCTAGATCAATAAGACGGCACCCTATTATTGTGGGTTTTGATCACGATGTTTGGGTTATTACCTTCGATTGTTCTCTGCGTACTGTAAATGTCCTATGTCTGTAAGCAATTACTTGCAGTTACTAGCAGTTTCCTTTCCGTAAAAGTGGCAGAATTTTCCAGTGCAGATATTAGCCCACTGTATCATGCCGGGTTTTATATTCAGTGGGTGTCAATAAATGAAAACTGATACAAGATGGTCAATTGTTTCGGGATATTTTCAGAGACTCTACATTTTGGCCAAACAATTTTCCAGTATGTATGTATTATGATGTAAAGAGGCCATTAATAATTAAGTATAACTCAAGACATCAATGTTAAAATAAAACAGTATTTAATTACAATCGCAAATAAATACGTAACAAGAACAAAGAAGTAAAAGTCAACCAAAGATAATTAACCATTTCAGTGAATATCTTGTTAGTAGCGCGGCTCGTTTTAACGTCCGGTAAAAATCAAAACCAAATCATTGACGCACAATAATTCACACTAATTTGACTGGATAGTTCCACTTAATAATCACTGCAGTCAGTAGCCTGACACCTGGTGGAAAACATATATTCATAAGTCCAGAGTGTCACGCTCGAACCTCAGTGTTGTTAGTTACTCATTTTCTTCCTATATGACAGTATGCTTGGTAAGTTTTGGTTCGCAAGCTATAGTTCTGTGGCGCAAAGATAAAAGCTTCGGTTTCAGCTTTTAAACTGGCATTATGTAAACACTGATTTAATTTTCTTTTTTATGTCCTTTGCAGCTGCAATGGGTGTATTATATTTTAATTACATTCCTTCACCCGCTTTAAAGTTTATTTTGAATTTGATGGTTTCCTTTATTACTGAATACAGTTAAATACTGTAATACTTAAATTTTTCATGTTCTTTGGCACAGATCCTCATCCAGACTTCTGTAGATTCCACGTATCTTTGAAGACCGATTGCTGCCTCCTTCGAATCTGGACATATACAGACGATTAACATCAGCCATAGGACGATGCATGCTTTGGCAAGTGAGGAGCTTTCTTGTTTTGACATCCATTCGCTTAATGTCAGCTACGGATCTTAAGGATCTTGAAACTTATTGCACTACAGGGACAGCCAAAGTGTTTATGGCTGATATTCTGTTTTGTGAAATCAACTCGTTATTTAACACTAGACGTAGTAGTATTCATTTTTTTACTGTCTTATTCATTTCGGTATGCTGTATTCCATCTCTTTCGCAGTCTCCTAGGTATCTAGAGACTTAATTATTACTTCCCTAAATTTTTTTTTCAAAACCTAGATCTATTGAGTGTGTGTCGCTAATTCATTCTTTCTTGAACTTTTATCTAATCCGAAGTCTATATCTATGTCGTCACTGAAGCATTTTACATGAGATCCTTCAACTCATCTTGGGAAAGAGTTCGAGATCAACGATGAAGAGTAAATGATTAGATACTGTCTTGTTTATTTTGTATCCATAACTATTATTGTTTAGTTCACCTGAAAGAGTGATTAAGAACAGACAAAACAGAAGGGGTAACAAGAAGTTTCCTTGAATGTTTCCTCGTCGGATATTCAGGCAATTAGATCTGGCAGTGCCTTTGGTGTGATTTTGGTATAGTGTGGCTTTCCACAGTCTCATGAAAATGTAAAGAAATTTAGTACTACCGACGACAATTTGTACATTCCTAAAGTCTTAAGGATTCAAGAGTATTGATCTATCAAAGGCTTTACGGTAACCTATCCATGCTGTGCTACTGAGATATCTACCTTTTTCCATGCAATTTTCCAGGATCATTTTCTTTATCAATAGTTGATTTTATTAGTTTTAAGATGGCTCTAGTTGAACTATCATCCTGCCTCCTTCGTATCTAGGCACATACACTCGATCAGCATCAGTTTTGGGATGATGCACGCAATGGCAAGTGAGAAGCTTTCTCGTTTTAACATTTATCCGCTCAATATCAACTATGGTCCACTTAAGAATATTGAAACTGTATTGTATCACAAGGGCAGCCAAAGTGTTTATGGCTGATATTCTGCTTTTGGATTAAATTCGCTATTTAATATCAGATGCATACTTAACTAATATTCTTTTCTTACTTTCTCTTTTTGGGTATACTGTATTCTATCTGCTTCGCTTATTCTTTGCTGATAATATTATTATTAATATATGCCTATGTTTTTCCAGCTTTGTATCCTGTAGAGGCGGGTCCAAACTATGATCCTTAGGCCCTATAAGAAAATTGTCATTTAATTGATAGCACTTTACTTAGTGTGTAGGATGGTCCCAGTAGAATGATCTTCCGGAGAACTTTTATGTTGTTGTTACCTGGAAAACTGTTAGTACATTTTCCAAGTAACATCAACATAAATCTAATCTCCAGGTCCATGTATTTAGACAATTTCTCGTTAATTTTCATGGAGGTGTTTCTCTCAGATGGTACTGCTATGTCAATAAGCATACACTTCCTGAATTTCTTGTGTTTTTTGATAATGTAAGGCCTGCTAGCTTTTATTTCCCTGTTAGTCTGAATTGGCATGTCCCAGAGGATAGTTACATTATTATTTTGGGTGACTGCGTCTGGTTGGTGATCATACCATCTCTCAGTGGTTTCGATTTTGTGTTCTTGCATATCTTCCAGTGCACATTTGTCGCTACCTTGTTATATCTGTGGGTATATTAATTATTTTGCCAGTTCCGGACATTCTGAGATAATATGGTCGACAGTTTCATCATGTTTACCGCAGATCTTGTATTTCAGGTTAGTTCCATCCTTGATTAACGTATTTTTCGCAGATTCTGCATCATTATTATTATTATTATTATTATTATTATTATTATTATTATTATTATTTTTATTATTATTATTATTATTATTATTATTATCTCGGCAGGTGAGATATTTGGTTATTGCTGAAGCGTGAGCCATAAATTCCAACTCTATTTCAGCACTCTCCGCATTATTGCAATGCTGTTGTCTGGATTGGTTTGGTTCTTTTCTCCGTCCTTCCAATGTTTGGAACAACTTAAAGCTCTTCAGCAAAGTTGAACCCGACTGCCAACTTAATCTTCAATATCTATTTTTAATTCTCACGCAAGGTCTAATTTTTTGTCCAAATTTTCATTTTCTTTCGGTTTTAATCTGTAGTCTGCTGGAAGAGCGAAATCCAACATCTAATGAGTTTTCAGCTTTTTGCAGACGATAACTCGAGCTGATCTTCTGGTCTAGTTTGGGCGATCCGTTCGAAAGTTCCAGATAATTATTTCGTCGTACAGAAAGATTCTCCTCTGTGTATATACCCCTTGTTGCCATGGTCAAATATTCCTCTTGGTAATGTTTCGAAAAGTTGTCTGCTTACTATGAATACTGGTTATTTACATATTACACTTGTTTACTTAATGTCTTTTACAAAATAACATAGTTCATGATATTATTGGAGGCACAGAATTCAATGAATGCAATCAAAACAGACACAAATAAAAAAAACACAAGACAACTACAAGGCTAGAAATATGAAAAGAATAAGGTAAAGTTAAAAAAAATACATAGAAACAACTAACTCGTTATCGCTATTCTCCTGTCAAAACCCGATCGGTAAAATTAAAATATTATGTGCAGCAACTAAAAAATGAAAACATAAGGAAAGAAAATACATACGTATCAGTAATAACTTCTCATATTCGAGCTATCTCTTAAATTTCCTATAAACAATTTATATTATATCAAGATAACCATAGAATATAAGGATATAATAAAGATGTTGAGATTCACTTCAAATAAAAGGATAGGAAGGTTTAAAATTGTAATTCAATATAACGTATTCTAACCCAAACGTACCTTTTAGAAAGAATATTTATGTATACAAGTACGAATTTAACGAGAAAAAATGCCGAAAACCTTTTTCTCGTTGATAAAAAAACAACAACAAGAAACAGACGACATGCGTTGAACGGATGTCAAAATTCGTTGAAAAATGCACCGCTACCCTACGTAGACATAACCTCTTTTTCGAACGTAACTCATAATTGATACAGCAATAGTTAATAAAAATGAACACGCTACCGCCCCTGTCTAAATGATTGGAGTTCTCTGTATCTTTCGAAACAAAAAATTACGAATTGTATGTGCGTTTAAAGCTCAGTAATTTTTTTAAAAAGTTATTCCAAAATTCGAAACAGATCTAATGCTTTTTAATTTAATTATATAACTAAACTGGAAGTTTTTAGCTTCAGTTTTTGAAACATGGTAATTCCTGTGTAACAAAGAATCCATATACTAAATCAGTTAATTTATAATATTTATGCTCTGTAAATTTACATTCAGCACTGTTTGTAAAAATAAAAATATCAATTTAGAAAACCGGATTATATATCTTACTGTTCTTTCTTTATAGTATAATATATATATATATATATATATATATATATATATATATATATATATATATAAAGAGAGAGAGAGAGAGAGATACATAGATACATAGATACCTGTCACAATGTATTGTCTGTGTATTTCCAGCTATTTCTTAAATTTCCTATATACAATTTATATTGTTGCAAGATAACGACAGAAAATAATTACATAATCAGGATGTTGACAGTCCTCACTACTCTCAATAAAAGTGTAGGAAGGAAACACCCAGTATGGGGAAAAGTGATAACAATTACTGAAATTGAGAAATCTATTTTCTTGGAGAAATTGTTTTAAGAGGAAGATTTTATAAATTCCTACCGACAAGAGCAATATATTCTGTGTATATTTCTTTCTCTGTGTAATGTTTTATTTTTTCACATATTTTATCACACTCGATAAACGCTTGCGTCTTAGTGGCTATATTGCCTTCTTTGAGGTGAAATGAATTTTACAAAAAGCGCGATATTTTAATTTCCCCGTTCGTGTCCTGACAATTGAGAGGTGATAACTGATTAGCCTATTCTATAATATTTTTTCGCCTTTCATTTATTTTCGGATTACCAACTTCTGTATTTAAATTTTGCTCCTTGTCCCTTTTGGTTATGTCTATTTTTACTTGAAATTGCATCCACTTCTTCCAATACGTTGCATATTTGGAAACGAAAATCTTAAACCTCCGTCATATTCAAATCTAATCTAATTTTAACATTCAGAATGTTTACAGACACTTTTGTTTGACATGGTTTGAACCTGTACTTTTTCTGATTCCTAAAAGCAAGCACTAACAGCTGAACCTATGACTTAACATTTTTTAAATATAAACTATGGTTAGTAATATTTTAACGTTCTGTCCGTCAAAACCCACGAAGAAATCTGCAATGTTATTGGTCCTGATCTGTTATCTCGGCTTCAATCTCTTTCCATCTACCATACTGTAGTTTTCCTGTGTCGATTCTATACATATTTCTATGGCAATTGTTGTGTTGAGTTTTTCTCTTTGGTACCTCAACTTCTTGAACTTCAGCGTCGTGCTTGATTGGCAGTTAGGTTTCATTATTTTACTTTAGGGATTATTTTACCATTGATGCAACCGAAGATCTATTCTAATAGTGTCTTCTCTTTCACTTCTCGCTAATGCAAATCTCTTCTAGCTTCTTGCTTTCTTGTCAACTAGAATATTCAAATATGTAGATGCAACGTCAATCCTCAGTTTGCTTTCTCTCCGTGAATCCGGTTTTTGTTGTTGGTTTTGTTGTTGGTTTTGTTGTTGTTGTTGTACGTTATACACTTTAAGATTTTCTCAGTTTCCATCCCTATCAGTTATCTGTCTTAGTAACTTTGACAGCTTGCTTAGAGTGAAAGGATTAAAATAAAATCAAAATTAACAGATGACACATTGTAAGATACAATTAATGCATAATCGCTTTTATACATTTTTTTTAATAGTGGCTATATTGCCTTCCCCAAGGAAGGCAATATAGCCACTATGACGCAATACGAGAAAGCATCAGTAATAACGAGAGAGACCGCTAAAAGAGCAGGAATTAAACAGACAGAACGTAACGATTGACATTACCATGAAAGTTTTGGAGATGCAATTTGACTGGGAAACAAGAAGCTGGAAGAGAGTTCCACAAGCAAGAAGTGCGATAGAAGTAAATATTAGTATACAACTTATGGTTCCACATGTAAAATAAGTTAGGGACAACAATATATATATATATGTATGTATGTATGTATGTATGTTTAAAGAAAAATATACAGAAAAAAACAAAAATCTTAATATTCAATTATGCTGTATTAATATTAATATAATATCAACGTCGGACGTTTCGGTCTATTTTAGACCATCATCAGGACATATTCATAGAACATAATTAACATTAGACTATATTCAATTCAACATGAAAAAGACGATGGGCATAAGAGCACGACTAATCCAAACAAATAACTGAATCTTTTTATAAGATCAGCGTTCCGTTTAAATATGATCACGTCGTCGTCACTATCCATATAGTTGCATATATATATATATATATATATATATATATATATATATATATATAGTAAGTTAATACCTTATTAAATCTGTTAGCGAAGAGATTTCGACATTAATTACATTAATTTTACTAATTAATTCTTTGTATGATTACCTCTTTAATATATAGAATATATACTGCACAATCTAATATATTTATGAGAATCGATCCGCAGTATGAAATTTGAGAAAAAAACTACTAACAGATATTATTCAATTAATTGGATTATATACTTAGCCCATATCACTTTAACAGGAAAACAAATACAATGAAAAAAATCGTGGATTTATCACATTAGTAAATTAAAAAAAAATGGTCACTTGAAAGATTTAAGATTGGACTTTAGCTTTGTGACATTGCACGTCGCAGAATTATATAACTGCCAATAAATAATGCATTCTTAAAAAGACATCTTTCGGTGTACAATATATTTATTTCAGCTTGGAGCGCTACGCTTAAATTCATAACTCTAGTTGTCATAGAGGTAAGACCATCACAACAATTATTATGAAAGCATTTATAGAAAAGGAAGATGGAAATTACGTTACGCGGGTGAGGAACTGAAGCTGAGATGCCAGGTCAGGACCAATAAAATTGCACATTCTTTGTATTTTATAAAGAATCTCTAAATATGTAGCAGGGCATCTACATAATTAAAAGAATTAGATATGAAAGAACAATAATTATTATCATTTGACTCTGTACATAGTAGATAATTTACAAACTAAGCGAGCAATTATTATTATTATTATTATTATTATTATTATTATTATTATTATTGGAATATTTCGTTTTTCGTTTTTAATTTTTCTTTTGTTCTCTTTTCAACCATTCTAACCTTCTTAAGCATTTTCGTTCTTTGAATTCTTATTTTAAACTTAAATATTTTAGATGAATCATTTAAAAAAAAAAAAAAAAAAAATTTTTCATTTTACCTTCATCGTGAAAGCGAAGAAAATGCGCTTTTAACTTGGAGGATTTTTCCGTTTTTCAAAGCATCAAATTCCAATTTCGACTATTTCCTATTCTTCGCTTGTGGATTACGTTCTTTTCTGAAATGACGTCATTCGCAAATAATCTGACCGGCATCAATCATTGCACATCGTCTTATTGAAAAGAGGCATCAACTATTTAAAAACGTAGCCGAACACATGAATTGAGTTTTAATCAAGTCTTAAGACTCTCGCACCAACCCCGCCATACGCACACACCAATAGCAAGAGTTCTATCTTCAACTAATGGGTTCGTCTCATTAGTCACATTATTTAAAAGTATTTTGTGCAGAGCCTGTTCTTTTTTTTTTTTTTTTTTCAATTCCATATGAACATTCTCTTGAATGTTTGTAATAGAAACATTGACAGAATTCTGGGCCAAATTCGGCTAACTGTCTTAACGGAGCGCTGTCGCGAATCTGAGCCGAAAATTCGCTTCCTAAATTCCTTTTTAGGATAAATTAGACGGTGTTTTAGAATTCCTGGAGATTAGTTTAAAATCGATTTTTTTTTAAACACGGACTTTTCAAAAGTCGACTTTATTGTATTTTATTTACTTTTTGTTGTCAATTTTTTTTTCTAAATATGGTCAGAGAAATATTTAAGAATTACGATCTTTGAGTCGACATTATTTAAAGAAAATATTCTAAATATTCGTGAAAAATATCACTTTCGACTCATTACCATAGCTAACACAACAAGTCCTTCTAGCGTGTACTTTCAGGATATGGGCGATCATGGATCTCTACAACTATTTTCTGTTAGGGCTTTGAGGGACGCTCTTGAATATTTATTCTACAACGCACGTAGATCAGTGAGCTGTTTAGGAGCGGATTTCAAGATGCAAATTTCAATTTCAAATTTCGACTCAGCTAAGTTAACTTGAAACATGTGCGGGCTTTAATTTCTCAACCGCCTCAAAATTCTTTAAGAGCGAATGTGTTG
The DNA here is from genome assembly GCA_963932145.1 of Acanthosepion lycidas. NCBI lineage: Eukaryota > Metazoa > Mollusca > Cephalopoda > Sepiida > Sepiidae > Acanthosepion > Acanthosepion lycidas. Next base: position 114,883,809 of record OZ010582.1, on the reverse strand, counting down.
TATTTCGTTATCAATTTTCTTTTCCCGTGCGCCAGACCCCCATAAATTGCATACTGTTGAGGAGAGAAATTGAAAGCAAAGGAAACAAAAGAACCCCAGAGTTTAGTTTAAAATTGATTTTTTTTGTTTAAATCACTGACTTTTGAAAATCCCACTTTCAAGAACTCCTTCTTATATTTATCTTACATTGTCATTGTTCCGTCTTTTATTCAAACTACTAGCTTGCATAATCACTATGTCCTGTGAGTGTTAAATTCTCCAATCTTCCTTTCCTTATGATTTTTCAGAAATTTAATCTTTTTCTTTTTGATTGTAAATATAAGTTTCCTTATAGTTCCTACTTACCTTAAAACACTTCCTTGTGTAATACTTAAATTTACTTACCTCTTGTTACAAATGGTGGATGTTTTTTCTTGGGGTGGGGGTGATAATTTATGATAACATTTATTAAGAGTTACTTAAGTTTGAATATTTGTCATAATAGAACAATATAGATTTTTAACTTTACGAAAAGAAGGACTATTTCAAATCGATCAGACTTCCTAAAGAGTTACTTATACATTATTTTTATTTATAAATATTAACTACTTACATCATATAAATAGGCGTACATCTGTTGTCCATTTTTCAATTCGCAAAGTACGCATTTATTAATGATACAGACACGGTTTCAAACATGACATTTCTAAATTAAAAAAAAACAATCTGCGTATATCTCTTTATAAAGTCGGGGATCGATTTGACACTGTTCATACAATGAACACTGCACAGGTCGCATTTTCTAGAGTCCAAATTGTTTCCGTATCCAATGTGGGTTATGAATTATTTTCCACCCTCCAACATTTCCCTCAAAGGTAAGATGTGGCACGCCTGTTGCTACTTCCACGGGAAGTACTCGGACAAAGTACAGGATGGTTCGAATAACTTGTCACCCCTACATTATATAATTTTCTATTTCAACGCTCTGTTGGGGTATTATTAAGGCGGTTCACAGTAACGATACCAGAATGCCCATCAGTTGAAGGACGCCGTTCGAGGAGCCATTGGAACAAGCAACAAATTACAGCTTCGTAAAATATCACATAGGATATAGCGCCGCGTTATTTTGTACCATGAAAATAATGGTGTTCATTCAGCTATTCTTGATGTGTGACAACTTCAATGGAAGTGAATAAACAGAATTCAGTACATGTTACTTTGTGTTACTGTATTACTTATACTATTGTTGTCATTACATTTTGGGCGGGGTGTCAAGACATTCGGATCACTCTTTACATTCCTTGGTTTCGCCATTCCTCCCTTTAAAGCAATCACAATGTCACTATCTTGTAGAAAACTACACACCTTTCCTCCGTATTCCGTTAGTGAAAAGTAGCTTCCCCTCGAACAGCTTCATCCTGCAAACCACTGCTCTGTGGACCTTTTTCCCAATAGGGTGTTTCTCCGATCACTACAATCTTAAACTTTTCAAGACTCGGGTTAAATGTTATCTTCATCTCCTATCCGTACAAACTGCCTCCAAACTTAACCCTCTACCTGAGGTGGCTCCCGGGCCTTGTACAGGGTGAAGTTTACTGTAAATAAAGATCCATCCGAAAATGATAAAAAAAATCAATATTTTTAGGTTCTGATAAATGTAATGGCTTCAGATTAGTTTAATGAATGCTAATCAACAATAATTTAAAAAAAAAATCCTTGCTTTGTACGAGTGGACCATTCATATTAAGTAGTGTGATTCCTTGTTGCTCAGCATTGGTCGGAAGCACTAGGTCAATATCACGTCAAGTCTCTTATTTAGCTGCTTTCAGTTACGTCTATTTTTACTTGAAATTGCATCCACTTCCAATACGTTTCAGATTTGGAAACAGAAAACTTAAACCGCTGTTATATTTAAATCTGATATAATGCTAACATTCAGAATTTGACAGAGCCTTTGTTTGACATATTTGAACACGTATTCTTCTGATTCCTAAAAGCAAACACTAACAGATGAACTGATGCTTTAACCTCCTTTAAATGTAAATTAAGTTTATCAATATTTTAACGTTTTCGCTGTCAAAAACCAAATGATGCAACGTCAATCGTCATTTTTCTCTCACTCCGTGAATCGTTTTGATTGTTGGTTTTGTTGTTGTTGTGCGTTCTACACTTTAATCTATATATCTATATATATATATATATATATATATATATATATATATATATATATATATATATAACTGTCTCATATTTTTTAGTCTGCAAGTCCTCTATTTGTAACAATGTTTTATTTTTCGCAGTCTATCACACTCAGTAACCCCTTGCGTCTTAGTGGCTATATTGCCTTCCTTGAGGAGAAATGATTAAAAAATTAATAAAGCGAAATATTTTAATTTCCCCGTTCGTGTCCTGACAATTGAGAGGTGATAACTGATTAGCCTATTCTATAATATTTTTTCGCCTTTCATTTATTTTCGGATTACCAACTTCTGTATTTAAATTTTGCTCCTTGTCCCTTTTGGTTATGTTTATTTTTACTTGAAATTGCATCCACTTCTTCCAATACGTTGCATATTTGGAAACGAAAATCTTAAACCTCTGTCATATTCAAATCTGATCTAATTTTAACATTCAGAATGTTTACAGACACTTTTGTTTGACATGGTTTGAACCTGTACTTTTCTGATTCCTAAAAGCAAGCACTAACAGCTGAACCTATGACTTAACACCTTTTAAATATAAACTATGGTTAGTAATATTTTAACGTTCTGTCCGTCGAAACCCACATAGAAATCTGCAATGTTATTGGTCCTGATCTGTTATCTCGGCTTCAATCTCTTTCCATCTACCATACTGTAGTTTTCCTGTGTCGATTCTATACATATTTCTATGGCAATTGTTGTGTTGAGTTTTTCTCTTTGGTTCCTCAACTTCTTGAACTTCAGCGTCGTGCTTGATTGACAGTTAGGTTTCATTATTTTACTTTAGGGATTATTTTACCGTTGGTGCAACCGTAAGGTCTATTCTAATAGTCTCTTCTCTTTCACTTCTCACTAATGCAAATCTCTTCTAGCTTCTTGCTTTCTTGTCAACTAGGATATTTAAATATTTAGATGCAACGTCAATCGTCATTTTTCTCTCTTTCTCTGTATTCTTTGCCTTATTTATATTACATAGATTAAACTTTTCCCCTTCCTGTATCTGGATGTTGCTTTTCCCAAAACTAAGATCATATGTCATTACTTTCATTCTTTTCCTTTGCTTAATATAAAACATCCCCGAGATAACATTCGCAAAAATTTGATGTTAAAGATACTTCCTTAGCTCTTGTTAATTGATTCCTTTACCAAAAGAAATAGTGTGAATGTCTCCTTTTGAACAAATCACACTGTAATCTATCATGATTACGTATGAATAATAAAAAAAAATGTTCCTTTAAGATAGAAACTTATCCCCTGATCTTTTAAACTTCCTGTTGTCTCATTGCTGCAAAATGGAATTTATTTGCCGTTTAAGCCATATATTAGATCATTGAAATTCCGTTACCGTTTAGAAGATTAAAAACTATGAAAATCGGGCGCGAATTTTTGCAACGATCCAATATTTGAAAAAAAGTACTTACGTAATTGTTATAATTTTGTTGAAGACATTCACATTTTGTCTAATATATCATTTATTCACGGATACTGAATAATTAAACATTTCCGGTCCAACAATCTGTTTCACTTCAAAAAAAAAAAATACACGATTAAAATACATGTAAAAAACATTAGCTGTAAATAAATCATATTTGCTTTCCATATGGGATTATATTTCGTCATGGGTAACTTATATTTTTGCCGTATATTTATATCTAAATTCAGCTCAAATTTTCTTTTATGAAATAAAATATTTTCTTTTTCCTAATCTAGCTAAAAAATAAGAAAAAAAAATATCGCATTCAAATACGATATATTAGGTTGGTGCAAAAATAATGACGTAATAATGTCGTTTTTTGACGTTAAAAAATACGTCAAAAAACGACATTATTACGTCATTATTTTTGCACCAACATAATATTTTGCATCCAGAATCTTGCAATATGCGTCTGAAAAGTCTCGAACCTGTAAATTTACTAGTGTTGCAAAAATATACTAACTACTGAGCTGGTAGTTTAAAATAATTTCCACATAAAGCACGCTTATGAATATTATAACACCTTTTCTAATAATTCATAGATTAACACTTTAGCGGAGAGTAGAGAAAAATGACGTAATGCCCAGTGACCGGTTGAACTGTGGCAGAGAAAATGACTTCGTGCCCAGCCACCGGTAGAGCGGTGGTAGAGAAAAATCACTTAATGCCCAGCCACCGGTAGAAGGGTGGTAGAGAAAATGACATAGTGCCCAGCCACCGGTTGAACGGTGTGTAAAAACTAGGTACCTCCACTATTTCGGCATAAATTTTCTATATTGAAGTTTAAAATGAATTTTTTACAACGAAAAAACATACTTGAAGATTTCATTTTAGCTTTAATTGAAAGTTTAATGATTAAATTTACGATTTCTATTAATTAAACAATTCTGGTGTATTTCAGATAGAAACTATATACATTTGATTGTCAAATTTAATTTTAAATTTTTAAATTTTCTTAAAAACGGCCATTTTCTTAATTTTAAGAAATTTGTAAACAAACACAAATTTATCGATTTTTAAAATATTTAAAAAAATTTCTGACACGTTATTTTAGTAAAATTAAAAAATTTGAAGTTAAAGTAATCTGATTTGAAAGAAATCTTTCTTACTTATAGCGTAAAAAAATAATATACAACCAATTATTAACGATCGATCCTGTCAATCTGACCCACCTATTGATGGATTGTTGAATGACGAGGCGATGACAGCTACTACGGATTACCATCAATGACATAATTTTTAAAAGTCTGAGTTACAAAAAAAAAATTATTCTATTTGAGTATGACCCACACTAATGGAAATACAATACATAAAATAAAATTATTTAGTGAAATAGTAAATGAAAAAAAGAAAAATTACTTTAAAATTTAAAGTTTACACTTTTAAAATTGAACGGAAAATAAGAAATGTTGAAAAGGCCGCGTAAAGGGACAAAACCCTTAAATCACGTGATCTTGTAATAATACTGGCAATTTCAGTATATCATACATGGAAATAAGGAATGTATTAAGTAAAAAAATACAACATAAAAAATTATTTTTAAAAAAAGTAGCTCAACTAAATTTATTAAACTTAGCAATTTTGGATTCGTAAATTTTTTTTCTACTTAATTACTACATAATATCGAGGAGCCCTCCTAATACGGAGCTTTACACGATGTTAAACTATTATAAATTATTATAATTAAAAATTTTTAAAAAACGAAAAAATTATTGTAAAAATTAATTATTCATCAGAAAAAAATTATTTCTTCAGACAATAATGTCCTTAATATTACTTATTTACAAAAGCAATTAAAAACTTTTCTAATTAAGTAATATCATTGTTTTATTGGATTCATCATTTTTCAATTCAGACAAGATTTTCAGTTAAATAGCGCAAATTTAAAAAAAAAAAGTAGGTTATTTATCATCTCCAAAGACTCCTCCTTTTAACAAAAAAAAAAAATTGAGGATCCGAAAAGGTTTCGGGGGAAATTTCATGAAATTAAATAAGTGAGGGGTAACATATTTAAAAAAAAATATTTTTTACCAAAAATTTCTAAAAACAAAATATTTCAAAAATAATTCCATTTATTTGTGAATAAGTCCTGAAAATTTCATTAAAATTGGACAATTACTTTAATTTTACAAGAATTTCCAAATCAATGTGTTTTCAACGGGAAAAAAGCGCAAAAAAAAACTGTTATTTTAACGTTCCCGCGATGACTTAAACAAAAGAAGATTTTAACCGAAATTTCGAACGTGTTAGAAAATATTAAAAAATTTCAAAAAATAATTAAAAAATACTTTTTTCTTTCATCTTAATAATAACATAAACATTTTGACGATAATACTTTATTTTCTTTAATTTTGTGGCATTTTTCATTTACGCTATGCTGTTTTTCTGCGAAAACAGTGGACATGCCTAGAAAAACTTGTAACTTGTAATATCTAACGTGAAATATTACATCCCTATTATTTTCGAATTTTGACTCAGGAGCTCAGGCGGAAGGTTTAAAATTGTTCAGGAACAAAAGGCTCAAAAGGGTTAAAAACTGAAAGACGCAAGAAACCAGACCTCTTATTTATAGGAAAAATTATTCTTAAGAATACAAAATATAAAAATAAAAAGATTCTGTATGTGAATAAGCTACACGCCTGGGCATTATGAATGAAACTGTTATTCACGGCAAAAGTTCGTTCAATAACGACTCTAACACTAAGGAAGAGTCTATTCACGTATGTAAGCGACTAGCTAAATCTGTATCTAATATCAGAAAGGGTGAGTTGAAATGAGAAATAAAGAAAACAACACTGAACTGATATGTAATATCGCTCCTTCTATAAAGAAAGTTGTGAATTTTCTCACAGTTAATAAAGGTGTCTCTAGAGAAACGTGTTTCTACAGAAGCATACTGAGAATACAATGAGATGCACATGTACGCAACTACGAGGTCTAAGAGAAAACGGAAAGATAAAAGGTAACTTATAATTAACATCAGAAAGAGGCAGTTGAAATGTCTAGGGCACATAATGAGGAAAGAGAATTTGGAAATGTTATATTCACAGAAGAGACTGAACGTAAGCGTGATGAAGGAAAACAACGCCTAACCTACTTGACGAGTAAATTGATGGCAGAAAAGGGTTTACGAGAGATAGAAAGAAGACATAATTTATTAGAGTTACAAGGGACAGGAAATTATGAAGAGCCATGATCGTCATAGTCTGAATGAACACAGAACATAAATAAATAAAGAAGAAGAAGAAGAAGAAGAAGAAGAAGAAGAAGAAGAAGAAGAAGAAGTTGGTTTTACGTCATCTCAACCTCAATGGGTTATTTTAATGCCGACATGATTTTTATTGCTGGCCATATTATTTTTTCTTCGAAAATTCATTGCTGGTAATAATTATTTTTTCAAAAACGTATTGCTTATTTTTATACTTTCATAGTATTTTGATCCCCAGTTTGGTAGGGGTGCTAACTATTTGCCCATAGTTGGGACCCTAAAAGATGCTACCAGTCTTTTTCAGTGTGGACCTGAGAATACTAGCAATTAAGAGGTGGTTCTACGCCCCTCAAAACCTCCTGATCAGAGGCCTTGCTGTTGGATGCAGTTTATCCTCTTATCGAGGAGGAGGGTGACGATAATGATAATAATAATAATAATAATAATGATAATAATAATAATAATAATAATAATAATAATAATAATAATAATAATAATAATGATAATAATAATAATAATAATAATTATGATAATAATGATAATAATAATAATGATAATAATGATAATAATAATAATGATAATGATAATAATAATAATAATAAAGTAAATCAGAATAAACTATTGGTGATACAGAGAGATGAAATAAATACCTCCAGTTTGAAGACGGTAAATTTTAATAGATTTGGAAATAGTCAAAACCAAAGATGGGACAGACAAAAGAAAGTGAAGTTTTTCAATGATTAACAGTAAGAGATTATAATTTTTACGTTAACGAATAATTTCAATTATTCCTTTAAAAGAGAAAAAAAATGTTGTTTAATAAGTGGACGATGAATAGCTGTGATCTTGAATCCTACTGCTTTCCTGCTGCCAACTTGCAGCATGACCACCAGCAAACTGTAGATGATGGAGCTGTTTAGGAGCATATTTCAAGATACAAATGTCAATTTCAAATTTCGTCTCAGCTAAATTAACTTGAAACAAGTGCGGGCTTTAATTTTTCTTTTAAATCCAAGACATTTTTGCTGACGCGGTCAGCGTAACGCTTCAAAATTCTTTCAGAGCGAAACAGTTGTATTTCATTAATTAGTCGACTTTATTGTATTTTATTTACTTTTTGTTGTCAAATTTTTTCCTAAATTTGCCCAGAGAAATATTTAAGAATTACGATCTCTGAGTCGACATTATTTAAAGAAAATATCCTAAATATCCGTGAAAAATATCACTTTCGACTCATTACCATAGCTGACACAACAAGTCCTCCTAACAGGTACTTTCAGGATATGGGCGATTATGGCTCTCCACAGCTACTTTCTTTTAGTGCTTTGAGGGACTCTCTTGAATATTTATCCTACAACACACGTAGATCAGCGAGCTGTTTAGGAGCGGATTTCACGATGCAAATCTCAATTTCAAATTTCGGCTCAGCTGAGTTAACTTGAAACATGTGCGGGCTCTAATTTCTCTCTAAAGCCAAGACCTTTTTGCTTACGCGGTCCGCGTATCGCCTCAGAATTCTTTAAGAGCGAATGTGTTGTATTTCGTTATCAATTTTCTTTTCCCATGCGCCAGATCCCCGAAAATGCATACCCGTGGAGGAGAGAAATTGAAAGCAAAGCAAACAAGAAGGAAGCGTAACATTGTCTATTGATTTGTCTTATAAGCATTGATAGCGAAACGACGTAAATAACGTCTCACCTGTCCCTGTACGAGACGACCTTGGCTTCATGCTTCATCCACTTATCTCCCGCCTCAACGCCAACCCAAACCTGCTGACTATTCATTGCACTGGTGCTGATAGCACAATTGCATCTGTCATCCACATCCTGACCTCTGCTCAACCCCACAGACCCCTGCCACTTCCTATAAATAGTGATGGTGACGACATTGAGCATTAAGCTGGTCATGAGTTAGAATTTCGGTTGTGGACGTGACTAGATTAGCGGATATTAGTCACGTGATCACGGCGATTCGCACAAGACATTAAGATCTTCTTAGGGACGCTCATGGTGACAACGTTAATGACTGCGAAGATGGACGATAGACGAACAAGTCAGATAGACACACAAATGAATACTTCGATGCAACCACAGCCCTACCCCGGCTTCTTTTGTCAATAAAAGGTTCATCTCGCATCCACTTTATCCAACCATTCCATTTGACGAAGGCAGAAGCCTTAGATAGAAAAGTCCAATGAAACCCTTGTCCGAAGACCTTTTGAAATCTAAGGTAGTATCCGGCCAGCGGAAACAGAGAGGCAAAGGTCAGGCCTCGGAGCATTCACTTCGTCAATAATCTACCATGGCTTTTAGCTGATCCAATCCGAATTCGTTTGACGCGATTCAATTTTACTTGTGACATAAGCTTCGCTGACAGTTTCTCGAGTCGCTCATCATTGGTTCGGCTTCAAGAGGAATAACAATAAGTTTTGTCACCTGAGTAGGCCTTGTAAGAAACTGATTAGCCGTGCAGAAAGATTCCGACCACTGAGAAGACCAGATTCCAATCAGTATCGATGATTTATTCAAATAAAATTGAAAATTTCTCGATTATAAAGTCAATTCATATCCACTGACATGTGCACAGACATGGCGCATATTATTTACAGTGTTTACATTCAAACTAATGACCTAATCTTTGTTGTTATTATCACAACGTCCCGGCTGTTGTGGCCTCCGGCTTTCTTCTGATGTCAATTTATCTGAGTAACTTACACGGATTTTTTTTTCAATCTACAAGGTTACATTTTTCTCTCTCCACTGAGTCATAGTTGGTAAGACACTACTCAGGGATTAAAATCAAATCACTTTTCTTTTACTTTTTTTTTTAATCACTTCACCCCCACAGCAAGGCGGAAATGGCATTAGTGTCCAGGTAGGTTACAGGGAGTGAAAGTGAAAGTGAAAGTGAAAAGGAAAAACTAAGAATAGGGAGGATTGAGGAACGAACAAAAGATGAACGGCATTCAAGACGACGGAAGATGGCGATTTACGTTGCATTTGCATTTTTGAAGATTGTTGCTTTCAAAGAAGAAGGGAGATGGAATAAAGTTCCAAAGGTGGGAATTGCGAGAAGATATACTGTTGGAGTGGAAGTGACGGTTTCATTTGGCTATTTCAACAGTAAACAAGTGGGACCTAGATGCCAATCTAGTAACACGCTTAAATTAAGAGTATCCAGGAGTGAACACAAGAGTTAGTTCTTACATTTCTTGGATACAATCCTACTTTGAATAAAGGTATAAAATCGCGTTACTAAAGACGTGCTGTTTTTTTTTTTTTAATCATTTCACCCCAAGCAAGGCGGTAATGCTACTCATACGTCCACCGGGGGGGGGAGGTTGAATACAAAGATGAAAGTGAAAGAGAAAACTGACAATAGAGAGGAATGAGGAACGGCCAAAAGATGAACGGGGTTTAAGAAGACAGAAGATAGCGATTGACGTTGCATTTAAATTTTTGAAGATTGTAGTTATCAGGGAAGAAAGGAAACGAGAAAGAGAGAGAGAGAGAGAGAGTTCGCAGGTAGAAAGTGCAAGGAAAAAAATGTTGGAGTAGAAGTAGCAGTTACATTTAGCTATGTCAGTAAATAGGTGGGATCCCGTTACCAATCTGGTACCACGCTTAAATTCATGTTGTCGGGGCACCAGGGAAAAACGTTTGTCAGTGCAGTTGCTATAGAATATTTGTAGAAAAGACAGAGGGAAGCCACGATCGTCGGTGAGAAAGTGACTGAAGTTGAGGTGACTTTGGAAAAATATCTTATTGAATGAAAGCATCGCTTTGTGAATTTGTTGATTTAGTAACATTGAAACATGGTGAGCAATAGCAAGAAGTTAATATCAACAGATATAGACACCTGAACTAGCATAATCTATCCCTTAAAAACTGATGTTCAACCAATACATGACCGAAGAGCCCCTCATGGTAGATGATTGCTCTGCGGTATGAGCGTAAGAATATTACAGAAGTGCAGTTGCACAATTTTTTGGATGAATCTAAACAGTGAAACATATTAAACTTGTGAAGGTTTTCCGACTTGTTCTTTGTTTAATCATTATGTATGATTTAGTCCAAGTTTTCAATTTATCCTGTTGTCCCAAAGCAAATAATATAAGTATTGGAAAATTCTCACCCCAGATATATATATATATATATATATATATATATATATATATATATATATATATATATATATATATATAAAGAAATATAATTTTAAGGTGTGCTATATTTATGGTTATAAAGTACTCAATATCAGAGATATAAATGAGATGTAAATATAAAAGTGAACACTGAAGTCAAATTCAAAGGAGACAGGCTTTTTCATGTTGGATGCGGCCTGGCGATTGAGCTCAGTATGAAACACCCTGCGGCCTCTGCGTGTTGACTTCAATGTTCACTTATATATATATATATATATATATATATATATATATATATATATATATATATATATAAAAACAGACCACTTTAAGGTACCTTTATAATAATTTATTTCATCAGAGCCCTTTTAAAGGACGCCGGATCATCAGATAGCACTTCCAAAAGATGAAACGAAAAATGAAATGAAAATTGATGGGTAGTGTAAGTTTTTGTAATTTAACAAAGAGTGTAAAAGGAGTAGTTAAAGAGACATGGTCGAGTATAGGGAGGGATTAATTTAATATCTCTCTCAATCATACTTAGTATTGGGGGAGGAGGAGTGATCAGATCTTGACCTATTTAGACGGTTAACTTAACGGAAGTGATATATAGAAATGGGAGGGAGAAGGGAGAAAAGAAAAAAGGAAAAAGAAAGAAGAGGGAGAGGGAAGTAAAGAAAAGGAGTCTGTAAATTGGGTTTAGCAATTTATGTAAAGAATAGATTTTAATGCTTGATAGTAATTTACATGTCTAACAAAAAACCCGAATAAATTAATTGGATGTTTGCTATCAATTTAAATTATTACGTCATTATTTTACACCAACCTAATATTAACACATTTATAGAGAACATATTAAAAAAATATTTTAAATTATAAGTTTGTTTACCCTCCGATCGTACTTTTTTAATATTGCAAAAAATAGTTACAGCAACATCAGTTGAAATCTAATTTATGAATCTAATTTGTAATTATTTTTAGATGGGTAATCTTTCTTAATTAAAGTTTAGGTTTCGAATTAAGATGGAGCAATATTTGAAGATAATATTAAAGATTTTGCTTTCTTATATATATCACATACATATAAATGCAAATCCCATATATACATACGTTCATTTACATGCGCAATTACACACATAGACTCACATGTAGCGATATACAAGGGTACCTATACATATTCATACATAAATTACATACACATACATTTATAAATAATTACATATATTTTTATATTTAAATTTATTTAGATTTTTTATTTAATTTCATAGTTAATGTTTAACGTTAGGTGACCACTTAAGTGTTTAAATATCCAAACAAATATTTCTAATTTAATATTTTACTATCAATATTGATAGTTAAAGATTGATATATTTAAATTTAAGTTAAATTATCAATTTAAAATGAAAATACCTCCAGATGATAAATATTCAATCTCATAATTCTAATTATAGAATATTAAAAGAGAAAGTGAGATTAAATATTAATAAAAGTAATTTTAAAACTTCAATAAAATGACCTTATGTCCTTCCACTGAAATACATTCTATACACACACACACACACACACACACACACACACATATATATATATATATATATATATATATATATATATATATATATATATATATATATATAAGCATATAAAAACACAGATGTATTCCCATAAACATCCACACATGCATATGTATTCATATTACTATATTTTACATATATTCACACATATTATAAATATTAACTCTCTCTCTCTGTCTTTATATATATATATATATATATATATATATATATATATATATATATATATAAATGACAGTATATGTCTAGAAAAACCACAAAACGGCAGCAGTTGAAAAAAGTGAAGAAAACGAGAAGAAGACAGAAAAAATCAAGAAATGAATGTGAAGTGAAAAAAACGATCTGGAGTCGAGATGTTGAATGCAACATCAATCTGCTAAGTGACAAACGTTTCACTTGTATTAATTATATATATATATATATATATATATATATATATATATATATATATATATATATATATATATATATATATTACACACACTAAACATTTCCGCTACAGCGGTTTCTAACAATTAAGGTTTCCTCAGGCAGTGAGGTCTTTTAATGCCTGAGAAAATCTTCTTTTGCAGAAAGCACGATAGCTTAAAAGGTTAGTGTTTGTAATATTTTAAATATTAACTGGTTCTATACATTCCATTATTAACACTTTATATTACGGAATTTGAAAAAAATATATTTGCCCATTTCACAATGTGTGATATATATATATATATATATATATATATATATATATATATATCTACTATCACATACACACACATATATAAAAGTGAACACTGAAATCAACACTCAGAGGCGACAGGCTGTTTCATGCTATACGCAATCGTCAGGCAGCCTGACAATTACGTCTAGTATGAAACAGCCTGTCGCCACTAAGTGTTGACTTCAATGTTCACTTTTATATTTATATTTGCATACGCTCTATCTCTGATATTGAGCACTTTATCTCATAAATGTAGCATAGTTTAAAACTATATTTCTTTATATATATATATATATATATATATATATATATTATAATAATATTTTTTGTTTAAAAATATGATTCCTTCGCTACATAAGAGTTCTCATGTTTCAAAAACGAGAGCCGAAATCATCCAAATAATTAATAAAATTAAGTTGGATTGTGGTGTTTAGTTCCGTTTCATCTTCAAGCGAAATTTTAGGAATAAGCTATCTCTCGGTTTACGTGTATTTTTAGGCACGGTCCGTTACAGAATTTGTTATTGTGGGAGTGGCTAGACTATTTTCCTTCGTTAAGTGGTCAGGGAGTTAATTCTTATCAATAGATTCATCATCCTCTGAGAGGTTTACTATTTATGGATGAGATAGTGCATTGGTATACCACGGATTGAGAGCCATAACATATATACCATCCATTGAGAGCCCTAACACTGATAGGATATACATAGGATCAACAAAGAATAATTTTAAAATTAGATGGAGGCAACACAAGAGCTCCTTCAACAATATTCAAGATAGAAATCAGACATCTCTATCCCAATATTTCTGGCATCTAAAGGAAACGAATAAAACACCAAAAGTAAAATGGGAAATAGTAAATAAAACAAGAACCTGTACAACCTGGGATGACCCATGTCTTTTATGCTTACAGGAAAAACTACACATCATTAAATTCCTAAATAATGAAAAATTATTAAACCATAGGCAGGAGTTAACGGTTTTTTTGCCGACATCAACAGACTTTCGCATTAGATAATTAGCATTAAAAAAAAAAAAAACACAGCTAAGTAAAATTCTAAAAAGCTTAGCCAAACCTTTAAATAGGGAAAACCCTTTTTGTAAATTGAAATTCAATGCAAAGCGATCTGTATATAAAACACCCACTTAAATAAACAAATAAATAAATAGATAATCAGATAGACAATAATAAAAGACAATTCTCCAGACATATAACGATTGTAGGCGCGCCATAAAAATATCCTTCACTGGGAACCAACTAAAGGATGACCGTAAACATTAGCCTTGAAATAGATACCCTACCCAACCTTAGCAAAACCTCTCAGAGGATGATGAATCTATTGATAAGAATTAACTCCCTGACCACTTAACGAAGGAAAATAGTCTAGCCACTCCCACAATAACAAATTCTGTAACGGACCGTGCCTAAAAATACACGTAAACCGAGAGATAGCTTATTCCTAAAATTTCGCTTGAAGATGAAACGGAACTAAACACCACAATCCAACTTAATTTTATTAATTATTTGGATGATTTCGGCTCTCGTTTTTGAAACATGAGAACTCTTATGTAGCGAAGGAATCATATTTTTAAACAAAAAATATTATTATAATATAAGCTCTACTTCTGTATGGAGCACTGTCTTCTTAAAAATAAAAACAAAAATACTAAGGAACCCCGGATTATGCACCCAACGTGTTCTTTTCTATTTTCTGCATACCTGCACAAGGTTACATATATATATATATATATATATATATATATATATATATATATATATATATATATATATAATTACACAACCAGGCTGCCATCGGTAACTACTAATAATCTCTGCTGTAACGAGAACCGTTCTGCTGTGTTGACAGAATCTCTGAGACCAGGCATTCTTCATAGTTTAGAGAGACTGGGGAATACTAAACATTGATCAACGCTCATGGGTCAAAGAAAAGACCAACTATGGCATTTGTCTTCACCGCACAGTGAGAGGTTATTATACAAAACTGGTTTAATGTAGGCTGCCGTACACAATTACGACCACTGTCACATTAGCATCACTATAAGGGAGTTGTAGGCACAGGGATTAATTCAACATGACTAGGTATTCCTTAAAGAGGAAGAGACTAGAAGCTACACTTTGATCCCAGTCCAACCACTGCACGGCGTCTATTCTGAAGGTATTTATCTAGCCGCATCACGTTGGTAGGTTGTGAAACAAGATCAGTTTAATGAGGGGTGCACGTATGCGTAGATATTGGCCAAGAACAAAACAATGACCAGTTCTAGCGATGAGTGTGAAGTTAGCTTTGATATTCATCAGTCCTCTCTCTCATTAGTACCTTAAAGAAGATGCTGGCGCAATGTAGGAATTCTCCGGACTAGGCGTTCCTAATTACAGAACCGTGAACAGCCCGTAAGCAGAAAGGAGGAGAGCTGATAATACACTTTGAGCTTTGGTAATGACGTTTTGATCCTCGGCAGAGAGCTACGGAACGGCAAACTGATTCGAGACAAAAATTGATCCTCGATAGAAATGCAGATCTATACGGCAATAATCACCTTATTTTTACGGCTATTTTGCCAACATTCAATATAAAATTGCAATGTCCAGCAGTGCGTTGAATAATTGGATATTTCTCGTTGGCTTAAGCTGTCGATGTTCTTGTCGAGGTGAAAACGATAAAGGATTTCGAAAATGGGCAGATTCTCTTCTATAGGAAGACAGACACAATACAATTTCCTACCCTGAATTCCAAGCGTTTGACGTGATGCTAAACCACAGTATTCTTCCAAACTAAAAATGAAAGACGAATATAATTCTGATACTTGAAGTGATGTCCTGATCAAAAGGCTTGATATTTTTTTTACAATGATTATCACCCTTTATAAGTCCCGGAGCCACTTGAGATAGAGGGTTACACAATTAGTTTATGAGAGGAAGATAACGGTTAAGATTGTAGTGATCGGAGAAGCATCTATTCTACAAAGCAGGAGAAACAGCTGCTTGAGTGGAACTTACATCTCACAAAAGAAACACAAAGGAAATGAGGGTAGTACGTTACAATGGGCGTGGCATTGCGGGTGTTAGCCGTGAAAGTTAGAACTGGTGGAACCAAAGAGGGTAGTTCTGAAAAAATTCCATGGAAATAGCGATAGGGCAGTGGGAGGCTTGTGACGTTTTGCTTATGAGAAAAGTGTTCTAGGGTGGAAAATAATCCTTCGGATAATCTATCTGTCATAATGTTTTTTTCTGCTCGTAGCATCTCACTAAATTGACCTCGTACCAGATTTTTTTGTTACGGTGGTTCTTACAACACAAAGCCGGGAGCTTCTCAAGGTAGGGGACTATAGAGTAAGAAGCAAGCTTATGCGGATGTTTCTGAAAGATAACGGTTAACTGTAGACTTGTATAAGTTAAGATTGTAAAGATCGAAGTAACATATTGTTGGGAGTCTGTTCC
The DNA here is from genome assembly GCA_963932145.1 of Acanthosepion lycidas. Classification (NCBI taxonomy): domain Eukaryota; kingdom Metazoa; phylum Mollusca; class Cephalopoda; order Sepiida; family Sepiidae; genus Acanthosepion; species Acanthosepion lycidas. The sequence continues at coordinate 114,867,064 of OZ010582.1, read as the reverse complement.
ACAAGGCAGAGGTTGGTGGGAAGAAGCTGCTTGAGTGGAGTTTAAAAAGAGAATAAGCGTGGTTCGCTACAATGTGTGTGGCATGGCGCGTCTTAGCTGTGAAGGTTAGCATCAGTGGAACTAAAGAATGTATTAGGTTGGTGCAAAAATAATGTCGGTTTCTCACATATGTTAATATGTGAGAAAACGACATTATTTTTGCACCAACCTAATAGTTCGACTGAGCACTTTCCATGGATATAACGACAGAGCAGTGAGAGGATTGCGACGTTTCATCTGTGAGAAAGAAGTTGCAGAGTGGAAACTAATTTGTCACTCACAAGGACGCGGACACGCTGTCTCTATAAAGATTAGAAAGTAAAGACTGATCAGCTCCTGCCCGCATAAGGCAACAGTATTCCAGTTTTGGACTGATCTGGCTCTTGTAAATCAAGAGGATAAAAGGAGGAATCATTTACTGGAGATTTAGAGGGGTGACCATATTCCCAGTATTATTAGAGATGGATCCTATGCACTAGCTTGAGTATAAGGCTCAATAGGCACTCAAGGCAGGTCGCCTCACCGAGGGAACATCCATTCATCGTGATTGTTTTGGGTCCGATCAGTGATGTAACTAGTTTAGTTACCTGTTTTGATAAAGTTCAAAATCAACTACACGGCCTTTTGGGTGATTAATGCCCAAGTCTCTCGTTTCTCTATCACTATTTACATGGCATGCGTTCCGACGCCTTACATTCCTTGCATCTACTAGTCATGAGCTTTGCAACTGGGATCCTCCATGCCAAGTACACAAGGTTTAATCATCCACATTCCATTCGTATCTTGTTAGCGAGTAAGTTCCACTCGGATCACATGATCATAAAATCGTACATGTCACTCAGGCACGCTCTCATTACCTACATACATGGTAGTTTTAATTGTTGTATTCACCCAATACATGGCTTGAAACGAGTAAAGTTAAAATTGTAGTAACTAATGAAATGGGTGTTGTTAATGAAAGGGAAAATGGTAAGAAAAAGAAATGGAGAATATTAAAATAAGGATGATAAATAAGGATTGACTCTTGACTTTAAAAAAAAGTTAATATTTTATGTTCATAGAAACATCCTCGTGTGAAGATAGCTAGATAGAGAGACATATATGAACAGATAGATAGATAGATAGATAGATAGATAGATAGATAGATGAGAAAAGTAGACAGAAAGCACGAGTGTCATATAGATATTGATACAACCTGATATGAAAACTTTGAAATAGATATGAAAAGAAGACAGACAAACAGATAGATAGATAGATAGATAGATAGATAGATAGATAGATAGATAGAGAGAGAGAGAGAGGGAGAGAGAGATGAGAAAAGTAGACAGAAAGCACGAGTTTCATATAGATAGTGATACAATCTGATATGAAAACTTTGAAATAGATAGGAAAAGAAGACAGGCAGACAGATAGATAGATAGATAGAGAGAGAGAGAGAGAGGGAGAGAGATGAGAAAAGTAGACAGAAAGTACGAGTTTCATATAGATATTGATACAATCTGATATGAAAACTTTGAAATAGATATAAAAAGAAGACAAACAAACAGATAGATAGATAGATAGATAGATAGATAGATAGATAGATAGATAGATAGATAGATTATGTCCAAGAACGGATGGCCTGTGGAAGAGATTGACGTAAGGATGTTCTCTCAATCATTACAATCTTGACCTCGTCATGTACTGGGTTAACTGTTATCCTTCCTGCATAAACCGAAGGATTTCACTTCCTTACCTATCTTATGTTCATACCACACTCCAAAGTAATCCTCTACTTGACTGGTTCTTGGGCCTCGTAGGGTGAACATTAGTATAAAAGTTCGCTACAACTTCGTCATTTCTCAACTGTTCAGTCCATGTTATTCTCTTCCCACGTCTATAGAACCACATTTCTCTTGTTTGTAGTCTCTTCTTCATCTGTGAGAACATTGTCCTACATTCACAGCCATATAGGAGGATCAATAGCACATAAAAGTTAAGTTCTTTTTCCTTTATTTCTGAAAAGATTCTTGTTTTTTGTTTTTTTTAATACTTTGTTAAGCATCTGGAATGCATCATCAGCTATCCCAATTGTGGAAAATATTTTCAAATACATTTTTGTTTAATACCAGACGAAGATTAACTTTTTTTGAATTATTTTATATATAATGCACAGTAAAACATCTAAAATGCAATTTGCGCTAACACATCGTGTGGAAAAAAAAAATTATGACTTATTAAAACTATTATGAAACTCTTGAAAAATAGTATCTGCAACCATGTCAATGCGCTAAAAAGTTAAATTACGATATATTTTTCTTGTTGATATGGCAAATATAAAGTGATCTACTGTGCTTAGGGAAAAAATAAGTGATTTCTTTAAAGGCACGTCAACACTTTATGGGTCATTGAATGCCGAAATATATATTTTGGGGGAGCTTTGAAGAAATATGTTATTCTGGCTTCACAATTAAATAAACAATTTTATAGCTTCAACTAAATAAATTTTGAACGAAATTGTATGTCTTTGACTACAGATAAAATATAATGCTGGTTATGTATTATATGTCTTTTTATATAAAAATGTATTAGTGTTATTTTTACTATTAAAGTGTTTTTTTTATACATTCGTAATGTTTGTGTTTGGTGAACTTACTATTTTCCCATCGTTGGGAGTCTAACAGTTGCTACAGTGTGGACCTGGGAACAATAGCAATTAAAAGGTACCCATAGTCTCCAATCTCTCAATCAGAGACTTTGCTGTCGGATATTGTTTATCATTATAACCAGGATTTGATTAGGAAATAAAAATGTAACAGTATTGATGCCAGTCTGGTAATTAGATTAAGCCAGATGGAAAAATATCTCAGATTAATCCAGAAATCTGTATATTAATATAGAGGGGTTGCACAAAATAATTGGAACAGTTGCAAAATCCACTCCTATATTTCAAAGACCTATTATATTAAGAACTTTAACTAAAAATTCGTAATTGCAGGTTATATCTATTGTAAATACGTTTATTTATCTAATTTACTGTCTTTGTCTTTTTTATTTTTAGAATTTATTAAAATTTAAGCTAAATGCGTGACCTCTCCGAATTCGAAAAAGAGCAAATTGTTGGAGGTTGCATGGCAGGAGCCTCGATCACCGAAGGTTGCTGAACTGTTTTGTCTTTCAAGAGCTACCATATCAAGAGAACTGATGCAATTCGAGAAACAGGGCAAGACCTCTAGCAACCGTAGCAATTTGAGCCGGATTTGCACACTTAATGACAGGGACTGACGTACATTGAAACGCAGTGTGGCAAAAAATCATCGGACAAATGCGGTCAAAGTGACTGCTGAGTTGAATAACCATCTGAATAGTTCAGTTTCTATTAAAACTGTTCATCGTGAGCTCCATAAGGCTGGATATCATGGAAGAGCCGCTGTGAGGAAACCTCTTCTCTCCAGTCAAAACATTCAAAAGAGGTTGAAGCGATGCAGAGATGACAATACCTGGTCTGCCTACCAATGGAAGCAAGTCATATTTTCAAACTAGTCCAGTTTTTCTCTTTTCCCAACTTCAGCGCGAGTTTATGTGTTGAGGCAGCCCAAAGAAGCTTACACCCCCTGATTGCCTTCTTCCAACAGTGAAGCATGGAGGTGGATCAGTGATAGTTTGGGCCGCCATATCATAGAAATGTCTCAGTCCAGTAGTTGCTCTGCATGATAGAATCAACAGCAAAGATTACCTGAACATTTTGGGAGATCATGTTCATCCAATTGCCAAGACTTTATTCCCTGATGGTAACTGCATCTTCCAAGACGGTAATGCTCCAATACATACCACTTGAGTGGTTAAGAATTGGTATGAAGAGCATGAAAGTGAGCTAGAATACATAGAGTGGCCTCCCCAATCTCAAGATATCAATATTATTGAACATTTGTGGTGCATTTTGGAGCAACAAGTTAGGAGCCGCTATCCTCCACCGTCGTGTCGTAAAAAGCTGGAGAAGGTTTTAATGAAAGAATGAGTGAAAATTCCTCTGGATGAAGTTAGGAAGCTGTATGATTCCATTCCTAGACGTTTTAAAGCTGTCTGTGAGGCTAAAACTCCATATTAAATAAATTTTCTTTGAATTTAACAAGTGTTCCAACCCCTGTATGTCCAAATAAAGAGAAAGAACAGATTAAGAATTCTGACTTCTTACTATTTACTTTTTATAAAAAGGTGCTCAATACAACTTAGAGGAAAATATTATTATAATAATTTTTATTATAATAAAATATTATAGTAATATTAACATATATGTAACCATATAAATCGATAATGTTTTGTAATTTTAAATATAACAAAATTTACAAAACATATAATATAGTCATGTTTGCTTGTTCTGCAACAAGAGCATCCCTCTATGTAAAGATGACTTCTCATTCACTTTACGGATACTAGTCCAGCTAAGGTACAACTGTGTTTATATTCAACATTATCAGAGCCAGTTTATTATTCAACATACTGATAGAACATTTTTTTTAAATATAATTTCTTAGAAAGAACGTTTAATCTGGCATGATCAGCAGTTGAGCAAGGCAAAAATAACTTGTGACTTCATACGTGTAAAACCATGGACTGTTTCTAATCAAATTTCCCTTACACCGGTTGTGTAGGATTTTCAGAATTTTTCCAACAGTGCTGCCTTCACGGGCAACTAACAAGTCAGCTACGGGAGAGATCCGAACAAGGCTTGCAACGCTAATGTTCAAATCACTCGGACACGCCGGTATTAAATGTATACTTCATAAATACTAAATACCTACATTACACACACACACTCAGACACAGACCCACACACAAACATACATACACACTGGCGCATACAGATCACGTTTGCGTAAATGACCTCATGTGTATGTGCTTCGAAATTAGTGTGCTTGTGAGTGTGTTGATCAGGGATTTCTTTGAAATTGATACCATATAACCTAAAGTCGCCCCATGCAATAAACTAGAGGAGTAGATAATTTAGACAACGAATTTTATTTTTACTAAATCCAAGATGATAGGTTGCTAAAGAATCAATTCCACCACGACTTTTTTTCCTACGTGGGATGTGCAGTGATTTACTGACAAAGGATACTCATTTTCCTTGCGCACTCGCATGCTTGACGGCTGAGCAGACCTTAACGATAGGATCTGGGAGAGAAGCGCCTAATGTGGCGTGATCAACTTCTTTTTTTTTTGTTTTTTTTTAAGAAGACCAGTACACGTTCAAAACGTCGATGTCGTGTTTTCGTGCCAGCACAATCGCCGAGTACTCAATTTCACTGTCAAAAAATCCAGTTAACCCGTGGTATGAGTGTTTTTGGCACTTTCCAAATTGGGGTCGCCTTCCCATGCTGGTAGCATCAAAAATCACCTTCCTGTCAAATTGACCATGTTGCGAGTCGAATCTAGATCACATGATCAGAAATCGATCATACCTATCAGCGACGCTCTCATTACATACATACATGTTACTTTTAATTGTTGTATTCTTCCAATACATGGCTTGAAAGCGAGTCAAGTTAAAATAGTAGAAAAGGAATGAAATCTGTGTTGTTAATGAAAGAGAAAATGGTAAAAAAGAAATGAAAAATATTAGAATAAGGATGATAGATAAGGACTGACTCTTGACTTAAAAAGGGTTAATATATTATGTTCACAGAAACATTCACGTGTGAAGATAGATAGATAGATAGATATGAACAGAGATAGTTAGATAGATAGATAGATAGATAGATAGATAGATAGATGAGAAAATTAGACAGAAAGCACGAGTGTCATATAGATATTGATACAATCTGTTTGAAATAGATATGAAAAGAAGACAGAAAAACACACAGAATAGATAGATAGGTAGATAGATATGAACAGACTGAAATAGATATATATATATATATATATATATATATATATATATATATAGATAGATAGATAGATAGATAGATAGAAGAGAAAAGTAGACAGAAAGGTGCGAGTGTCATATACATATTGATACAATCTGATATGTAGACATTGAAATAGATATGAAAAGATACATAGATTGATAGATAGATGGATATGAACAGACTAAAATAAATAGACAGATATGAGCAGAGTAAGATATATATATATATATATATATATATATAGTGCAAAAAATAATTTTAATGATAATCATGTATTGATGTGTCTAAATAAAACCAATGTCATGCGCATTATAAAATCTAATGCCACCAGTCAAATAGAAATATCTACAGAACAATCATAAAACTCAACTATGTAAATATTTTCATTTTCTTTCTAGATGTGTCATATTTACAAGTAGTATTTATTCTTTTTTGCAGAATCTTACCAACATTCCAATTATTTTTGCTCTTGAAGATGTGCAACTGCATATAAACGTTTCTTTGTTTTCGTTTTTATAAAATTCAAACAGATTTCCTGTCTTTTAATCAAGAAGATCATTTCTTATTTTAAAATGAAAAACCTAAATCAAGTGCTCAAGGTTTTTTGACATTTTCGATCATGGTCGACCTCTTTACAAAAAATAGTAGAATTGCAATGGCATGAGCAACTCTATCAAAAATAGATATCGTTGAGAAGTCAGAAATAAAAAAAAAATGTGAGAAATTGCAGCTCAAACCTAGAATAGCAACGAGATCAAACTGTTGGTCATTAACAATACCAGATCGTACCTACACTTGACAATTATTAGGTTGGTGCAAAAATAATGTCGTTTTTTGACGATTTTTTGATTATCGTTCACCCATTTATCCAACTTTTTTGACTTCCCTATTTGCTTTAAATGGCGAACGACTGTTGAGTGGTCGACCTCGAGTTCAACAGCAACTTCTCGTGTGGTTTTGCGAGGATCGGCTTCAACTAAGGCTTTCAAATGTTCGTTATCAACCGCAGTCGGCCGGCCGCGACCGTCTTCATCTTCAAGGCTCTCGTCACCATTGCGAAATTTCTTAAACCACCGTTGTGCCACACGTTCATTAGTAGTTCCTGGGCCAAACTCATCATTGATATCACGAGCTGTCTCGGCAGCTTTTCGGCCTAGTTTGAACTGGAACAATAAAATCGTGCGGATTTGAATTGTGTCCATACTGTCGAAAAACCTGCAAAAAAATGAATGAAGAGATTGAGAACGGTAACGAATAACACGATTCGATAAAGCGAAAAACGCGCTTCAAAATGATATATAACATGGCTATATATATCAATGAATTAATTCAGAAATCAGATATAAATGTAACATATGTGAGAAAACGAAATTATTTTTGCACCAACCTAATAAGAGCAGCGCTAGTATTCAGCAATATATGTTCATTGAAGGACAGTTTGGGAACTTAGCCAATATTACAGACACAAAGCCAGGGCGATTTGGTGGGAAGTGACGTGGAAGTCAAATGTACATCAGCTTATAATATGGGATTCAAATTAAGGGAAATATCAAGATGTCGACCTGCAAGAACTATCATCAATCACCTCATAGATGACACTGAAATTAGAATTTTTTAAGCATTTCACACCGGGCAAGGTGGGGGTGTCATTAGCACGCAAGGGATTAAAGAGAGTGAAAACAAGAGTAATGAGGCGTTATAGAGCAAATGATGAAGAGAAGGACGAAGAATAGGGCAAACCATCTGGAGATGTCGATTGTCATTGCATTTTAATATTTAGTGATGATAGCTATCAGGGAAGCAAATAAGAAGAAGGGAGTTCCACAGACGGGAAGTGCGAGAGATGAAGCTATTGGAGCAGAAGAGACGGCTACATTTAACCGTTTCGACGGTGACATGGTGAGACTGAGATGCCAAGCTATTAGCACGTTTAAATTCATGAAGTCTGGGAACCAGCAGAGGTAGCTTGTCGGAGCAGTTACCTTGGGAGTATTTTCGGAAAAGACAGAGGGAAGCGACGGCACTTATGTGAGAGAGCGACTGTAAACGATATGCCAGATCAGTGCTAATCACATTGCATATCAGTCTCTGGATTTTGTTGAGGACCTTAAGAAAAGCAGGCTCCATACCATATATGGCAGTAGTATTCCATGTAAGGGCGAATAGTTGATTTATAGATTTAAAGGATGGTCTCGGGCGAGAAAATGGAAAACTGGGCTGAACTATAAGATAACAGAAATAGTTGGAAAGAAGCAGTCAGAAGTGTTTGTTTGAAGATGATCATCAGGAATAATTAAATAACATTTTAGTGCATTTTTTTTTGTCTATTCACAATATTCTCTATCGAGGAGGGAAGTACATCTGATAAATTTTCCGATTCTGGATTCGAATTTTAATGTTTGAGTTTCGAAATGAAAATGAGAAATTTAGAGTCGATAAAATGGATTTGAATGTAATATGGAGCAAAAAACAAGTAATCTCGCATTTCTGCAAAACACATTCTTGAATAAATTTCGAAATTATCTTCATGGAGAATATGTTAGGGGCAAAAGAATAAGAATTTAAGGGCAAACAGAAAAAAAGGAGAAAAGCAAAGAGATGCTGCTAAATAAAACGAAAAGAAAATGAAACACGGAAATGGAAAGTGATGGTCGAAGATGAGCAGGAAGTGAACGTCAAAATAAATAAAAAAGGTAAAAGATAAAAAGACGAGAATGAGGAAAAGAAGGCAGACAGAAACAAGAGAAAAAAGAAAAAGAAATGATAGGAAAAGAAAGAATGGGAAGTAGTGAAGAGAGAAGGAGAGAAAAAGAAAAGGAATAGATATAAAAATGTGATAAAGAAATAGTTGGAGGAGCAGTAAAGGAAAAAAGAGAATACTGAGAAGGTAGAAGAAAGAAAGAAAGAAAGAAAGAAAAAAGAAGAAAATATGGGTAAAATGATAAAAAAAACAAAAAACAGAAGAATTGAGGGAGATGGAGAAAAAAGAAAGAAAGAAAGAAAGAAAGAAAGAAAGAAAGAAAGAAAGAAAGAAAGAAGAAAATATGGGTAAAATGATAAAAAAAACAAAAAACAGAAGAATTGAGGGAGATGGAGAAAAAAGAAAGAAAGAAAGAAAGAAAGAAAGAAAGAAGAAAATATGGGTAAAATGATAAGAAAAACAAAAAACAGAAGAATTGACGGAGATGTAGAAGAAAGAAAGAAACAAAGAAAGAAAGAAACAAAGAAACAAAGAAACAAAGAAACAAAGAAAATATAGGTAAAAATGATAAGAAAGGAAAAAAGAATACTGATAAGAAAGAGAGAAAGAAAGAAAGAAAGAGAGAAGTAGAGAAAGAAGAGAGAAGTAGAGAAAATGAAAAGGAATAGATATAAAAATGTGATAAAGAAATAGTTGGAAAAGCAGTAAAGGAAAAAAGAGAATACTGAGAAGGTAGAAGAAAGAAAGAAAGAAAGAAAAAGAAGAGAAGAAAATATTGGTAAAATGATAAGAAAAACAAAAAACAGACGAATTGACGGAGATGTAGAAGAAAGAAAGAAAGAAAGAAAGAAAGAAAGAAAGAAAGAAAGAAAGAAAGAGAAAAAATTGAATGAATGTAAATAATCATTAGAGAAACATACAGGAAAAAGGAAGAAATAAATAGAAGCCCGAAAAAGAAGATAAAAGGAAGGAAGGAAGGAAGGAAGGAAGGAAGGAAGGAAGGAAGGAAGGAAGGAAGGAAGGAAGGAAGGAAGGAAAATTGAGGTTTGGGAAAGATCTTGCGGACAAATGGAAGAAAAAGAAAGAGGAAAGAAACTATAGATAAAATCTGAAAAACGAACTGTATTGATGATGATGATGATGAGGATCAAGAAGAAGAAGAAGAAGAAGAAGAAGAAGAAGAAGAAGAAATAAAGAAAGAATTACATGAATATTTTTTTACGTTTGAGAAATATCTTTGGAGTCAGGTGAATGAAGGGGAAAAGAGAAATTGAAAGAAACTATGGAAAAATCTGAAGAAAAGGAAAAAAAATTGAAATAGAAAGAAAGAAAGGAAGAAAGAAGGAAAATGTGGATAAAACTGATAAAGAAAAAAAATAAAAAGATTAAAACGAAAAAGAATAATACTAAAGAGAGAAAAAAAGAAAATTCCGGATGATGGCAATAATCACTTTATTAATGATGATTACCAATATTGATAATAGAGCTTATCGCCATGGCAACAGCGATCATGTGAATAGCGCCGAGGCTAGCCAGTCTCACACTGATTAGAATGATGATGATCACTGTAATTATAATAATGATTTCGATCCTAATGAATATTAGCAGCAACAGACTGAAACAGATTTTGAATTGTCTTTCCCGAAGGAAATGCCAGTCTCATTGCGAAGGACAATTTTAAGGGAGATTAACATCAGATAATGTTATTCAAAATCAGCCTCCACCAAATTTCTTATTGAATATAATGAGGCATCGACAAAGATGCCCAAACTGTGTGATGTAAATAATGAGGTCGTTGGTCAAGCGTTGAAACCTGAAAACGCTTTATGAGTAGCAAATTAATGTCTAAACTTTCTTATTAAATTAAATAAGGTTTCATTCTGAACACATCTCTCACACAGTCAGACACACAAACGCATTCCCCCTTTCTTTCTCTCTTCGTGTTTGTGAATTCATAATTACTAATCTTAGTTTGGCACAAGGTCAAAACAATGAGTCATATCGTGTTATAGTTCCTTCAAAATGAACCACGGTAGTCGCTTTGCCCTTAAAGTGTCCCAAAGATGGAATTCTTTAAGAACACTGGCATTTCCGTGTCCCAGACATTAGCTCTAAACATTAGACAACGAGAGATATTTATTTGTCTTTCTTTAGACTATTTACATTGTTAGGACTAATATTACCGTGTTGGCACAGTCACGGGGTTTCGGCCGTTTACGCTCAGGCTTCATTCAGGTGATATTTGGAATTTCGAAATACTCCTTTATTTAGACCACGGGAGTACATTGTTCTAATTCCACATGCCATGCCTTTGGAATTCTCAGTTTTAGTTAATTCCCCTGTAGAAATCTCCAAATTTATATACTCTCTGCCTTGGGTCAAGTCCATTTTAGGATTAATCAACCGAAACTTTTATCCACTGGGTCATGTGTTCTTGAAGACAGTCAGTGAATTTTGGGGACTTATAAACCCCTAATGACTCAGTAACCACCCATGTCTTTTATATGCCATATTCTTTTAGGGTGAGAGTGAAGATGGCTCTCTGTTATGTACACTATTTATATTATGTTATTGTGAGTTCAATCCCTGATCCGGGTAGAGTGTACTTGGTACCATTTGAAACTTAGCGAGCAATAACTTATGGATACTCAAATAATGAGACCATAATGTCCCTCATCATGGGTACTGGAAAGAGAATAGCTTGTCTCCGTAAATTAAATAAAGGGTCCAGTTCGGAATTCGGAAGGCCGGGGGGGAGAAACAGCCAAAAACGATGTGATAGCAACAACGAAGATGTGGATGATAGTCTGAATGTAAATAGTGTAAATAATGAAAATTCCTCATCCAAAAAAATTCAGACATAAATTGGCGACTTCCACAGCTTTCTGTCTTCCTTTAAAAAAATATTTCTCTTTTACGATACTCATTTGTTATTATTCCAGCATCCATTCACACCTTTGTTTACTCCTGCTTCTCTTGCTTTCCATATGCCCTTAAGCGACATATTGTCCACCTGAATTTCTTATGATGTGTCCCAGTAATTTACTTTCTTTCTTGCATGATTCCGTTTATCGCAGATTCCATGTGATTAAAATTGATCTCTTGTTCACACATGCTATACATTGTATTCCTGGAATTCTCTGTTAGAATCATATATCTGTTGCTTCAAGTCTCTTCTCTAAATTGTCGTCCATATTATCCAAATATGAAAATAACGCTGACATCTCATTTTAACAGATATACAGGGTGCGATGGATAAATTGTCGTCCAAATTATCCAAATATAAAAATAACACTGACATCTGATTTTAACAGATATATGTACCAAAATTACACAAAAATATCTTGAAATTAAAGAGTAAATTTATTCAATAAAATAGCCATTGTCTTCAACCATGGTATCTATCTATTGCATCTTTTCTAGATGATCTACTATCGTTGAATGCTGCATTCAGCCTATCTTTAGTGTTACAAGGAGGTCGCTCGCTCACTTGCACCAAAAACATAATAAAGAAGCTTGCAGTCTAGGGGTTTAGGTGGCTAGAGGTGGGAGTGATGTGGACGCAGAAATTGTTTGAAACCACGACTGTGCTCTTATGTTGTTGTGGCATGGTACAGAGTCCTGTTGGCAGACATAGGGTCTTCCAGAGAACCACCCTCTTGACTAGGTCTACCTCTTAAAGGCATTTGATGTAGGCCTCCATGTAGAGCATAAAGATCTCGGCAATTAATTCTGGAGTTCTTTTCTTCTCAGAACGAACAGAGTGAGATTTCAGAGCTGCCGTACCTTCGTAATCACCATTAGACTCATCCAACACTTTCCAAATCCTCTACACTGTTCTCCGATTGACACCCAAACACTCTGAAATGTTCGTATTGGAGCATCCAGCGCGAATGCCAAGCAGTACAGCATGAAGTTTTCCCAATTTCTGTTGGAGTGAATTGCGTCATGGTGTTCTTGTTCTCACAGACGGTGCCCAACTGACCCTATTATACTGTGCAGACGAAAAAGCCAAAAACAAACAACGCGCATGCGCGAATTTAAAAATATAAAATTGCGACAATTTACCCATCGCACCCTGGAAGAGATTGGTTTTGGCATAGCACTTCAGCTTTGTCACTTCATGTCTCTTCTTCAATCGGGAGGAGATTGTCTAAGATTGAACGTCATATAAATGTTTAGTTTACTTAGTTAGTTAGTGTACATTCAACACTCTTTTTATTCCTAACGAGAATTTCCTAATATTTTGCTTAGTTTCATGTAGTCTTCCATCTACTGGACTTGAGAAACCTATTTTCCTGAAAAATTGTTTTAAGAGAATGATCTTAGTATCTGTCTATATTTCTGAGATGAGGTATTATGTACACTACTGAGATGATGTATTATGTACACTATTTATATTATTCGGACTATTGTCCTCATCTTTGTCACCATACTTATTACAACGTTTCGACCGTTGTACGCTCCAGTCTTCTTCTTTTAACAGGAGATAAATGACAACTGACATCCATTAAACATGGCATGTGGAAATAGAACAGTCTACCCCAGTGAGTGAAATAAAGGATTCAGTTCAACATTCCAATCACCTGAAGAAACCCGGAGCGTACAACGGCCGAAACTTTGTAATAAATATGCCGACAAAGATGAGGGCAATAGTCCGAATAATGTATATAGAATGATTTTATAAATTTCAACTGATAATGGTATCGGTTCCTCGCTCAGCGAATGCCAAATGTTTCCTTATAAGGACACAGTTAATATTAAGATTACCATTATGATATTAACCCAAAAAAAAAAAAAAAATCGGTTACCGGGAGCAATTCCTTAATTTCTTGAAATTGCTCCCTTGGTACCAAATACACATTTTTTTTCTTTTTAATCATTGAACCTAATAAAGGCAAAAAAGCCACTGTGGTGCAAAACTGATCGTGTATCCAGATTAATGACCCCTCTAATTGAATGGAAAGTTATATCAAGATCAAACCGCTTCTGTTTCCGTTACTTCTGAATGGGTTTCAGACAGACTCCCCTTATACCAGTAGAGGGGGGCTGAAAGATTATCGGCTCGAACAATTTCCCGAAGTTCAAGTAAACAGTATTTTTTAATCTCTTCTTTGTTGGGCTGTGAACTTTCCAGCACCCACTATCGATAACAGATCATGAGATCCGGGTTCGAGTCTTGCCATGGTCGATTTGTCAAGGGGATGAATTGTTGATAATATCAGCCCGGAGAAACAACCTCCATTTGGAAATCCCTGAGAAGCCATACCCCGGGTTTGATCAAAGACTTTTGAGCGTAAAGTGGGTAGATGAAACTGTTGGCAAGCCGTCCATGTTCGTTGCTATTTAGCTTAAGACTTCTTTGTTTTCCACGCTCTCCGTGAAAAGCATTCACAGTATCCTCCTGTATAACTTCACATATGATGCGTCAACTTTGCTCTTCATATGCGAAGACATCTTTCAGAATTCATTATAAGAATGTAGATATACTACACAGCAGTTAAGAACTTTGTTCACAGAGAAATTTCCCTGTTTCTTTATACTGTGCTTAGTTTCTCGAAGACATCTTTCGCTGTTCCGATGCGTTTTTCTCGGATTTAATTTTCCTATTTTCCACCGTTCTTTATGGTACTTCACAGATAACTGCTTTTTAACATCTTTAATTTGTAGGCCGGATCTTGGGCAGTTCGTCTTGCTAATAAGCATTGATTCTCTTTTTTTTTACATGACAGCGTTATCCAGGGTTGATCACGTTAGATTGTAAGCTCTTTTGCAGAAACAGCAAATGGTTTCTAATAAGGATATTTGCATCATATAGCACAAGTTGTTCTGTGGTTGTCGAAGAAACATAAATATGTCTGAGCGGGCGTCTGCAACAGGGATTAGTTAGTGACCACAGCAGACAGAATTATAGCTGAAAAGCAAGATGTTTTCATAGGTTTTAGCCAAACAGTTAAATTACGCAATTCCTGATATTTGATCCTAATAAAGTTTCCGTCTTAGGAGAGATAAAATCCCTACTTTACTTAAGAATGAGAAATGTCCGAATAATACTCAAGATAAAGGTATATTCATTTCTTTCATTACAATTGTAGTAAGTCAACATTGATAACTGTCAATTAAAACACTTTACAATATTCCAGAAAATAATGCCATAGCTGTAGATCGATATTACGTGATCTATTGGAGGTGTCTCTGTGTAGGTATTTTAAAGACCCATCTGCAAACTCATTACCTTTTTACATGGCATCATACGAAAATTAAAATCAACCAAATCCCTAGAAATATTAATCATAAATCTCTGATCAGTATCATTGTGACACTTTGGCTAAGCACCCACGTAGAAGAGGAACGTATGATCTTATCTCGATCTGTGTCATGGAGCGGATGGGATCTTTGAAAATGACCCCCACTTGACCGAGGAGGTAAAAGACAACGAGTAAGTAAAGAAAAATAGTTGAGGTCAAGTGACAAAAAAAAAAAAAATGAGATTGGCATATTTTCGATACCGTTCGTTCCCGTTGCCAACCACGCGTCGTGATATTAAAACGAGAGGGTCGATAGAGAGAAGCGTCGAAAAGATCAGCCGAGGTTTTATGTGTATCTTACCGGTCCACAGAGGCTACCAGAAAATATCTCTTAACTGGAATTAATTCTGCTTTCACAGAAGCGGCTATTCTCTTCTGTAAGTTCGCTAGATAACTGGCAGTTTGATTTATTTAATTTTACGGCTTATCAACCCTTTCTGTGTTATTTAAAGCCGAAATATATTTCCGACCGGGCTCGACGCGGCTTAACTCCAATAATCGAGAGAGAACCGGTAGATACCTAATCGACATACCAGAAATTGTCCTAACTGTCACCTACCTGCCCACTCGAAGAAGCAACTGGAACCCTGGATAAAACGTGTAAATATAATTACAGAAACAGGGTTCGCCTTCTCATTTCTCGCCTGGGCTTTTTTTTTAAATCTCAAATATCTTTTGAGCATGCAGCTAACCTTTTCACAACTTTCAGTGTATAATGACGTCAAGTAGAAGGGAAACACTCCATGATTTAATCAATGGTCGATCCGTGAAAGATTTTAACGAGGAACTCTATGGCTCTTTACATAATGTTTTGATGCAATTTCTGTCTCCATTGTCTTGACAATGGTACAGAAATTTACCTATCTAGTTTGTGTTATATATTTGAACGCTGAGATTGAAAAAAGAATAGCGGCTACTAACTGATAAATGCAAATGAAGTGTTTCCAGACTGTCGAAGTAATTACGTTTTTATGAAACAGAATATTGGGCCTTGTATCCACGCTATATACCGCCCACGAACCTTTCTACCAGAATTGTACTCCGTTGCACAAACATTACCGAATGCTACAAGACAGTGCCACAAAGCTTAAAGCGATATTGCGAAAGAATAAAATGGGACCAGTTGCAAGTAAGGAAGACTATCCTTTTAGGAAGATCCTTAGCTAATTAGTCTTTGAGAGACGAATCAAAGTGGTACCAGGAACCAGATAGAGAAGTGCTTTAAAATAGGCTTTCTTTTCCTCCTGAATCAACTATGACCAGTGGACAATCCTTATGAATCTAAGAAAATTAGAGAAGAGAATAGCCGCTTCTGTGGAAGTTAATTCCAACTAAAAGATATTTTTCCGATAGTCTCTGTGGACCGGCAACAAACATATAAATCCTCATAAATCTTCGTTTGTGGTTATAAAAATTGACGATCAAATAATCATTTCAAAAATTTTTGTTAGTCAAGCACATTTGTTTATTTTTTTTATTTTTTATTTATCCATAGAACAAGACAAAACATCACTTGATAAAAAAGCAACATAACTGACATTTTGATTTATTTAATTTTACGGCTTAGCACCCCTGTCTGTGTTATTTAGAGCCGAAACATATCTCGGATTATTGGAAGGCTGCTTATATTATCCGGTGTTCCAAAACGGGCCGTCATCGAAATTCTGAACAGGCTCGACTTTGCTTAACTCCAGTGATCAAGCGAGAACCTGTAGATACCTGATAGAAAGATTATATTTCGTCAATCTTCCAAAGGACCTGTTTTAACCTTGTTAGACTATCGAGTACCTTCAATCATGAGGAACAGATTTTAGCTGACACCGTTTCGTAAGCATATTACTCTTCTTCAACATGAGTGCAGACCATGGAACCTTCGATGTTAAAATATAAAAACAACTTTTGGGGATAGAGTTAAGTGTTTATCTATGGATTACAATATCAAGCTATCCATCTGAGTCTTTTCATATGTGTGAGGAGAATCTGAAATATTCTGGACAAGAGAAGTCCTTCCTCGCAAAATAATGTTTGGTGATTCGTCCATATAATTTCTTGTGTTTTTGAACATTTTCTTATCATCCTCAAAAAGAAAACAGCATTTGTCAGAAGATGAAATTGTCTTTTCCTAACGAATACACCATTTTTTTTTACAGAGAATAACAAAGGAATGATCTAAAGTGTTAGAAGCGACAATAAAAATCATTTATAATTCATGTATAGTCTTCAACCAACCATTCATATTCTTGCATGAAAACTAGAGGAACTACTTAAAAAATTAATAAGATATTCCTTTTATGTCGTACTCAATAATGTATAAATTAAACATTATTGCTCAATATATATATATATATATATATATATATATATATATATATATATATATATATATTAATTTAACTGATTTAAAAATATGGTTCCATCGCTACACAGGAATTACCGTGTTTCAAAAACAGAAACTAAAAACTTCAAATTCAATTATATAATTCAGAAAATTCGCTAGAAATGAAACAGAACTAGGGCCTTTAATTTAATTATATAATTGAATTGGAAGTTTTTTTTAGTTTCTGTTTTTGAAACAGGGTAATACCTGTGTAGCAATGGAACCATATTTTTATATCAGTAAAATTATAATATTTATGAAAAAATATAGTCTTAAGATGTGCTATATTTATGGGATAAAGTGTTCAATATCAGAGATAGAGCGTGTGTAAATATAAAAGTGAACATTGAAGTCATCACTTAGATGCGACAGTCTGTTTCATGCTCGACGCAATCGTCAGGCCACGATTGCATCTAGCATGAAACAGTCTGTCACCTCTAAGTGATGACTTCAATGTTCATTATATATATATATATATATATATATATATATATATATATATATATATATATATATGTATGTATGTATGTATGTATGTATGTATGATGGACATGCACTCGATGATAGAGCATGGCCGCCATTTAGGATTACGCGTCTAATTATTGCCTTCTTTATCATTATATGTCCCATGCAGTTGAGCTCTAGGGTTGAGTATAGGATCGTCTCTTACATTTCAGACCGGCTAATGACTTGTACACTTCCTGACACACCCTACATATGTACTCACGGTTCCTAATTAGCGTATGCTGGACATGATTGCTGTTACCAGACACTTTTAACAGCACTTTCCGACATTTTCGTTGCAATAATGTTCACCCTTTACAGCGACGAAGAGCCACTCAAAGCAGAGGGCTACAGAATAAGAGTTAACATACACAGTTTATGCGGATGTGTGGGAAAGATAAGCAGTTAACACTAAATTTGAGCAGGTTAAGATTGTAGCGATTGGGGAAACATCCACTTGGGAGTCGCTTCCCCAAAGCAGATATTCGCGGGAAGAAGCTGCTCGTGGAGTACATACATATTACCAATGAAATACGAAGGGAGTGATGGTGATTTGCCACAGTATGCGTGACATGGCGTGTCTTCGCCCTAAAGGTTAGAACTGGTGGAACTAAGGAATAGAGTTTGTCGCAATGCTTCCCATGGATATATAGCCATAGAATATCTAGATGCTTGAAAAATTAGGACTGTGGAAAAGAGGTTCTTGTATAGAAAAGAATTCATCAACACACGGGGGCGGGTAGACGCTTTGGCAATCTATTGGGACTGGGGAGTAAAGACTGAGCAGCTCATGTCCAAATATGGCATTAGTACGTCATTTTTCTTCTGATCGTCACTTGATAAGTTAGAAGATAACAAGGTGACTACTTACTTGAGCGCGACAGGGATTTGGCCATTTCTATAGTCTCTTTAGCGATGGATCTTATATACGTGTTCTACTTGAGGTCTGCACTGAGTCTTATGGTATGTTTGAAACGTAACTGTCATAAAAATAACTTCACCCTAATTGAATGTCACATATGATTCTTAAGCTGATTATCTGCCATAAATCAGTAAGTAAGAGAGAATTTTTCAGTTCGACATATTCTCGTTTTCAGACCTCTCTTATTACATGACATGTCAGTGACACTTGACGTCAGAGAGGAGTTTTTTCCTGCACCTGATCTTCTTGTCTAAAATTCCCAATCAAAAAGATGAGTATTTTATTCGCTCTCTCTCTCTCTCTCTCTCTCTCTCTCTCTCTATATATATATATATATATATATATATATATATATATATATATATATATATAATGAAATGGACAAAGTCCGACAATTATGTAAGACATTTTTTTATGTTTAACATTCTTTTTATAGATACAAGTATTTAAGTAAATGCTCTGTTTATAATAAACAGTATTAATAACATTTACCGGCCTGAATGTCCGAGAAATTTTCATAGAAAATATGCGTCCTCAGACAGCAATCGAACCTGTATCCTATGCGGGACCGTCATATAGCCTTAACCGATTGGGTCAAAGAGGAGCGTTCGGTTAGCAAGGTCGATTTTACTGTTTTTAAACACAATTTTCCATAATTTTCTCTCATTCATTCATATCTGCTCAATGCGTATCCAAATGTAAACTAATGACGTCATACATTATTCAGGCCGGTAAATGTTATTAATACTGTTTATTATAAACAGAGCATTTACTTAAATATTTGTATCTATAAAAAGAACGTATAAACATAAAAAATGTCTTTTATATATATATATATATGGTGCAATAGATACATTGTCGTCTAAATTACGCAAAAATGAAAATAAAACAGATATCACATTTTCAAAGATATAAGCTATATTTACAAAAATTACACATAAATATCTTGAAATACTAAAGAGTAAAATTATTCAAGAAAATCGACATTGGCTTCAACCACGGACCCTAGAACGTTTCGGTGAATGCGGCCATAATCTTTGCCTTCAGTTCATTTTTGTTTTATAAGGAGTTAGGTTGATGTCTTGCTCGACTGTGCACCACACATAATAATCAATTTGGTTACAATCTGGTGAGTTAGTGAGTTAGGTGGCCAGTTATAAGGGTTGTTGCGGTCACGGATATTGTCTGACAGCCATGACTGGGGTCTCCAAATTTTTTGTGGCATGGTGCAGAGTACTTTTGCCAGATAGAGGGTCTTCCAGCAGTCACGCTCTTGTCCCAGGACAGATCTACCGCCTCAAGGCACTTGATGTAGACCTCCTTGTTTAATCGGAGGCCTCGTGGGAAGATGACTGATGACATAGTGTCGCCATCACTAGTGATCTCACAAAACACCATGATGTTGACTGGATATATCATCTAATTCTTACCGAATCTTTTGCACTCTCCTCAGTTTGACAATCAAACATTGGAGCTTCCGGTGCGAACATCATGCAGTAAAGCATGTCATTTCCAAATTTCTAGCGGAGTCAATTGCGTCAACGTGCTTTTTTTTTCTTACACACGGTGCCCAACTGACCCTATTATACTGTGCTGTCGTCAAAGTCAAAAACAAACAATACGCATGCACGAAATTAAAAATATAAAATCGCGACAATTTACCCATCGCACCCTGCGTGCGCGCGTGTGTGTTTGTGTCTGTGTGTGCATGTTTATATTGTCCTGTCTTAATGGAAGCCCATATTTTACCCATCATCCTTCTTGAAATCAATCGACGAGACGTTTCGTTTACGTTTACATTAATCGATAGCCAGATCGAAGTCTTGAGAACTTGTTGCTTTTTTCGACTCGTCCAATCCTTTAGCGACACATGTCAGGGAATAAATCCGGAATAATTCTAAG
>OZ010582.1:114826423-114841423 GCA_963932145.1 Acanthosepion lycidas | reverse complement strand
TATATATATATATATATAACGTCATCCACAGACAGACTGTTTCGCTGTTTCACAGCTCATCAGTGTTGCCTCTAGCTGGGAAACCCGACTGAATTGGTGTCAGTCGGAGATTCTACCACTAAGCCGTCAACGCACGGCAGGGATGTAGGTGGTTTTTTAGCGTATTTATTTTTAGAAACACGCCCAGTGACTGACAGTCACTCAATTCGCTATGCGAAGAGTCCCGCTATATTAACTATAATAGTCACTGTTTTCCAAACCCATACCTACTCCCTAGAGAGCTCAACTGGAATTAATATATATATATATATATATATATATATATATATATATATATATATATATATATAAATATATATATATACGTGTGTGTGGGTGTGTAAAATAGATAGGTTAGTTAATAAAAGGAGGGCAAACAGAATATATATATATATATATATATATATATATATATATATATATATATATATATATATATATATATAACCAATATAATCAGTACATTTATTACATATTAATTATTAACCATTTCATATAAATGAAGCACGGACAGAAAGGTTTTAAATTTGGAATTTTCGGACACGCCTCTATTTGATTCCTTGCTGTGCGAAACTTTTTTATGAAATCAAACATAAATTTAAAATTTTGATCGGTCTAAAATCGTTAGGCAGGTCTATTATTACTAGTGGGTGTTGTGGTGGGGAGTAAGACTGTATACATAGATGAAGAGAGATATAGGTGGGGAGTGGGGAAGACAACTAGCGTGTCGCAAGTTGTAGTCAAAATTGTACAACGGAGTTGTCAAGTTTAGAAAGTCGGGCTGCCGTGAGAATAATTTGTGATGAGAAAAAATGAGGCGGAAAAATAGAATATATAATAATAAAATGTTATTAAATAAAATAAAATGCAAAGAAAAATAGGTATTAACAAGGGAATGGATAAAAATGTAAGTAACATGAAAAAGAATATATATATATATATATATATATATATATATATATATATATATATAGGTGTGTGTCTGTGTTTGTGTGTTTATATATATATATATATATATATATATATATATATATAGGTGTGTGTCTGTGTTTGCGTGTTTATATATATATATATATATATATATATATAGGTGTGTGTCTGTGTTTGCGTGTTTATATATATATATATATATATATATATATATAGGTGTGTGTCTGTGTGTTTATATATATATATATATAGGTGTGTGTCTGTGTTTGTGTGTTTATATATATATATATATATATATATATATATATAGGTGTGTGTCTGTGTTTGTGTGTTTATATATATATATATATATATATATATATATATACACACACATGTATGGTTATATATATATATATATATATATATATATATATATATATATATATTTATATACATATACATATATATATATATATATATAAGTATGAATAAACATATATAGTAGTTGATTTATTCTGATCCGCTAAAAACTGTTGCAGTTTTGCACTCAAATTAGTTTACATTATCTTTAAGATTTTATGTCATGACCTTGGCTGATAGAATTCTTGAAATAAAAACTAAATGATTAATTCTCAACGATTATTATAAAAGCAGGACCGGCAGTTTTCGTTTCTTGTGACCTTGGGTTTCGGCTTTGTTTAGCAATGGATTCGCCACACAGACGGTGGTGTTGCCACGGGGCGGGGGCTATTTTTGATTTAGGAGAGCCGACCCCCTTTTGTTTGCTTGGATAGTTCAACTTTTTTGTCAAGTTCTTCATTTTCTAAAGAGATTTAATCAACGATCACGCAGTTCATTATTTCAGTTGTTCGTGAAGAATGAGGTTTTTTCTGAATTTTTGCAGCTTTCAGCTTTAAATTTTTTTTTTTTTTAAATATAGAAATGTAGGAAGTGCATTTATCCACAATCCACCAGGGCTCCACCCAACCGTTTCATAAGAATATTCTTATCTATGAGTTTCACGGTGTTATTAAACCAAACTAGCATAAAGGAGAACCGATTAAACATTTGAAAGAAACCCGAAACATGGCATCTAATTAACGATAAGTTATTCCCTACCATCTTATATTGTTTGGAAAATAATATCAGATTAGATTATAAACCTACTTACTTGTGATCTATTATCACAATGGCTGCACAAATATATATATATATCAATCTCTTTCAGAAGTTAAGTTAAAATATATACTCCTTGAGGATGAGAAACAAAAAATATGCGTTTACTTTTTTTTGCAAGAATTCATGTTTTGGGAATAATGGTTCTCAAAATGCTGCCAACTAACAGAACACGGGGTTAAGGATCAACCTCTTATTGGATAGTACAGCATTGGTTTCTGGAGTTCTACAGTGAAGATGCCAATCTTAAAGGGGACGTCCATATGCTATTGACAAGGAACATCTGAAAACACTAGAACAAACCACACGTCAAAGTGTCAGAGAATTGTCTCTGGTAACGGGCGCCAGCATTTCCTTAATAACGGACGATCCAAAGAAAACTGGAAAAATGATGAAACTCAGTGAGACTCAAAACGTTCTACGCTGCATCTGCGAAATAGGAATTATCCATTTCTTGATCGAATAGCTATTTGCGATGAGAAACCCATCTTTAGTAACCATTATAAAGCGATGGCTTGATCATGACGAATGACCCAAACACTTTCCAAAACCCAAACTGTACCAACAGTAGTTTATGGTAACTGTCTGGTGGTACCGCCATTGGCGTTATACGTTACAGCTTTCTGGAATCTAACCAGAAAATAACTGCCGAATTTTACTGTCTGCTATTTAATCAACGAGGTCCAATTCTGCTTCATGCAATGCTCGGCCACGTGTTGCCAGAATGACATTGCAGAAGCACACTGATTTCAGATATGCGACTTTACAAGGTTCGCCATATATCTGTGCTCTGGTTACCACCTTTTCAAGCATCTTGGCAATTTTTTTAGCCAAGACATTCCATTGCAAAGATGCAGAACAGCATTCAAATATTTCTTGGTATCCAGGCCTTTACATCTTTATCCTATATTTTTACATTATACATTAATTCAGGAATAAAAATTGATCTTAGAAACGAAACATTAATTTCCGAGCAACCTAATATTTTAAAATAATGGGACAAATATTCCATTGTATTAGATTATATATTTATTCATTCAACAAAGATAGAAGGACAGAAGGATAGTTTTAAGTTATGACAAAATAAAAAAAATACAATGAAAATTATAACAAAAATAAACGAATGACAGTGATATAAATTTAGATGCTGATAAACAGAATGGACACTTTTATGAGTAAAACAAATATCAGAAAAATCACTCGCTTGTTTTCCGGCGTCTTTTTATAACATGAATCTAAATTTCTAGGATGCCCCAAACATCGCCTCCTATATTGCAATAAAAGGATCAGTTTATGCTAAATGCCTGATGAGAGACATACCTCCAGAGAAATGCCAATGAAACTATACAATTACATTCATTAACAGTATGCTTGAATGTGTAGCTAAAGTTTAATTGTTGATAATATTAGGTTGGTGCAAAAATAATGTCGTTTTCTCACATACGTTACTATGTGAGAAAACGACATTATTTTTGCACCAACCTAATACAATGACGAATTTACGAGCTACATTTACCACTGGACACAGTCATCATAAAATATCAATATATCGCTTCGCAGCATCCTTATGAGACCTTAATCCAAACTTCCAGGAAGGGACACCCCAGGCAGAACATCTTCTATTATACTAAGAAGGCTAACGTCATGACGAATGCCTGAAGACAAAAAGTTCCGAAAGAAATAATACTTAGAGAAGTAAACAATGTATGGGAAAAACTATATGTGTGCGTTTGAAGCGCTATAATAAATTAATTAATTTTTACCTTGTGTTAAACTTAAAATCTTCGTTAAGTTTCATCAAGACGTAATCACTTACTGAACAAGAAATTTTCGCATCTGAACTATAATGAACTATAGTTTTTCTTCTTTTCTTCATTCCTGCGTTTGAAGATATAAGCAATGTAGACATAGAAATCAACATTGTATGGGGAAGAGCAATCATTAGACATCCGATATATATTCAGCCTATTTTTTCGCCTTCATTAAGTATTAGTGAACGCGGGAAACGAATCAATCCATATCTTTTCTTTCATCGACCTGCTATGAATTAACTAGCAGACCATAGTTGGCATTCTAGCATGTCTAACAGTTTGACTAAGAAAAAAAAACACTGAATTTAAAACCTTATAAACTATTCCGCCTAATTAAAGAAAAGTAATCGTAATTAAGACATAAAGGATAGAATGCCGTGGAGAGCCGTGATCAGGTGCTTTCTGAAGGAATCTATCTATTTATGTCATGCTAATTCTATCTATCTATCTATCTAATAATAATTCTATCTATCTATCTCATATTGATTCTATCGATAAAAATGTTCACCTTTGTCATAGATTTTCTTAAAATTGTTCTCATATATATATATATATATATATATATATATATATATATATATATATATATATATATATATATATATAATTTAAATAAAATCAGACCACTTTAAGGTTCCATGTAATAAATTATTTCACCACAGCCCTTTTAAACGACTGCGGATCATCAGACTTTACTTCCAAACAAAAAATGAAAAGAAAATTTACACATTTTTGACAGGCCGTATTAAACATATGTAAATTAACGAAGTGATGAAGTGAGTGGAGAGGGAGAAGACATTAGTGAGTTAGCAGATATTGACACATTTAAAAGGTTAAATTAATGGAAGTTATATATTGACATCGAAGGGGTAGAGAAGAAAAACCCATAGAGAGAAAAAGGGAGAAAGAAGTTAAGAGAGAAGATGTCACTAATTTTCTTTGGAAAAATAGGCTAAAAACAGACACTGTTATTTTGTTTTACTTTGAAAGTGTTATTTTGGGGGTTCATAAAGATTATAATGTTTGATATAAATTTGAATGTCTGTAAACTGTCTACAAATGATTCAATTTGATGATTGTTAGTGATTTAAATTTTATTAAAATTTTGGGGATTTTCAATGAAATAGACGATTAGAAAAATATTCATAGAAAGTACATAAAAAGAAAATGAGATAAAACACTAATAACAGGACCGTAAGTGCTTCTTTTATAATATTCTGTGTATCCATAAATATACACATACACACATATCCGTACACATACACACATACATATACATACATATCCATATATATATATATATATATATATATATATATTCACATATACACTTACACATATATATATATGTATATATATATACATGTATATACTCATACGTACACACATACACATGTAGATATACACACACATATATACACATGTACATATACACACACATATACCCATATATATACATATATATACACATACATATACACATATACACATACATATACACATATACACACATATACACATACACACAAATATATACATATACATATGTACACCAACATGTGCGTGCATGCAAAAAACATATCAAAATCCATACTTAATTACCTTATTGTATCTATATGCTCCCATATTATATATATGAACTCACAACTTCTTATATTTATACATACATGCATACACTATCTATGGAACGACATACTTGTACCCATCTATATATACACACCCACACTCACACATACATATATAGAAATTATAAAAAATTGTATACATACACATCCACACATATGCATGTACACACATACACATATATACACCCATATATACATATAACTACATATATTTTTAAAAAAAATTAAAAAAACAGATCACCTATATACATACAAGTATATATACATACATACATATCCATAACCCTACCCACCCACTCCAAAAATGTACCCACAATACACAAAAATAACACATGCAACCTATCTTTCCATTTAAACGCATATACATATACATATCAAAAGACGTATCAATGTTCAAGTTCAATTACATAGTTATATACATACATTTATGTGTTTGCACTTATGTGTGCATAGCAAGATTTTCAAAAACAAAAAAAGCCAAGATCATGTAATATTAGTCTTCCTATATAGTTATTCCTAAATATATTTAGTTAGATTTAGGTTGTTCTTATGTCGGCATTTAAAAATTAGTTCATTATGCTTGTTTAGTAATAAATCCAGATCTTTATGTTTTATTATGAGGATGTTTTCTTTTATGTATAAGTCGCATATGTCTCTGAAATTTATTGGAGTTCTGGCTCTCGGGATTATTTTCCACTTTATTTGTGGGGTTAAACCACCATCCAACAACCGCTAATAATGCTTTGACAGTGCCGTTTGTTTGTTTTTTACATTTATCTTTGAAGGACTATATATATATATATATATATATATATATATATATATATATATATAAAAGTGAACATAGAAGTCAACACTTGGAGGCGACAGTCTGTTTCATGCTATATGCAATCGTCAGGCCACGTGTGCTGT
Source organism: Acanthosepion lycidas (assembly GCA_963932145.1). Lineage (NCBI taxonomy): Eukaryota > Metazoa > Mollusca > Cephalopoda > Sepiida > Sepiidae > Acanthosepion > Acanthosepion lycidas. The sequence continues at coordinate 114,834,948 of OZ010582.1, read as the reverse complement.
TATTTTTCTCGGCTATTTATATATATATTTATATATATACGGGTTAGTTATTAATAATAGATAGAAATGACACAGGACTCTACAGAGACGATGGTCTCATAATCTTAAGAAACTGTAACAAACAAAACACAGACAAAACTAGAAAAGCAATAATAAAGATTTTTAAAAATAACGGATTCGACATAGATATAAAAACTAACCTAAACGAAGTAGATTTTCTAGATGTTACCTTCAACCTAAGAGAAGGCACACATAAACCATATAGAAAACCTAATGACAAACCACTCTACATACACACATCTTCCAACCATCCACCTTCTATAATCAAACAGATACCAAAATCGATTAACCGCAGGCTCTCTGACAATTCCTCCAATGAATCCCTATTTAACAAAGCTAAGAAAGACTATGAAACAGCCCTAAAAGATAGCGGATTCCCAGAAACACTCACATACTCACCACAGAATACAAAAAAGGCCAACAGAAGAAGAAATATCATATGGTTCAACCCACCGTACAGCAAGAACGTAAAAACAAACGTAGGGAAAATATTCTTCAAACTCTTACACAAACACTTCCCAGAATCAAGCACCTTACACAAGATATTCAACAAAAACACTGTAAAAATCAGCTACAGCTGCACCGAGAGCATGGGACAAATAATAAAAAAGCACAATAGGAAAATTATCAACAAACCACACGAACAAATTAAACCCACGTGCAACTGCAGAATAAAGAACGAATATCCCTTAAACGGAAATTGTTTACAAAACAACGTAATATACCAAGCCACGATAAAATCACCAGATAATGAAGAAAAAGTATACATAGGAGTAACTGAAGGACCCTGGAAAGAAAGAAATTATACACACAAAACATCTTTCACAAATAGTAAATATGCAAACAGTACAATGCTTTCTAAGTATATCTGGGAAATTAAAAACAAAACGAACATCACACCAAAAATATCTTGGAAGATAAGGAAAAAATCATCAGCCTACAATAACCAATCAAAAACTTGCAAACTTTGCTCGGAGGAAAAAATAGCTATCATTACTTTTCCCGACCAAAATAAATTATTAAACAAAAGATCCGAACTCATCTCAAAATGCAGACATGAAAATAAATTTTTACTACGTAACCTAAAAAATTAAAAACGGAAAAAATAAAATAAAAACAAATAAATATACTAATAAGCAAAAATAACAAAATAACAAAAAAAAAAAAATAGGAATAAAACATAAAAAAATACTATGTTACTTAAAAATCGAAAACCGAAAAGAGAAAATATACAAGTAAAATAAATTAACCTAAATTCATCCAAGTAAATAAATAAACAAACCAATCCCAAATAAAGATAATCAATTAAAAACTGTTCCCGCCAAAATAATACTTAGAATGAACTACAACAATCAACCCCAAAACTGAACAAATAGCTTTAATTAAATTCCCAAACCAAAACAAAACTGTTAAATAAGTGATATAAACAAATTTTTACTACGTTAATAAATAAATAAATAAATAAAATAAGAAACAAAAATAAAAACAAGCAATATAATTTGACCTAAATAGATAAACAAACGACTTCCGGTGAAATAACCGCCATAATAGAATACCCACAATGCACCACTAACCCGTATATATATAAATAGCCGAGAAAAATAACAGCACACGTGCCCTGACGATTGCATATAGCATGAAACAGACTGTCGCCTCCAAGTGTTGACTTCTATGTTCACTTTTATATTTACACACGCTCTATCTCTGATATTGAGCACTTTATTCCATAAATATAGCACACCTTAAGACTATATTTCTTTATATATATATATATATATATATATATATATATATATATATATTTCGAAAAAAGTAGAATCCAACATGCCATCAACTGAAACACACACACAGGCACACACACAAACACACACACACAGTATAAAAAAATTGAAGAAAAATCGAGGAAATATAAGCAGTCCATGGCTGATAATACTGACGAGTGGACAGAGTGATTCCCGAAGCATTCCGTTAAGCAACTCGGGATGCTGGAGGCAACATTAATCAGCTAATTAACGAACCTTTTACTTCTATTAATTCTCTTTCCCTCTCACTCTCTCTCTGTATATATATATATATATATATATATATATATATATATGTAAATGTATCGTAAACAAGACAAATTCGATAAAATGTTCAACCTTTTTTTTCCGACACCGTGTTTCGCAGAACTATCTCTCTCGCGAGATGCAGATACCAGTTTTGCAAACACCATACCAGGAAGATACCTCTGAATATATTTTTTTATTTTTTTTTACCATTAATCCCATCTTTGTTAAAGTTGAACACTTTACTTCCCGATACCGCTCGCCTTCAACGCGTTATCCACCTTTTTTTGCGATACACAAATATCTTCGTAATAATAATAATAATAATATATATATATATATATATATATATATATATATATATATATATATATATATATATGCGCGTGTGTGTAGCCTCTACTTTAATGATTGAAACACTATTTATGTAACTAATATTTATCTATCATGTTGTTCCCTTTCCTCATTCCAGTGCTAAATATTAATTACATAAATCGAATATTATGTCGAGAAAAGTCAAAATTCATTTCATAATCACGTGTCAGTCTGCGGACATATTGATTCATTCTTATAGATATGAGACTGGCTTGATAACAGATTAGGTGGAGTCTAAATAAAAGATAGTTATTTCTACCCCAGTCCTCACACACAAAAAAAGCTTGCGAAATAATTCTGCATCAGTATTTCGAATAGGTCAGAATTAAACTAATGTCGGGACAAAACTGGAATAAATTTCAGTTTATATAAACACATTAAGTGGGTGTTTCGTTTCACAGTAATAGTTAATGGATTTTCTCGTGAAGACCAATACAATTTTTTTTAAATACCATGTCCCTTCTGGTGGTAGGCGATAATAGATCGCCATAGATCCCTTTTCTTTATTATCTGTGAATACTATAATCCTTACCCATCAAGGACATTATAGTGAAGTTTATCGCTGCCTTTTCCATGGTTTGGAATTCAGGGTTTTACGCCAGTGACATCTTTCTTTTTACATTTGCAGTGAATACTAAATAATTTCTTCAAAAATGAAGAAGAGACTTGAAGCAATAGAAATGTCTTTCTACAGAAAGATGCTTGGAGAAAACAACAAGGGTTTAGAGAACTGAAAACTTATACTTGACATCAGGAAGAGAGAGTTGAAATGTCTATCTGATTTTCTTCTTTCTATTTATAAGTACATAAATACACACACACACACACACATATATATATATATATATATATATATATATATATATATATATATATATATATATATATATATATTAAAGAAAAACAGACCACTTTAAGGTTCCATTATAATAATTTATTTCACCAGAGCCCTTTTAAAGCACTCCGGATAATCAGATAGCACTTCCAAAAATGAAACGAAAAATGAAATGAAAATTGATGGGTAGTGTAAGTTTTTGTAATTTAACAGAACGTGTAATAGCGGTAGTTAGAGAGACATGGTAGAGTTTAAGGAGGGTTTAATTTAATATATCTCTCAATCATACTTTGTATTGGGGGAGGAGGAGTGACCAGACCTTGACCTATCTAAACGGTTAACTTAACGGAAGTGATATATTGAAATGGGAGGGGAGAAGAGAGAAAAGAAAAAGGAAAAAGGAAAAAGAAAGAAGGAGAGGGAAGTGAAGAGAAAGAAGCTGAAAATAGGTTTTGCATATTGATGTGATGGGTGGTAAGTTTTAGCAATTTATGTAAAAAATAGATTTTAATGTTTGATAGTAAATTAGATGTATAAAAAAACCCAAAGAAATTAATTGGATGCTTGCTAGCAATTTAAATATTAAACTTTTTTACAAATAATTTAGGGATTTCATATAAGTTAAATATTGTATTTTTTAACACATTCATAGAGAACATATTTTAAAAAAAATTAAAACTATAACAGTTTGTTTACCCGATCATTTCTTTTAATATTGTAAAAGACCGTTACGATAACATCTTTATCAGTTTGAATCTAATTAGCTCCCAGAATTTCATGCTCGTTGGGATTACCCATACGGATTACCAAGTTTTTCATAACTTATATATATATATATATATATATATATATATATATATATATATATATATATATATATATATATCTGTATATGAATACATGTTTCATTAAAGACGACAGACAAGTTATTATTTAATTTTTCTTGTGTTCGAACAAGTATTTTCTTTTCTACAAACACTTTTTCGAACACAAGAAAAATTAAATAAAAAGCTTATTCACAGTACCTTGTCTATCGTCTTTAATGAGACATGTATAAATGAAGGATTGCTGTCAATTATATATGAATACTTATATAGATGTAATTTCTCTCTCTCTCTCTCTCTGTGTGTGAGGTGCTCTGCATATACTAGAGAAAAGGTGGCATTGGTGTGCTGAGTCCTATGAACACTTGGTAAGCCGTATTGTCTACTTATATTTGGATGTTATTCTATCAATCATTATATATATATATATATATATATATATATATATATATATGTAAAAGTCCAACGAACTTCAAATTAAATTCTTCGTAGATTCTTTAGACATTTAGATTCACATCAAACCTTAACCTCCCAAATATGACCTTTAAAGTAACGCGAATTAACAGCGTCTAAGAATTTAAATGAAACCTGTCCTCGTGGAATGTAATTTATTAGGGTTGCTGTACCTTCTTCCTTTAATGTCGGTCTTCACCCCTTACCCATCTATATCTAGAGACAAAACGCGTTAGGTTTAAGCAACGTCTAGCCGACACACAATGGGGTTAAGAATAAGGAATTGAAATGGTACATCTAACCCACTCATATCTTATCTTCTCTCCCACCTTACTTCCTCACTTCGTTAATTTTACATATGCTTGATGAGGTCCATCAAAAACGTGTGAATTTCTTTTCATTTTTCATTTCAACCTTTGGAAGTAAAGTCTGATGATCCAGAGCTCTGTTAAAGGGGTTGTGGTGAAATAACTTATTACATGGAACCTTAAAGTGGTCTGTTTTTATTCAAACACACACACACACACACACACACACACATATATATATATATATATATATATATATATATATATATATATATATATATATATGTGATAAAATATAGTTTTATAGTATGTTATAGTTGTGGGTTAAAGTGCTCAATATCAGTGTTAGAGTGTATGTAAATATAAAAGTGAACATTGAAGTAAGGAGGGTTTGGAAAATCTGCCACCCCGGGACATGGAGAGCAAAAGGGACAGAGGAAAAGAACGCATAATATATTTGAGCTGAAGTAAATGAATGTCAGAAGAGAGTTTAGGATAAATGAAGAAAAGAAAGTATTTGTTAAGAGATACAAAGAATAGGAAATTGTGGAGAGCCTTGATTACCAACTTTCTGATGGTACACGGCATATAAAGGAGCAAAGTGGCTCCGACCCAAGGATACCCGGCTATTTAACCCGTACCTGGGGTTGAGAAAATTCAGTTTCATGCCTTTCTCAAGTGCATTTGTGTGAATGCGAACTCAACAGACTAAGGTAGAATTTGAACTTGGATCACCGATTATCAAGGACCGCACCAATATGTGTTATACTACCTGCGCGTAGCAACATTACTGGACGTTATTGTCTTATGCCATAATTTTGGATTTGGTTGGTTGGTGGGGTTTTATGGCATATCAACCACTGTAGGTCATTTAATGCCAAATTAAGTTCATATATATATATATATATATATATATATATATATATATATATATATATATATACAGTACAATTAAACGTATAGCTGGCAACATTATTTCTTTCCCAAAAAACGTATAGCAGGCAACATTATTTCTTTCCCAAAAAACGTATAGCTGGCAACATTATTTCTTTCCAAAAAAACGTATAGCTGGCAACATTATTCTTCTGAAAACACTATCTGAGGCCTTCCTTGCTGTTGTACGTAGTTTATCGTCATACCCAGGACGCGGATGTAGTTTATCGTCTTACCCAGGACGCGGATGTAGTTTATCGTCATACCCAAGACGTGGATAATTTTGGACAGATACCAGGAAAGACTAAACTTTATAAAGAGTAATAATGTCTGACAATTGTTATATGAGTTAATATTGACGGGAAATCACAATAATGACCTTGTGTCAGGCTGGCATTAGCTTTATGACTGGCTAAGCCGTGTGCCTGGAATAGTCTGTTATTTAACGAGCAAACTATTGGTAGAAAGAAGTCAAGAAAGTTGCTCGTTCAGCTAATTCTGCAAAGCTGTATGGATAGTAGTTAATACCAAGAACGTGAGAGAATGTCAGCATAGAAAAGAGGTTTTTAAATATATTGCCTACAATTGATTGAATAAAGATTTACTATTTCCACATCGATACGCGCAGAAAGTTGATAATAAATAAATAGAATAGGACGTCTTAAAATGCAACCATTGAATCAAAGGGGGAAAAAAGTCTCATTTTTCTTTTTCCTGTTTATAAATACATACATACATATATATATAAATACAACACACACACATAACATATATATATATATGTATATATATAGACATACATATATATGTATGAAGACGTATATTGATATATAATTGTCCGTGTGTTTGTGTGTGTCTTAGATTTTCTGCATAGGCAAGAGAAAAATAGGTTGCACTTGGTAAGCTGTATTGTCTAGATATATTTGTATTTTATTCTATCAATCATAAGACAAATGTTCTTATACATATATACATACGTATATATATATATATATATATATATATATATATATGTGTGTGTGTGTGTGTGTGTGTGTGTGTGTGTGTGTGTGTGTGTGTGTGGCACCAATCTCTTTCATGCTAAATGCAAACGCCAGGTCTGACAATTTACCATGAAACCAATTGTCGCCTCTGAGTTTTGATTTCAATGTCCACTTTACATATATATTGCTATGATCCGGTTCCTTATACCACGGTGACAGTCCAAGGTAGAACCAATAAAGAAGAACTCGAACACGGATATGGAATAACATAGATATATTACAAACAGGAATATATACAGAGAAGTAGAAAGTGTTAGTGTTATGGTCCGGTTCCTTGTACCACGGTGATAGTCCAAGATAGAACCAATAAAGAAGAACTCAAAGAAGTAGATGGAATAACACAGATATATTACAAACAGGAATATATACAGAGAAGTAGAAAGTGTTAGTGTTATGGTCCGGTTCCATGTACCAAGGTGATAGTCCAAGATAGAACCAATAAAGAAGAACTCAAAGAAGTAGATGGAATAACACAGATATATTACAAACAGGAATATATACAGAGAAGTAGAAAGTGTTAGTGTTATGGTCCGGTTCCTTGTACCAAGGTGATAGTCCAAGGCAGAACCAATAAAGAAGAACTCAAACACGGATATGGAATAACACAGATATATTACAAACAGGAATATATACAGAGAAGTAGAAAGTGTTAGTGTTATGGTCCGGTTCCTTGTACCAAGGTGATAGTCCAAGGCAGAACCAATAAAGAAGAACTCAAACACGGATATGGAATAACACAGATATATTACAAACAGGAATATATACAGAGAAGTAGAAAGTGTTAGTGTTATGGTCCGGTTCCTTGTACCACGGTGATAGTCCAAGGTAGAACCAATAAAGAAGAACTCGAACACGGATATGGAATAACACAGATATATTACAAACAGGAATATATACAGAGAAGTAGAAAGTGTTAGTACGAACAATCAGGTTTAGTAGTAATTGTCTGAACGCGACCCTGTTTCGGACTGCCTCTGACTCGACTGACTGACTCGCGTTGACTGACTGACAGACTCCTGCCGGACTTCACTTCAGACTTCAGACTGAACGGTATTTAGTCACAAGGGCATCATGTGGCACAAGGCCGGTTTAATGTGGGATCTCCAATCCCGTGGGCTCGGCCAAAAATATGCCCTTTGAATCCGTATAAACGGGTTCAGGGTCGGTTTGCCTCCCCGAAAGAGACTCCGCCCTTCGGCGTAGCCTCGTTCGAAGGCAGAGAGTTCAACCGATCAGCCGATCAGCTGATCGCCCGAATTCGGGCTGAACTCCCTGCTTCCTCTTGAGGCGCAGTATTTATTACGTATAGAATAGTACATTATGTTATTATGGGTAAGGTCCCATAACACGACGTTCGAAACTGCTCTTTCTCCATTGTTATGTTTTGATTATAATCAAGTATTGTTGTATTAAAAATAGAAATAAAATTTGTCTATTTAGGGCTGGTACATATATATATATATATATATATATATATATATATATATATATATATATATATATATATATATATATATATATAACCAAGTTTGATTAAAAAGGACTGACAAGGTTTGTGTATTTAATTTTTATTGTATTTTTCCAATTTAAAATCTTGAAAATGACTGTGAATATCAAAAGTACTTGAACAAAATATTCAATATTCA
>OZ010582.1:114816423-114818923 GCA_963932145.1 Acanthosepion lycidas | reverse complement strand
CAACAGGCATGAATTAACGTTCTTCGGCCGACACTACCAAACTTACGCTCTGAATAACTACCTAAAAACACGCATACAATAAAATAAATTTTAAAATCCATAGCCCATATACATAGTTTTAATACCCTACAAAAAAAGATAACCCTTTATGAAGTCGTCAAAAAACAAACGTTACGGCTTTTTTATATACACAAATCCCTTTCATAAAGAGATATAATAAAAGAATAAAATAAAAAATAAATAAATCTCCGTAGACGCTCAAGCCAGACTATGCGAAAACTTCCTCCGTCCTTAATTTAGCTTTCCCCACCTTACCCTGACAAGGCATCTATGAAAGTAACTCTATACTGATACAAATTTTTAACACCCCACCCCTGCCTATTCTAAACAATCCGCCCTTGATGTTACCATGGAAATTTTGATTTCAATTCTGAATCTACTATTAAAACTCGTAAATTTCAGAAATAAGTTATTCCAAAAAAAATTTCGCTTGAAGATGGAACAGAGCCTACTTTAACTCAAGTTAATTCAAATATTATTTTGAAGTTTTCGGCTCTTGTTTTGAAACATGAGACCTCTTATGCAGCGAGTTGGAATCATATTTTTAAATAAATAATTATATATATATATATATATATATATATATATATATATATATATATATATATAGTATATTCTTGTCAGTTTTTTTCTATACTGGTTTAGTGTTTTTGATTTTCTGTTCCGGACGAGTGAGATCACTATTTTTGCCGGTGAGTTTTCATGCTTCCCCTGTGACATCTCACTCGAATTATTTGTTTCATGTTTGTTTTATATATGAGAAAAATCAAATGTCAATATCATGAACCAGAGAACAGTCTAAGAAAATAGATATCGTACAAGTGTTTAAATATCAGAATGGAAGGGGCCAGAGACGCAGCAAGAAGAAAAGATAACGGGCTGTGTTAAACGTGACCAAAGGTGAGCCAACTTGTTCGGAAAATAAAAAGAAGACTGAACGTTGAGAGGTGTTTGCAAGTATGACATAAAAGAAAATTATACAGTAACCGTTTGCTCAACAGTAGACGGACACTACACTGCATTGCGAATATATATATATATATATATATATATATATATATATATATATATATATATATATATATATATATGTATGCAGAAATATAATTTTAAAGTTTGCTATATTTATGGGATGAAGTGCTCAATATCAGAGATAGAGCGTATGTAAATATGAATGAACATTGAAGTCAACACTCAGGGGCGACAGGCTGTTTCATGCTAGGCGCTATCGTCAGGCGTCCTGACGCTTGCGCCTAGCATAAAACATAACATAATATAATCATGAATATAATAGCTGGCCACTCGTATTCGAATACCTGTCTACTAGAGCGGCTAACCAATCCCTATTGTAGACACTCGTTCAGGCACATTTGTTTTTGCTCAACACTCACAGAGCTCAACTTTGGTTTATACTGCAACAATGCTGAGAAGACCGTAGTTACAGTTTCTGGGAGAGTGCGTGCTATCTAACATAATGAATAATTTGAATAGGGTCAGCACACTAAACCCCTCGGCCACAATGACTTTGGTTTCGTGCTAGCACAGCTATCGACGGTGCAACAGATTTCCGTCTACCTAATTTCATTCATAAGGCTTGCGTCAACCCGTGGTAAGGTGTTCATGCACTTTCCAAAGGTGCCATATGCTGGAAAACACACATATATATATATATATATATATATGATTGCAAAACCTGCGGAGGATTGTTTGTGGATCTTGTGGCAGGTAGTGCTCCAGATCGACAAACCCCTGTACTCGGCCGTTGAAAAAGCGTGGTTGGTTCTACACAAAGCCTTCACCACTATAATCAAATCATATGTGCTGTTGTCTAGCTGTCGGTTCCTAAGAACTGAGCTGCTTGACCCTCATACGTCGAATACATCGAGAGGAGAGTCTACCATATATATATATATATATATATATATATATATATATATATATATATATATATATATATAGTCTACCATATATATATATATATATATATATATATATATATAGTCTGTCATATATATATATAGAGAGAGTCTACCATATATATATATAAACCTTTTCAATCACTGCCAAAATTTTTGGGAACGAGAGCAAAATCTCATCATAAAATGCTTTTTTTATTATTTTCATAATAATATTTCTAATAAAATATCATGTCCCGGTTTTTATTTGACCATGTATAATAATTTTATCTTATTTAAAGTACAAAACAAATACTTTGGGGGCCAGTTTAAAAATTATCATGGGTGGTCTCAAGATTTGGAATGTAGAGTATATATATATATATATATATATATATATATATATATATATATATATATATATATATATGTGCTGAGTAATTATGATTACTTACGCTCCGGCCTTCTTCAGGTGATTGTAATTTCGAAGCGAACCCTTTTTTTTCGTCCACAGGGGTAAATTATCTTCGGTCCACGTGCAATGC
>OZ010582.1:114814811-114816223 GCA_963932145.1 Acanthosepion lycidas | reverse complement strand
GTACATATCCTTTGATTTTTGTGGGGAAGTATTTTAGCGGGGAGGAACCTAATAACTGGCTCGCAGAATGCCACAAGGCCTCCCAACGACTCTCGAAAGGTTTTGAATTAAGAGCTGTCCTTTTTCTAGACAGGTTGCCAGCCAAGGCTATAGAAACGAGTTATTTATCCATAGCTGTACAAAGAAGATATACATTCATACCTTTCACACGTAATGAATGTAAAGCGACAGTATCAGACAGCACAATAAGTAGACCAAAAAACATCTATCAGTTGCATGAATAAAGATGTCTGCTTTTAAAATCCGAACAAAAAAAAAAAAAAAAAAAAAAGAAAACCCATCTACATTAGAGAAAGAAAATATGATAGATACTGAATAAGTAGAGATATGCAGATGTTCATGTGGGTGGAATGGAACACATTACATTTGGTGCGGATCACCCTAATTACAACTTGCCTATGATAAGATACGCGCTTCTTATCCATGTTTCTTTTGAGGATTATGAAAATTTTCATAAAGATTAACGATGCCTGGAAATAACTCCAGAAATCAGAATTTTAATCGAGAAACCACCGTCATTCAACGTTCATTTTCTTTTCGTAAAAAAAAAAAGAAACTAATAACAGACTGAAACAAGTTTGCATAAAGTAGCGTCGTGCCAGACCTGACTTTACCATAAAACACGTGTGAATGTGTGTTGTCAGATCAGACAAGCCAGCTATAAAAAAAAAAGAAGAAAGAAAAGAAATGTATCTTGTTTTACACAAAGCTTATAAGTAAACACACCATCGGAGATATTAATTTCTAGGTTGAAAAATGAATACCTCAGCATGGGAAGTTCGAAATATGGTGGATAGGTATCCTGAAATGGTCCACCAAAATCGCCTCCAGCTTTTAGATTAAGTTCGTCATCAATAAAACGTTTGGCAAATTTAATTTTTTTTTCTGTTTTTCCTTCATCAGATTACATGAAACTAGTGATGTAATTAGATTCATATGAGTGGAAATGAAAATATATCCAGAATGATGCAAGCTTAATGCCCATCGCAATGGTGAGGTACTGTTTCAATACCAGATTATCTACTTGAAAGAAGGTATCTTTTATCAGATGAGCTATTAGTAATTTGATCTTTTCTTGAGTAAAACGAATATTTTCAGATTCCATTTGAATCCAGTTATTAGATGTGCCAAAAACACTTATATATTCTTTACTTCTATCCTTGTTTTTCTTTTAATTATATATATATATATATATATATATATATATATATATATATATATATATATATATATATATATATATATATAATTTTTTTTTATTTTGCTTTTTTAGTTTATGTATAAGAGTGTTTTCTTTTCTGGACTTAATGAAAGTAAAAATTGTCCAAAGAGTTGTTCATTTCACAAGGAGA
>OZ010582.1:114782311-114809811 GCA_963932145.1 Acanthosepion lycidas | reverse complement strand
TCTATGTGTATGGAAAGTGCATCCTCTTTTAATTATGTATGTATGTACGTGTCTGTTGGTTTCCCTTCTCCTATTTCCCCCCACTTTTTTTTTTATGACAGACGGTGGAGTTGTTCTCTGTCTTGTCCCCTTTTTTGTGTGTGTATATGTCTTGGTGCTTATGTATTAGAATCTGACTGCGTTTGTTTTACGCGTGAGTTTGGGACCCCATTTACACATCATGGGGATTAAAATGTATACATTGTAAAAAGACCGGATATTAAATATAGCTAAAGTAACTTCAATGAAAAAATAAATTGAATAACATATATATTTCTTCTTTTCTCCTCAGTAATTTTATAGTTGTAAACTTGATAGCGAATAAATGTTAAATTTTGATTTTGTAATTAGCAGTTTTAAATTTTAATATTAAATTTTATCATATAATTTAGTAATTATTCGTTGGAATAAATTATTTTTTAATACTAAACATCTGAATAGATATTATAACATGACTTCGTTATCGAGCTTTTTGAATTTTCCTGTACTTGTGTTCTGATTGGTCCATCTAGCCTTTGTAAAAACGTTTTCCCCTTGCGTAGAATATTAATTAATTTGAAACTTTTAAAACCATTTATTTTACATTCAACGTCATCACTTGATAAGACACCGAAGGTGTTGAAACAAAATGGCTATTTTTGTAGTGATTTTATAACATATTTATGTTATAAATTTTTTTTTTCTTTAAAAATAAATAATTATATATATATATATATATATATATATATATATGTATGTATGTATGTATATATATATATATATATATATATATATATATATATATATATATATATATATATATATATATATAAGGAGGCGGTCATAGTGGTTCCAACGAGAGAAAAGTGTGTATATTAAAAAGAAGAGAGAAACCGCAAACGTTTTTAGTTGTAATGTGGATTTTTGGAAAAAAAATTTGCTTTATTTTCCATAATTTTACATTATATAATATATATATTATGACTATAATATATATTATGTCTATAATATATATTATGACTATAATATATATTATGACTATAATATATATTATGAGCAAAAAACGAAATTATCTCAGCGTGAGTATAGTCAATTTCTGGCTGATTTGAACCCAGCCGTCTTCAGCTCTTAAGTCATGCTACTTAAAAGCTGAAGACGGCTGGGTTCAAAAATAGATTATAATCATGTTGTGGTAATTTGGGTATTTGCCGCAAAAATAAATATATATGCTTTGTAATAATAAAGGCATTGTGCTCTCTGTGGATCAGTTTAATATTTGTAATTACGAGGATCCACATGGATCATATACCAACGGATATATATATATATATATATATATATATATATATATATATATATATATATATATATATATATATATATATATATATATATTTACAGAGCATAAATATTATAAATTAACTGATTTAAAAAATTAACTGATTTAAAAGGGATTGGACAAAATAATTGAAACACTTGTTAAATTCAAAGAAAATTTATTTAATGTGGTGTTATATATATAAAATTCTCAACCACCAATATTCCATTGGAATCGTAATCACGATCCAATTCATCAGACCTACAAATTCAAAGAGCTTTTCATATTATAGCCTTACTCTTTCCTGGAGATTAAGTTCTACCTGGATTCTATCTTCTTAGAAATTGATATATATATATATAGTAATGAGGAGGATTTGATAATTATATTAATTGATTCATCGAGTCTGATAGAAACCTCAAGAAGCACTGGACGTTTCGTCCTATATTTGGGACTGCATCAGCAGTGCGCATCCACTACCCAGGGAATCGAAACCCCGAAAGTTAGGTTGGCAGGCGAACACCATACCAACTGCTCCACCGGGCCTCGGACGAAGAGATTGCAAATCAGACTCAATGTAGCGCCGCTCACTCCCACATTCCGTGGTGGAACTCAACTGAGATTCTCTCTGACCATAGGACTGAGCCTCCTGGAGCCACGACTACTCTCACCAAGCCGCTCCAACAATATTTATATTAGTGGTCAATATATATATATATATATATTGACCACTAATATAAATATTCATGGAAACCTACCGGACATTATTCGTAACTTACTTGTTGACAGCTTTAATATAATAGCATCATCTACATGCAAAAAAGTCTAAAAATAATGGAAGCCTTATTAATAAAAAAACAACACTTAATAATATTAACTTTGAACATGGACACAACATCTTGACCGTGTTTTGAAAAATGAAAACAATTTATAAAACATACATACAACAAACTCTTTCTTATTTAACAGTTAAAATATAAATTCTTGGACATGGATAAATGTATGGCCGAAAGCGCTGGGATACAAAGAACATTCGGGCTGTTTTTATATAAGTTATCATCGGAAAAGAAAAATTTATTAGATCCTATAGAAATTGTATAAAAAAACTAAATCAAAGCATCTTGTCTGTCGTATTCAATGAAATGTGCATGAAAGAAGGATTGCTACCTAAATACACACATTTTAAATACACACACACACAAACACACACACATATATATATATATATATATATATATATATATATATATATATATATTGAACAATACCATTGAGACGCGGTTTCGAAACTCATGATCTTTCAGAAATATTACTTCCTTATGTTACTGTCCAGTGGAGGTGATGCTAACCTTGCTTCTTGAGTAAAATTGGGTAGACGAAATATATATTTAAACACATAACATTTCGATCAGTTTAATTCAGCGCCCCTTCGAATATATTCATCAAGTGTTATCTAACCAATATTTTTTTTTACAATATCTTTTTTTGATTGTCTTTCTTTTTATCTTAGTGGATAGATGCCCTTTTTTTCTTGATCGATTGCTTTTGCCCATCTCTAGCCATTTTCTGGAAGGGAACATTGTTTTGAAATTCACGACGATGGGAATATGACGGAAGCCGAGATGCCAAATCAGGACCGGTAAATTTGCAGTTTCTTCTTTAGAAAGTGACTAGAATTTCTAGATATATAGACGAAGTAGCAGATTAGATGTGGCAAAAATAGTCAATGCACCGGTGAAAAAAGGACATTACTCTTTAAAGAGAAAATATTATCAAAATATATTTATAGCAATATTACCAACCCGCATCCAGGAACACAAAACAGATTTGCGTTTAGATAAACATTCAAATTATCTCGTCTTACAACGCCACAAAGTAAGACATAATATTCATTTCATGAATGATCAAAAAAGAACATAACTTTTTAAAGAGAAAATATTAGAAAAATATATTTATAGCAATATTGCCAACTATAAACACACGTTTAAAAAAACTACTTTATTCATATCACCATTTTTTATGAATCCATTATTCAGAATCCATAAAAATCAATATATATGACCTCGTATTCTTCTTCTTGTTCTTCTTCTTCTATGTGCCATGTTCCTTTAGTATATCGGTCATCATGGCCCTCCCCAATTTCCAGTCCTTTGTAACATCTCTTAGTGAATTTTGTTTTATCGCTATCATTAATATTTCTTTCAAATTCGGATAACCCAATAATATGTTTCGGATTTACGTACCTTGAAAAAGGTTGATAAGCTGTAAAAAACAAATCAATCAATAAAATTTTATGTATACGTCTACTCGAAATCCAGGAAGAGAATTACACACACACACACACACACACATATATATATATATATATATATATATATATATATTGGCTCCTGAAATAAATATTAATTTCGGTTGAGCTCTCTAGGGAGTAGGTTTCGGTTTGTAAACAGTGACTATTATAGCTTATATATAGCGAGACTATTCGCATAGCGAATCGAGTCACTGTCAGTCACTTGCTTAGTGGTAGAATCTCCGGCTGATACCAATTCAGTCGGGTTTCGATCCGAGCTAGAGGCAACCGGATGTCTGGCCACACTGATGAGCAGCGAAACAGTCTGTCTGTGGATGACGTTATATATATATATATATATATATATAGTATAGGCAATTAGGAATTCAGCCAATTCGTCATTTTTTTAACTGCCCTATTAGCCATTTGCACAAGTTTGTTACGTAGGTTACACACTGTTTTCCTCCGTTCCGCTTCTCTTTAATATGTTTTGTTGGTGTCAAATTTTCGAAGCCCTCTTTCCTCAGTTTGTTCCTTAGAAATTTTCAGATTCTTTCTTATATTAAAATACCCACAAAATACGCACGAGATATACTTTAATGATTATTTTCAAAACATCCTGCAGCGTCTCACTAAACTTTACATAATTTAGCTTCCAGAATGTTTTCTTACACTAATTTGGATATTATCTGTTACTTTATTACTAACACGAATCTAATCAAAATATACTATTGCATTTTACTAACTTTTACACAATTTATAAATGACCAAGTTAGATTATGACGAGAAACATAGTGAACCGACTTTCTTATTAGCAAACCTGGAAGTTGATTTAATCGCTGCACTTCACATCATGTGGGTTGCTCTAATGGAGGTTACCATCAGCCACGCTGATTAAAGGAAAAGAAGACAAATGATTGAAAGAGAAAGTTTTATTAAAGAAGTGTTAAAATTAACAAACCATTTCTTGACAAGTGAATCAATGTTATATTCGAGATTAGTTGCCAATTTGATTCTATCGAACAAATCAAACCTCTTTATAACTTTGTAGAGATGGAATCATTTGGTGTAGATTTGTGTAGCGCTGGCATTTTTGTGTTGACTGACCATGACCTGTTGCAATGTTTCATATTTGTCTGCAGTCAGTTTTTACTCCAGTTTTGACAAATTGACCTGGCATCTCTGCTTCAGTCACATTTCCACTGCCATAATATAGCTTCCCGATGTCTTTTCTATAAATGCTTTCGTGATAATTGTTCTGATGAAATTTCCTCTTTCATACCTAGACTTTATGAATTTAAGTGCAGTACTAGATTGGCAGCAAGGTCTCATCAATTTACAATTGAAATAGATGTATTAGGTTGGTGCAAAAATAACGTCGTTTTCTCACATAGGAACATATATGAGAAAACGACATTATTTTTTAACCAACCTAATAACTATAAGTTCTATGCTAATAGTTTCTTCTTTCACACTTCTGGCTTCTTGTTTTCCAGTTCAATTATGTATTGCCTTCTTAGCTCTTGTTCTTTTATTGTTTTCTCTCCTTAATGTTTTTTCTCATATTCTCTAACACTCTGTAATCCATTTGTGTCATAGTGGCTTTATTGCCTTGTTTGGGGAGAAATGATTAAAAACGATAACAATTTAATATGAGCAGCACTTTCATTCTTATGAAGACGCCAACAAAATGGGTCGAATCTCGTGTCATTTTTCCGACGTGGAATGCAAATGCTGCTGTCAGCAAGATAGAGAAAAGTAGTATCTAGCGATGGGCAATACTTTCAGTGATATTTTTCTTACTAATTTTTGAAAATAAAATACTACATTTCATGAAAAATCAGTGAGAACTTATTCAAGGTCCCTTTTTTTTTGTAGCTCTGATGATTTGGTTCATGATTCAGATTCCAAAGTAATACATTTTAAGCATGGAATATTAATGCTTGAGCCGTTTACATTATATTCTTAATCTATCCTAGACATTGTGTTCTACCAGGATTCTATCCTCACGGAAATATATATATATATATATATATATATTACATACATATATATATATATATATATATATATATATATATATATATATATATATATATATATATATATATGTGTAGAAATATAATTTTAAAGTTTGTTATATTTATGGGATGAAGTGCTCAATATCAGAGATAGAGCGTATGTAAATATGAATGAACATTGAAGTCAACACTCAGGGGCGACAGGCTGTTTCATGCTAGGTGCTATCGTCAGGCGGCCTAATGATTGCTCCAAGCATGAAACGTAACAACGTAACATAATATAATCATGAATATGTGTGTATGTGTATATATATATATATATATATATATATATATATATATATATATATATATTGAAGACTAATATTATGTATATATATATATATATATATATATATATATATATATATTAAGATATTTATATGCTTATAATATATATATATATATATATATATATATATATAAAGACATTTTTATGCTTATACATTCTATTTAAAATAATTGTCGGACTTTGTCCATTTCATAATATATATATATATATATATATATATATATATATATATATATATATATATATATATATATATATATATATATATATTCAAGGTTCTAATACAATTGATGTTTCGTTATATCTTCTCGCTTTCTTTTACTGCCTTCTATAGGAATTCTAGTATTTTTCTTTTCTGTATCTGCCATCAACTTTGTGTCCTCGGCATATCTTATGTTGTTAATTTCTCCTTTTATGAGGAAGGAACCTCCGAATCTTGCGTGAAACACACTGCGACCAATTCCCGGCTCTTCAATTTCGAGGGCGCATTTAAAAACTCCAAGGATTAAATCCGCATCTATGAAAAAGTCGCTCGATACACTAGATTAGATGTATGAAAGGATGGAGACCTGTTTCTTCTTGCAGGGATAGGAGCCGACTCGAGACATATTAGGCATAAGCATAGAATTTTTCAAAGGCTTATTGGAATCGCTAATTATACGTCCAGCTTTTCCTCGTCAAGAATTTTATTGTTGGTTGGGAAAATCGATGCCTAAGTCTAAGTCTAATTATGCTATGATATATCCTGAAACTGCAAAGAGCAACGCATAAACCTTTATTTCCATCTAAGTAAGAAATTCTTCGCGCGTACCATTTTTTTTATACTATTAACGAGGCTGCTGCTATTCGCATCTAATATATAAAACTCAAAGATTGTGTGCGTGTGTGTGTGTATGTGTGTGTGTGTGTGTGGCTTAAAACCATATCACGTTGAAATAACTCCCGATCATTGAAGTTAATACCTAAATGGGTGATCACTCGGGAATACCAGATGTTGTAAACTTGGATGTGCTGGTGGTGTAATGAAAATGAGAAATTGCTTACGAGCAAATAGACTTGGGAAGAATAGGAATTCACCTCTATCCCCCCAGCGATGGGTTAAATAGTAACAATTGTATCAGAAAATCATTAATATCTCTTTCAAATTCGGATAACCCAATAATATGTTTCGGCTTTACGTACCATGAAAAAGGTTGATAAGCCGTAAAAAAACAAATCAATCAATAAAATTTTAATTGTACGTCTATGCGAAAATCCAGGAAGGGAATTATATATATATATATATATATATATATATATATATATATATATATATAAATCTATATATATATATAGATAGATATAGATAGATAGATAGATAGATATAGATATAGATATATATGGAATTAGGAATTCATCCAATTCCTCATTTTTCATAATTATAAGCTCTACATGTTAAATTTTTATCTTTTTATATGTGTACTGACTACTTTTTTAATACTACTGCTCCCTGGACAACTCTGCCCATTACGATATATATATATATATATATATATATATATATATATATATATATATATATATATATACACACACACACACACACACACATATATATATATATATTATGAAATGGACAAAGTCCGACAATTATTTTAAGACATTTTTATGTTTATACATTCTTTTTATCGATACAAATATTTAAATAAATGCTAAATTTAATGTCTTTGAACTTCAATCTACTATGAATCTCCCACGTACATCCATATCTGCTCATTTACCTAAATATTTGTATCTATAATAAGAATGTATAAACATAAAAATGTCTTAAAATAATTGGCGGACTTTGTCCATTTCATAATGTATGACGTCATTTGTTTACATTTGATACGTCATGAGCAGATATGAATGTACGTGAGAGATTCATAGAAGATTCAAGTTCAAATACAGTAAATTCGGCCTTGCTAACCGAAAGCTCCTCCGTGGGCAAATCGGTTAAAAGGACGTCAAACTAGATAACGGTCTCATTTGTGATACAGGTCGAATCCTGTCGGAGGACAATTATTTTCTGTAAAGATTTCTCGGACATTCAGGCCGGTAAATGTTGTTAAATACTGTTAATTAAAAACAGAGCATTTACTTAAATATTTGTATCTATAAAAAGAATGTATAAACATAAAAATGTCTTAAAATATGGATATATACAAACACACACGCATATATATATATATATATATATATGACAGGACAAAGGAAAAGTAGGAAACAGAACTTAATCTAACATGTTTCATTTTATGAAAGCTTTTTCAGAGATCAAGATAGAACAAATAAAAACAAAGCAGATTAATGTTATGTTGTATTAGACTATTTCTTATTGGTTAGATTCGTGTCATCCGTAATGAATTAACAGATAATATTTGAATATGTTTGGCAAACTTTTTCGACGCTAAACTGTGTAAAAGTTAGTATGATGCAATAGGATGCTTTGACTGGATACGTGCCACGTTTAATGAAGTAACCGATAATATTCAAATTAGTGTAAGAAAACATACTTGAAGCTAAATTGTGTAAAGGCAAGTGAGACGCTGCAGGATGTTTTGAAAATAATCATTAAAGTATATATATATATATGTATATATATGTGTCAAGATGTACTCTGCTTCTTTGGCATTGCTCCTTTGAGAGCATCTCAGGTGCAAAACTAACCTTACCCACCCACTAAGCCTTTCTAGATTTGCCCCCACATTCGGGGCTATATATATATATATATATATATATATATATATATATATATATATATATATATATATATTATGGAGTCTGAAGAGATAAGTAAGATTCATGAATAATAGACTTGTAAAAAATGGTGATATAAATGATGTAGGTTTTTAAACATGTGTTAATAGTTGGCAATATTGCTATAAATATATTTTTATCATATTTTCTCTTTAAAGACTTATGTTCTTTTTGATAAGGCTAGCATTCATGAAATGAATATTATGTCCTACGTTGTGGTGGTGTAAGATGAGATAATTTGAATGTTTATCTAAACGCATATCTCTTTTGTGTTCCTGGATTCGGGTCTTTAGATCACGTGAAGTCTCCCGTTATTGCACTGCAGACATTTTATTTGATAAACTGCAGCATTTGAATTTTTTTTTAATTTCATTTTTCGCTCCGATTATATCTCCAATAGTTTTGGAGGTGGTTGTAACAACCCTCGTATAAGTGATGACTAATTTATTTACGAGTTTAGTTAAAGTGTTGAAGCGTAGGTATAAGAATTTTGTATGATTCTTGTTGGCAGTATTTGTTTGTTTAGTTTTATAGATTTCGTGAGCTCGTTTTATTTTACGTTTAAGATGAAATGGTATGGGTAATGTAGAAGTTTGAATTTGTTTTCAATATAATCCTTTTCTTCAATAATGTATTCAGGGTTACATATTTTAAGGACTCTAAGGTAAAATCTTATAATTGTTCCAGATTTTATTCTATGGTTGTAGTCGGAATAGAAATTGATAAGGTCATTTTTGTTAGTGGGTATACGGTAATACTATATTATTGTTACGTATTAATACGATATCGAGGAAAGGTAGAGATTTATTTTTTTCAAATTTGTTAGTGAATTCGATGGCTGGTTCAACTTTATTGAGTTTAGCTATTATATTTAAGAGGTTAGCATCTTGGTGATAAAATAAGTGAACGTCATCAATGTATTTTAGGTAATTAGAGCTGTTACGTATGATATGTTTACATGTAATGACTTCTAAGAATGCAAGAAAGAGGCAATCGAGAATACGACTGACAGGATACCACATGGGTAAACTGAAATTTTATTCATAGAATATATCATTGAAAGAAAAGAAAGAGTAGTTAGTAATTAATTTACACATCTTTATGAATTTGTGGTCGGAGAGAGGAGGCTTATCCTTGGATTTATTAAGGTGATTTCTGAGTATATTGAGGCATTTGCTGATGGGTATATATATATATATATATATATATATATATATATATATATATATATATATATATATATATATATATATAGTTGTTTTTTGATTTTGCTTTTTCGTATATGCATACAAGTGTTTTCTTTTCTGGTTTTAATGAAAGTAAAAATTGTCCAAAGAGTTGTTGATTTTACAAGAATTTTTTTATAAAACTATAATAAATTGTAAATAACCGCTGTAGTAGGTCATTTCGTAGTTACTGAAAGTAGACATATTCATAATTTTCAAATACGGTCAATATATTGTGTCCGTGTTCATAACTGATGTTAAGGATTGATTTCTTCTTTTTAATAAAATACAAGAATTAAATACTTAATAAGAGTACCTATTCAGTCGTTACAATCGCATATATACCCATACTTAACAATTCTTGTTTTCACTCTCGCGTGGTTATGTGTGATGTCATGGGTCGCGGTGCGATTTTCGCTTACAGTGGCTCGTGTGCACGAGTTTGTCGTTGCTTGGAAATCTTCCATGCAAATAAAGCAGACTACTGTTGTTGCTCTGTCCGTGTATTGTTTAATTTATTGTAATGTACTTGTCATCTCTGATGATGGCTTATGTAAGCCGAAAGCTTAGATAGGACTAAAAAAATCATGTAACAATATGGCGATTTTCTTTCGTCTTTCAATGATAATGTTATTAAGCTTATCAGACAATATGAAAGGAATTTGCTCAAAATAAATAGACAAAACTTGTCTATATTATTTAATGAAACATGCATTAATATGTATATATATATATATATTTGAATATATTTGAAACGGTACAGAAGCGTATTAAGGCATTAAAAACAAGAAATTTTATATTATGGACCATGATAGATTTAAAATAAAACAAACACCAGTCGACCGGTTTCGTCCCCTCTCATCAGAACTGTTAACGGGGAAATTATGAGGAAAAGAAAAGAAGTCTGTAATGCATGACATGAATATATATATATATATATATATATATATATATATATATATATATATATATATATATGAATTAGTTATCAATCTGCCTGTGGATTAGCATGCTTAAGTCTTACGTAAAACTGTGACAAGGCAATGTAGTTTGAAATATATTCACGCGTCCATGGAATATGCTACATAAGAATCATATGAGAGCATGTCATTTGAATCAAAAATTGTCCACCTTCATCGGCACTTTATCTATGGGACGCCTCGGGGAGAAGTAATTGGCCCTGATCATTTCTCTCTTAGTGCAGTAAGTGAAAGACTTGGGAGAATGGTCAACTGAAACTGAACATAACATACAGCCAAACGAACCGAATAAAGGGGTGGAGTAATGGATAGCGGCTCGGACTGAGGAATCAGAGAGCCGTGTTCGAATTCCAGGTGAATCCATTACATTCATTTACGTTCCAAAAACCTTTCGGAAAGGTATGAATCATCTCCTTCTCTCCTAGATTTGGGTAAATAGCAGGAGAGACCGGGATCTATAGCCTTGGATCGTCTACCGCAGAAAGAAATGGCAACCTACTGCCTTGTCAGTCATGTATCGAAATATACATGATAGCCTAAGCGTGTATCATGCATGACACTCAAGTATTAAGTATACGGACCCGATAGCACAGAGCACAATATGAGTAATATATTCACAGGTTCATACGTATGGAATAGGGGCCAATATCTTGTTTAACTCATGAGTTCCCCCGTTCCCCACATATCTGGGTCAAGTGGCAAGATTTACTCTGTTTCTTTGGCATTTCTCCTTTGGGAGCGCCTCAGACTAACCTTACCCCTCCCCTTGAGCCTTTCTAGATTCGCCCACATGTACGGAGCTTTGTAGCATAATAGTAAACTGACATAAAAACTGAAGTTATCTTTAACAGAACGCTCACTAAAATGAAATATGTTATAAGGCGGAATTGAGACAAAAATTGCCCACGGATTCGTCTTTGGAGACACTTAATTAAACTTATCCTCTTACCCCATTGGGGAGGTACTGCCCGGGGAAAGATACGCCCGCTCCAAAATGCTGGTTTGATAGGGATTTACTCGTACGCCCACTCGAAGTGAACATAGCAAAAGACCGAATTTAAATAAATAAAAAAAAACACACACACAAAAAAAGAAACTGATGCATTTAGAAATTTTACGTCCTGGACTGTCGCCCATATCGATCGAGCACGTCTTCGACTGATTACTATTTTTTCCAAGCCTTAGATTCTTTAATACGCGCCAGCAGATGTAGAACAATAGGAACAAAGAGGAAAGTGGTTCCAGGCTGGTTGTCGATTCCCTTGGCTCAAGTTTCTGTCGTGCTGAAATAAATGCGCTCTCATATCGTTGGTAACATCGCTTCGATTCAAAGGGTGCAACACTTTCGGTAACAAAGTGCTTGTTATAAAGTTGTACTTGAGCCAGTTTTGCGAACATAATCCTCATTCCCAGTTTGTCCATTTTTAGTTTTATTCAATCCTAACACATTAATCCAGGAACAATACGCTTCTTTAACTCAAGTGCTGAACTGGTATTAAACATTAATAGAAAAACCCATGAAACTTTAACAGTGTTTTTATATTAATTTTCTGATGAATCTTAATTATTAAGCTACGGATTGAATAAGTTATTTGCCAGTTCCACATCTATAAAATACCCATGATCATTCCCCTAAAACATTGTTAAATATTTTAATTTAACTTGACTAATTATAACAATAACAACCACTAGGATGAATGCAGGTTAATTTAAAGAAGGAAGAGGGTACAAATGTAAAGAGTAAAAATGGAAGTGGCTTTCAATGTCATTGACGAAGACGTGAAACATGAGAGTGTAATGGACTCTTATTTTTATTCGTTCGTTCTTTCTTTCTGTTCCGTTTTCTAAACCTAAACAGCGCCATTGATATCCCTTTTCTGCCGTTTTGTGGATAGGGGATAGGGGATAGGCAAAAGCTCTTAACAGCTCTATCAACAGCAGTCAAATAGGAATGGGCCAGTGCTTATCTGAGGTAATGACATGGCGTAATGTACGTTCAAATGAACTAAGAAGTAGAATTATAATTCGATCATTGCCTAAGCGGGGTGTTTATCATGTCCAGTGTTGAACGATTTCTGTACGTGTATCTTGAATTGCTCCTTATTTAAAAGAAGTTTCATTTAAAAATACTTTTCGTGGATTATATATAGCAAGGAATCCAGCACTATATTCGATAAAGTATATTTCAAAAGTATTAATGAGATTTAAAAAAAAAATATTGTGCACTTTATATTATGAATAAATTAATGTCACGGAATCAGCAGTGGACTGAGCAGATCGAAATCGATACTGTTTGTCGCTCAAAATATTGTCACTGTTGACGTATTCGAAAACATTTTTTGTTGATCATATCCTTAAAGGGCTTACTAATGACACCGAGATGGCTGAGGGGACGATATTGATAAACGATGCGCTAACCCGTGTTCTTGAAAACTGGGAATGAGTTGGACACATTCCATAGCTTTGGGAAGGGTTTCTCCTTTAGACATTTGTTGAATAATTGGAGATAATGAAGTGATAATTTTCATTACGACAACCACTGGGATTTTATCTTGACGGTTAGCCTTCTTCGACACAAGGATTTTGATATGACTTAAGACTTTCCGGGGTTTGATAGAAATAATACGAAATTTGTGCTCCGTAAGAAGGGGTAGAGGAGAAGGGGATAACTGTTTTCATCTAACGGGAATTATTTTTGCAAAGACGCTTGTTAGACAGATGTGATAACTTCAGGCCCATTTATCATAGTTGGCACTACTTTGTGATAATTGGCACTGATTTATGATAGTAGGTTTTGAATATATATATATATATATATATATATATATATATATATATATATATATATAATATCAAATATTAAAACTTATCCAGAAAAAGAGCTCAATGTATAACAGAGCATACAAATTGCACAACAAAAAACAAATTTATCTCAAATATGAGATAACTTTATTTAACTTATTTTTAAAGTTGAAAATGGATAATTTATACTATCTTAAACTTTTTTATTCTTTAGTATAATTTTTTTAATAATAATCTCACTTAAATTTAATATAAATTAATATATAATTATAAAATAAATTTATATATAATTATCTAAATATGATTTATTGTTATTCTTTTTATATATCTCATTTTAAAGAATAATTGTTATTTTTAGCAATCTTTTTTATATATAATTAATTTTTTTCGGCCTTCTTTTAGTTTTAATTTAACACTTCATTCTTCATATAAACTCAATTTAATGTCATGAGGTTAACATCTGGATTAATTCTATGAAATTTTTTTCGCTTTAATCATTATTATTATTATTTTCTTCTTTCTTCTTTGTTCATATTATTATTAGCAGTATTTTATTCGCTTTTTTTTCTTCTTCGACACCTCCTCCTCCTCCTCCTCCATCTTCTTCTTCTTCTTCTTCTTCTTCTTCTTCTTCTTCTTCTTCTTCTTCTTCTTCTTATTATTATTATTATTATTAGTAGTAGTAGTAGTAGTAGTAGTAGTATTTAATTCTCGTGTTCTTTCTTCTTCTTCATCTTCTTCTTCTCCTTCTTCTTCTTCTTCTTCTTCTTCTTATTATTATTATTATTGGTAGTAGTAGTAGTAGTATGTATGTATGTATCTCTCTTTTCCTCCGTGACTGATTAACGTAAATTGAGAGCAAATTATTTCAGATAGTCAAAAACAATTGTTTACTGCTTTGATGGATGGCCATCAAATCAGTATTTCTGCAAAGATACAACGATGCGTATCTTGAGTGATGTCAGTCACGATTGAAGATTGATTAAATTGCTTTAGTGCATTGCTTCTCGGTGCTGATCAATAAAACAATGCAAGGTTAATGAATGAACGTTGTTTTAAGTGAAACAACATCTTACCGTTAATAAAGAAACCATTGATTCGAGCTCAATAAACGGAGGATTAAAACACAATCGACATTTCCATGCGAAGTCGCGGGACGAATTTAATCTACGCTCCCTTATTGATTGAGACGTGAAAAATTTGGCTTCAGTAAAAATTAATAGAGATTCTCTTAAAGGTGATAACATTTCTGAGGGTTTGAGGTTAGGGACCTTGCATTAGTTGATGGAATTAATTAATTACTAATACAATTCTGTTTGTTCATCTATGTCATTAGTATAGATGTTTGGCATTCAGCTCGTTATCTATCTATCTATCTATCTATCTATCTCATTCAGCTTATCTATCTATCTATCTATCAATCTATCTATCTATCTATCTAATAATAATTCTATCTATCAGTCTCTCATAATGGTTCTTTATATCTATGTATGTATGTATCTATCTATCTATCTCATAATAATTCTATCTAACTATCTATCAGTCTCTCATACTGGTTCTATCTATCTATCTATCTATCTATCTATCTATCTATCTATCTATCTATCTATCTATCTATGTCATCCTGCTCATTATCTATCTATCTATCTATCTATCTATCTACCTATCTATCTCGGTGTGTTTACACACACACACATACAAATCAACATGACCCCAATAATAGTTGCATTCCAATTAGCGCATAAATTTGTTACGTTAAACTGAACATTAAAAAATAAAGAAAAACGCAGTCAATCGGTGAAACCTTCTGACAAGGAGAATCAACAATGGTTTTTCAGATGCTGACTTTTACATCATAATATCAGCTAAGTGACAAATTTTATTTGTATTAACCATATATATATATATATATATATATGTGCGTGTATATATATATATATATATATATATATATATATATATATATATATATATTTATATGAAGAAACATAGTCTTAAGGTGTGCTATATTTATGGGTTAAAGTGCTCAATATCAGGAATAGAGCGTGTGTAAATATAAAAGTGAACATTGAAGTAAACACTTAGAGGCGACAGTCTGTTTCATGCTAGATGCAATCGTATATATATTTATATATATGTACGTATGTATAAAAGTGTTATTCTGAGTAGCAATAGACTTAAAATATCTAAGTTTAATGAAATTAAAGCATTCGGCTCTCATAGATGTCCATTGTAGTTCAAATTACCATTCACTGTTTTACGTCTGTCAGAGTATGTATCATATTTTCTACTAGAAGTTCGTCCCCTTTCTGACTGTAAAGAGACTTTGCCTACCCTTCAAGGAAATTTAGTCATTTATCGCTAAAATGCCACTGGGATGCTGGCTATGGCTGGAGGTGAGAATTGCTCAACGTGTGTGTTATCCATAGGCATATTCCATTAAAATCCGGAGATTCACAGACACATGAGTCTGTCATATTAAATAAGGTTACCTGTAGCAAAAACTATTGAGAAGAGTTCTTCTCTACGCTGCACAGGCGTCGGACAAAATACCATCTAATTAGACTAGAGGCTGTAGCGATCAACATGGCTCCGTGCAGACAGAGAGAACTTAAATATAAATCTGGGGATCATTGAATCATTCTGGATCACTCCGCATTTTTTTCTTTTTTTTTGCAGTCCCCTCTTGAGCACATTTAAGATCTTGTTTTGAGAAACCAATTTAATTTTCTAGAATTTATTTGCATCTGACGAAGTCTCACACGAAAAGTTATATTTGATAGAGGTATAGATTAAAATCGAGATTACTATAAATGTACTCTCGATTTTAATCCATATATATTAAACTCTGATCCGTTTCGGCCGTTGCACGCTCCCTCTTTTCTTCAGGTGGCTGGAATGTCGAACTGAACCCTTTAGTTCGCTCACTGGGGTAGACTTTTCTAGTTCCACATGCTATGATTAATGGATGTCAGTTATCAGTTATCTCCTGTTAATTTCCCTCTGAAAGTTCTACACTGCCTTAAACGTGTATTGAACTCACACTTTTTGGGTCTTGTGACTGGATCTAACTAACGCCTTTATCTTGAGGACATCTGTGTATGATTTTCTGGGTATTATGAAACTAATGTCTCAAGCAACCATTTTTTACCAGTGGTCATATTGCAATTTTTTTTCGACATTCCAAACACCTGAAGAAGCCCGGAGCGTACAACGGCCGAAACGTTGTAATAAATATGGCGACAAAGATGAGGACTATAGTCCGAATAATGTAAATAGTACATACTACCTCATCTCAGAAATATAGACAGATATTGGGAAAATTAATTGAAACAAAACGAATAATTCCGTTATTATTTATTCTTTTTTTTTCGTATTTTTCCAATGAAACATGGCCCAGTGCACATGGTATTACTTCGTATGTCCATTACACGAAGTTATTCCTTGCTGACTGACCACGGATTCTCGATTGAATATTGGATAATACCTCATCTCAGAAATATAGACAGATATCTTAGGTAACATTTTTAAAAATTACTTATAATGTTTTAAAGAAGAAATTCTTGAAAATTGGTATCAAAAGAAGTAAATATTGAAATCCAAACCAGAAAATGTCAGTGAAAATCAGAAGAATAGTGAAGGCTGAAGTTAAAATTCTGATTGAAATCCTAATCTAGAAACAAGCACCCTACAAAAACCAGCGCTATGGCGATCTACTTCCGCTCGCATTCGTGAGATAATCTTGAGATTTACAATTACCAGGCATCTTGGAATTCAATTCTCTTTCCAGCGCTGTAATATGGCTGCCCTCTTTATTTTCTACAAAAATTTTCATGGCCATTGTTCTGCTAAGCTGTCCACCTTGTTGCCCCGACTCTATGAAGTTTTGCGCACGACGAGATTGGTAGTAAGGTTTCATCGTTTTAATACTGAGCTATCTAGATGCAATCTTAAGATCTATTCTAATAGTTTCTATTCTCGCACTAATAGTCTGTGGAAATCTCTCCCCTTTTCTTGCCTCTCTACATCCTACAAATTTCAAAAATTTAAATGCAACGCCAATGACATTCTTTTGGCTTCCAGACGCGTGTTCTTTTTTTTTTGTTCTTTTTCATTAAAGTTTTATCTTTCTTTTCTTCACTCTTAATAACCCCCTGTGTCTTAATACAATAATTAAAAAGAAGATCGTTCTTGGACATGTAAAGATTACATTATAAGTGCTGCTCTCTCGCAGACACCGAAATAACGGGTGACTCTTCAAAAACTACAATATTTGAAGATATTAGATGCCAACTTAAAGTGCTACCAAAATACATTGCATAATCATGGAGATTGCAAATAAAGAGTCGTAAAGATTCATTCAGTCGACATAACCTGATGATGATGTAGTTTTGTATATTCTACGAAAATGCGAAAACAAAGTGTTGTATAAGAGTAAGTGCCCTTGGTTTGAAACTAGTAACACCGGCGATTCCATTATTAAGTAGATCACTACTTAAATAATAAATATTATTAAAAATACGATTTTCGAAATTCTTCATTTTCGCATTGAAAATCGCGGCAAAAAGAAACCAAAACGAAGATTTTGAAGATTGGAATGAGTAACTCTTACGGAATATGGAATCTTAAGAATTTCAGCATCTTAGGTAGCGTTTTAAAAAATTACTTATAATGCTTCTATATATCTTATATAATTATAATATAATGCTTATAATGCTTCTATATATCTTATATAGTATAATGCTTATAATGCTTCTATATATCTTATATAATTATAATATAATTTCTTCTCCTTCTTTAAAAAGAAGGAGAAGAAATTCTTGAAAATCCGTATCAAATGAAGTAAATACTGAAATCCAAAAAAGAAAAGATCAATAAAAACTGCAAGAATAGTGATGGATGTAGTTAAGATTATGAATGTTCTTGGACAAGTAAATAAGTAAATGATCATAAAGGAAATGAATAAATAAGAAATAGCTTAATGATTACTGTTCACTCTTCTTCTCTATCTACTATTACTATTCTTTCATTCTCTCTTCTCTGCTACTATACAGATTACGATTCTCTCCTGATAATTTTACTATTTGGCAATTACTACTTGGACAAGTATTACTAGTGCGAATATTATTGGAAGGCGTTACTACTAGTTCCGGCGTCTACAAAGTCTCGAATATAACAAGCATTTTTGGAAGCGATAACGAGCTTTCACTTGACATAGCAAAAGTGACAAGAGAATCCAGTCAACATCACGAAACAATAAAAAATAATTGACAGATGAACAAATAATCCTTAATATCTTTGTTATCAAATTCACAGAGAAAGTGTTTCAGGGCAATTATTATTGTCATTGGTCCTTACCTATAACTACAAAATGAACTCTTCCTAACACTATGTATACTACGCCTCTCAAGAGAGAGGGTCGAATAAAGCCAAGAAGCTCGGCTTGACGATCGAACTCTCTGCCTACGAGCAGAGAGGAACCCGGACGAAGCTCCGCCGACGTGCAGAGGTTCTACGGGCATTTTTTGGCCGAGCGCACAGGCTCGGGAAACCCATATTAAACTCGGCCTTGTGCCATATGCAACCCTCGTGAGGTGGTGGCTAGACACCGAATCGAGTCGAGCCGTTAGTAGTTCACTCCAAACCAGACTGACAGTCATGCTAACACCTTCCACATCTTGTATTATTATTTCGTGTAATATACCTTCGTTATTTCTACTCTTGTCTTCGTGTTGTTCTTCCTTGGTCCTAACCTGGACCATAAAAATTATATATTATTAAAATACATTAATTTCTGCAGTTTTATGCGTTGCAATAGACAAGCTGACAATAGTCTGTAAATTTGCGATTCCTGACATAACGAAAGGGAAACGTCTTCCATTGAGAGAGACGAGTGTTTTTCATTTCTGTTCTAGTAGCACGGGGCCATTGATGAAATGACAGGAAATTAATCTAGATAGCACGTAAGCGTGAATGCTACCGTATTGAAGTGAATTCATCACTAAACAAGAAAGCAACTTTATAGACATTCTGATTCTCGATTGGACACCAACGTCAACCGGTGTCTAAGATGCGGGGACCGCTTGGAAACACCGTGTAATATATGAAACCTGAAATAAGTTTCAGCTTCAAATCAGCAACAAAGTGTTGATAAACTGTAAAATAGAGCTCAATGAATCAATCAACTATGACCCTCTATATGTCATCTCAAAAATCATTCAGAAGACAAGACAACCCGACTGAAGTAAGATGCTTATCCGTGACGTTCTGTTGTGGATACCAAAACATTAGTCGCCTATTCAAAATATTACTTTTAGCAAATACGTGAAAACACAGGAAAAAAGAATAGAGAGTAGGAGTTCGATTTACAGGTGAAATTTTGCTAATTTTATCCGAAAGTTCTTATTGAAGTTATGTATCTACGTTTCCTTATGTATTTTGTCCAATTCCCTTAAATGTTGAGCAAATATCACGTTAGTGTTGTCACTATGCTTGATACGAAATAGATGGGTGAGTGAACAATGCGACAAACAAATCAAGGATACGCACACTACCTGTTAAATATAAAGAAGTAAGAAGCTGTTCCCTCTATTGTCAGTGTTGGCAGAGGCCATTTAGTGCACAAATATCGATTTTTTCCCCTATACAGTAATAAAGACTAACGGTTTTGATTCCATCCGATTCTGTCGCAAACCTTTATGAGAAGTAGTGACGCTTAACATGGAAGGCTGGTTTCTCCTGCGGGCCCAAGTAATCAAGACAAATGCAAGCGAGGACTACAAAGCAAAGTAAGAAAAAAAGGATCTTCAGTTCATTTTGAATTCTTTTTACCTTTTTTCTGTATTCTTTTCTTTCTTTCTTTCTTTCTTTCTTTCTTTCTTTTCTGTATTCCTTTTCTTTCTTTCCTTCTTTTCTGCATTCCTTTTCTTTCTTTCTTTCTTTCTTTTCTGTATTCCTTTTCTTTCTTTCATTCTTTCTTTTCTGTATTCCTTTTCTTTCTTTCTTTCTTACTTTCTTTCTTTCTTTTCTGTATTCCTTTTCTTTTTTTCTTTCTTTCTTTTCTGTATTCCTTTTCTTAGTTTGTTTCTTCTTTGCTTTCTTTCTTTTCCTTATTCATCTTTTCTATCCATTTATTTATTTAATACTACCGTCTGTCTTCCATTATTCTCTTATACGTTTCTTCTTTCTTTGTTTAAAACCCTGTAATAAGGAAAAGAACTAAAAATGTACCTTGACGAAGGTTTTAATAAACAGAGTGACTCACGACGGGCCTAAGAACAAATAACAATACAATTACAAGAGTATATATATATATATATATATATATATATATATATATATATATATATATATATATATATATATATATATATATATATATATATATATATATATATATATATATATATATATATATATGGTACGGTAGCGTAATGGATTGCGGCTCGGATTGAGAAAGCCGAGTTCAAATTCCAGTCGAATCCATTACATTCACTTACGTGCTAATACCCTTGGGAAAGGTGTGAACCCTCTACTTCTCCCTCCAGCTATGGGTAAATAGGAGGACAGACTGGGTCCTATAGCCTTGGATGGCAACTGGTCTAGGAGAAGGACAACTCTGAATTCAAAACCTGCGGAGGGTCATTTGGGAACCTTGTAGCACGTAGTGCACCAGGTCTCTGTATTCGGCCCTTCAAAAAGTATGGATGGTCCTGCACGAAACCTTCACCACTATAACCAAATCTCATGTGCTGTTGTCGGGCTGTCGGTTTCCTGGCAACTGATCTGCTTGTGTCGAGTAGTATATATAATACAATTAAAAGAGAATATATATATATATATATATATATATATATATATATATGTATATATATATATATATATATATATATATATATATATATATATATTATAGTTGAAGGTGGTTAATTCCGAAAAGTCAAAATCGAGATAAGTTAATGCTTATGACAATCCCTCTATTTATTCATTCCTTCTGTCGTTCCTTACTGTTTTTTTCTTTCATTTCTTGTTGTCGTTCTTTCTATCTATCTTTCTTTCTTTCTTTATACATGTACTTACTTATTCCCTTCTTTCTTTCTTTCTTTCTTTCTTTCTTTTAATTTCTTGCTTCACTTTATCCCTTTATTTTTTCCATTTTCTTTTTTATTTTCTCTTTCTCTTCTTTCTTTCCTTCAAGCATTTCCTTCTTTCATTTTCTCTTTTCCTTTTTTTTTCATAATGCATTTCTACCTTTCGTTCTTTCTTTCTTCCTTTTTTTCTTCTCTTCTTCATTTCTTTGTACTTTTTTTTTACTTAACCATTTCTTTATTTTCTCGACCCTTCTCTTTCTTTTCTGCAACCCTTTCTTTCTTACCTTTCTTTCTTTCTTACCTTTCTTTCTTTCTTTCTCTAATTAGTACTTTGTCGTTCTCTGCTGACACGACCGGCGACACCGTGCAAGTAGAGAGGTCGCTTTAATCAGCAGATCGATCCAATATCAATCAGTCGATCAAGCGGTTCTTGTCCATTATTCATACACATATTGATTGATAACATGGACTAGGCACTCACCTAATTGCGACTGATTACGCATGGAAGTGTAGGTCCACTTTCTCTCTGCAACGATGACCATCAGATTGCAAGGGCCCTAGTCATTGACAAGCAGTGTCACTTGGGAAAATTACTGTTTCAACTGCCAGGGAGGTCCTGCTTTCCATCATACGAATCAGATATACGCAAAGAATAATTGATGAAACCTTCAGAAATATTTTAAATGAAACATTAAATTTATCCTTCGTCTATATGCCGTGTGTCTCCATGATGTCGGGGATCACAGCTGTTCCAAAGTTCTTATCTTTTATAGCTGTAATGGTTACTCCTCAATATCTCTGCCATTCTTGGCTTTGCCATCCATTTTCATAAGCTCGTCAGGTAGGTTCTTCACTGTTCCATCTGTCTGTCATTACTACAATTAGCCCTGTGAGTGTCATATTTTCCGATCCATCTTTCTCAATTACGTTTCCTTAAAATTTCATGTCTTCAGGATGTCGGGGATCACTGCTCTTCAAAACGTTTTTCTTTTATAGCTGTAATGGTTATTCCTTAACATCTCTACCATTCCTGTCTTTGCTATCCATTTTCACAAGCTCGTCAGGAAGGTTCTTCACGGTTTCCCTCTGCCTCTCATTATTACAATTAGCCATGTGAGTGTCATATTCTCCGATCCTTCTTTCTCAATTACGTTTCCTTAAAATTTCATGTCTTCAGGATGTCGGGGATCACTGCTCTTCAAAACGTTTTTCTTTTATAGCTGTAATGGTTATTCCTTAATATCTCTACCATTCCTGTCTTTGCTATCCATTTTCACAAGCTCGTCAGGAAGGTTCTTCACGGTTTCCCTCTGCCTCTCATTATTACAATTAGCCCTGTGAGTGTCATATTCTCCGATCCTTATTTCTCAATTACGTTTCCTTAAAATTTCATGTTTCATGATGTCATTAATATCTATCCCATTCCTTCTTTTGCCCTTCATTTTCATATGCTCGTCAGGTAGGTTCTTCGCTGTTCCATCTGTCTCTCGTGAGTACAATTTGCGCTGTGAGTCTCATATTCTCCGATCCTTCTTTCCCCTTTGTTTCCTTAAAATTTCAGGTCTTTTCCTGATTCTAAATATGTTTCATCTGTCATTTTCTGATTCTAAATATCTGTTCCCATTTTCCTCAAAACTTCTTTGCTCTGCATATGCTCCGCCTCTCTTACGTACAATTACTCCTGTGAGTGTCATATTATCCGAGCCTTCTTACCCCATTATGTTTCTTTTGAAATTTCATCTGTCTTTGATTGTAAATGTTTGTTTTATCTCTTTTTTTTCTTATTCTAAAAGTTTATTTCAATTTTCCCTAAAGTTTCTTTCTTTCACCTAAGCTCAGTCTATCTTATTCTCAGCATCCTTCTGTAGAACCACGTTTCTGCGGTCTTCATCTGTGAGGAAATGGATTAAACATTCAACACCCACTGCCATATAGGAGGTTCAGTACTACAAAGGTCGTTCAAAAGCATTTAATCCTCTGCCCGGAGTTGAAAAAAGGAAATACTATTTTGAAATATAGTCCCCTTTGTCATCAATGCACGATACTTACTCATTGCAATCCCATCACGGAAGAAGGTGACGTCCATAAGAAAAACAAACAAAACAGCTCCTCCATAGCACATATGATTTCATCATTATATCCAAAATATACGGGTGGGATTTGAGTTTAGGAAACAGGAAGAAGTCAGATGGAGCTAACTCTTGAGAGTAACGAGGATGAATTAGAAATTCAAAGCCACAGTAGGCTGATTCGTCTACTACAGCCTGTGTGAATGGGCGCATCATCTTCAGCAAAAGCACACCTACCCTCAGTTTCCATTTGTGTTTCGACTTGATTTATTCCATCAGTTACCTTAATTCTTATGCATAGTACTGTTAATTAATATTTTTTCTGCTTTCCTGGTAGTCAATCATAATTGCACCTTCATAATAATAATAATAATAATAATAATAATAATAATAATAATAAACCAGATGCCATCACTTTACCAACAGACGCTAACTGCTTGAAATTCTTCCGGAGTGGAGAACCAGTGTTTTTACAGCATTTTTATTGAATTTTTGATTCTTCCGGAGTGGAGAACCAGTGTTTTTACCGTATTTTTATTAAATATTTGATTCTTCCGGAGTGGAGAACCAGTGTTTTTGCCGTATTTTTATTAAATCTTTGATTCTTCCGGAGTGGAGAACCAGTGTTTTTACCGTATTTTTATTGAATCTTTGATTCTTCCGGAGTGGAGAACCAGTGCTTTAACCGTATTTTATTTGAATCTTTGATTCATCCGGAGTGGAGAACCAGTGTTTTTACGGTATCTTTATTAAATCTTTGATTCTTCCGGAGTGGAGAACCAGTGTTTTTACCGTATTTTTATTGAATCTTTGATTCTTCCGGAGTGGAGAACCAGTGCTTTAACCGTATTTTTATTGAATCTTTGATTCTTCCGGAGTGGAGAACCAGTGTTTTTACGCTATTTTTATTAAATCTTTGATTCTTCCGGAGTGGAGAACCAGTGTTTTTACCGTATTTTTATTGAATCTTTCATTCTTCCGGAGTGGAGAACCAGTGCTTTAACCGTATTTTATTTGAATCTTTGATTCTCCCGGAGTGGAGAACCAGTGTTTTAACCGTATTTTTATTAAATCTTTGATTCTTCCGGAGTGGAGAACCAGTGTTTTTACCGTATTTTTATTGAATCTTTGATTCTTCCGGAGTGGAGAACCAGTGCTTTAACCGTATTTTATTTGAATCTTTGATTCATCCGGAGTAGAGAACCAGTGTTTTTACTGTATTTTTATTGAATTTTTGATTCTTCCGGAGTGGAGAACCAGTGTTTTTACCGTATTTTTATTGAATCTTTGATTCTTCCGGAGTGGAGAACCAGTGTTTTTACCGTATTTTTATTAAATCTTTGATTCTTCCGGAGTGGAGAACCAGTGTTTTTACCGTATTTTTATTGAATCTTTGATTCTTCCGGAGTGGAGAACCAGTGCTTTAACCGTATTTTATTTGAATCTTTGATTCTCCCGGAGTGGAGAACCAGTGTTTTAACCGTATTTTTATTAAATCTTTGATTCTTCCGGAGTGGAGAACCAGTGTTTTTACCGTATTTTTATTGAATCTTTGATTCTTCCGGAGTGGAGAACCAGTGCTTTAACCGTATTTTATTTGAATCTTTGATTCATCCGGAGTGGAGAACCAGTGTTTTTACTGTATTTTTATTGAATTTTTGATTCTTCCGGAGTGGAGAACCAGTGTTTTTACCGTATTTTTATTAAATCTTTGATTCTTCCGGAGTGGTGAACCAGTGTTTTTACTGTATTTTTATTGAATTTTTGATTCTTCCGGAGTGGAGAACCAGTGCTTTAACCGTATTTTATTTGAATCTTTGATTCATTTTGGGAATCCAGGTTTTCTTTTGAGTTCCTAATCTGTGATGGAAATTCTCATGTACAGCCTGGAAGCGAGTCAGAATTTTCCTGGAAATGCTAACCCTTTTTATCTTTTAACTATTCTGGTGTCAGTTGTCTTGGGACCCATTTTCCAGGCATCTTTATCATCCCCAAGATCACAGTTGAAACAGTAGGGACCGAACAAGAAATAATGCCTATGGACTTAGCTATCTGCTAGACAGTAAGACGTCTGCGATCCAAAACCGTACACTGAATGCCATCAAATATTTCCTCAGTGGTTAAGGTTTCTGGACGACCTGACCGAAGGTCATGTCTTGTTGTGTCTCCGACCACTTGATATTCTGCAGATCATTTACATAAGAAGGGCGGAGTCTTCAGCAAGTGTATCTAGAATGTCCTCATGGATTTCCTTGGCTGTCATAATTTTTACTTCTCAGGCTTCTGTGTTGTCTATTTTAGAGATTTATTGGACACCCCTCACATTTGTATGCGCCCCCTTTTAACAGAAATTAAGACAGAAATCTAAAATTTTTTTTTTTTTCTAATTTTATAAGAAGTGGTAGTGTGTTGGCGCGACAAAATGTTCATGTTTGGATTTTCTTTTTGGGTGAGGCTTAGAACTTTTTAAACCATCCTTCTACATAAAACGTTAACGCTTTTTTTTTCTTTGTTTCTAAGTGCAAAGTCTAGTTTTGTATCTCTTAGGTTCAGTTCAGTGCATGGTGGTGTCAGGAGAGGTTAACTTCTCTTGTCATCTGTTATTCCCTGTAGTGAGTCAGGTGGATACACATACACACACGTATACACATACAAACACAGACACACACAAACACACACATATAACACCACTCCGTTAAGTGACACATTTCTCCACATTAATACTATATATATATATATATATATATATATATATATATATATGTATATATATATATATATATATATATATATATATATATATATATATATATATATATATATAATATAAAGAAAAACAGATCATTTTAAGGCTTCCTTAGTTATAATTTATTTCACCAGAGAATTTTATTTTTCTCTGGATCTTCAGACTTTACTTTCAAAGGTGAAACGAAAAAAAACTCTCTCTCTCCCTTTCTCTGTATGTGTATATATATATATACATATATATATATATATATATATAAATTTATCAATATATATATGGGTGCAGTCGCAATTTTATAGTTTTAATTTGGCGCTTGCGTGTTATTTGTTTGTGATTTTGTCGACTACAAAGTATATTACGGTCAATAGAGCACCGTTTCTGGGATAATGGAGCATCATCACTCCACTAGAAATTTAGAAACGGCATGCCGTATTGCTTGGTTTACGTACGGGAAGCTCCAATACAAACATTTCAGAGTCACTGGGTCTCAATTTGAGGACAGTGCGGAGGAATCGGAAAGAGTTCGATGAGTCTATTGGTGATTACGAAGGTACGGTAGCTCGCGAACTTCACTCCGATCGTTCTGATAAGAAAAGAACTCCCGAATCGGTTGGCGGGAGCATCAGTCTACATCACGTGGTTTGATGGAGTAGTGCTTCCCTGGGTTAAGAGTGTGGCTGCTGGAAGGGCCTATGTCTGACAACAGGACTCTGCACCATACCACACGAGTAGGAGAATCCAGAAATGGCCGTGAGACAATTGATGCGCTCACATCACCCTTTACATCTGGATACCTAACTCCCCAGATTGTAACCTCCTTTATTATTATTATGT
>OZ010582.1:114747311-114777311 GCA_963932145.1 Acanthosepion lycidas | reverse complement strand
TTAAAAATCCACAGGTGATAATTTATTTCACGGGATCAGTGTGTGTACGTGTGTGTGTGCGTGTTTGTGTGTGTTTTTGCGCAGCAGATCATTATACACACATACACACACGCATATATATATATACATCTATATATATCAATGATAATGTTATTAAGCTTAATAAACGAAAGGAATTTACTTAAAATACACAAAATTGTCAATATTATTTAGTGAAACATGCATTAACGAAAAATCCTGCCTAAATACAACAAACAAACTATATATATATATATATATATATATATATATATATATATATATATATATATATATATTAGGTTGGTGCAAAATAATGTCGTTTTCTCACATATGTTACAATGTGAGAAAACGACATTATTTTTGCACCAACCTAATATATCATCTAACCGATCACGTTTAGGTTCCTTTTCTTTTTTATCTCCTTCTATCGCTTTTTTTTTTCAAATCTCGCATTGTGATAATAAAAAATTTGCTAAGAATGGTGAAAAGT
Source organism: Acanthosepion lycidas (assembly GCA_963932145.1). Taxonomy (NCBI): domain Eukaryota; kingdom Metazoa; phylum Mollusca; class Cephalopoda; order Sepiida; family Sepiidae; genus Acanthosepion; species Acanthosepion lycidas. The sequence continues at coordinate 114,776,800 of OZ010582.1, read as the reverse complement.
TGTAAAAATCTGGACGCAAATTTACTGTGGATTATATAGCGATTAAAGTACTTACTAAAAACTCTTACTGAATTTTTTCGCTATTAATTACAATAATATTTTTTTTATATCAAAATTGCCATTAGCCTCGTTATGGTGAGAAACGAATGCATTTAATGTGCTGTTCTGTAAAAGATTCCTTTACTGTTATTTTATACTTAAACGGACTCTTATTGTCGACGCTTGAAAGTAAACTAAATGGATTATCCCTCAAGATATTGAGATTACGAACACTCTTTCATTGTTTTTTTTATTTCTTCAACCGAAAATAGTATCTCCTGGGTGACACACTCGGACTACTAAAAAGAAAATACATTTTCGAAAGGCCGAAGACCACATTTGTCGAAACGTTGAAATAAAGCAATAACGATATTAGTACAAATAAGTGGGGAAATAATAAAACTACTTCATCTCAGAACTCCAGACAACAATTATTAAAGATTTACTTAATTACCGGTTGTTTACGACGAAAGCCAAAATAATCAGCTCTCAACTAAATTTCCTGTAGTAGTTTTACTTGTTCTTTTTCTTATTTTTGTCTTGTAAGACGTCATTCTAAAATATGATTTGTGTAAGTGAACGAACGCGAAAGACAAGACTGTCTCTGGGAAGCCGCAGTTAATAACATTGATAATACGCCCAAACAACAGGAGGTAACGACCAATTCGAGAAATGTATTGATTTCACCAGAGGCTAAATTGAAACTGTCATTTTCTTTGCCAACCACTGACTGACACATCTATTTCACTGAAATGATGTTTTAGCAACCTGACCTTCATGTCAAGAATTATGGACCGATTTGTTGTCGTTGAGATGTTGTTGTTGTTGTTGTTGTTGTTAGAATTGATACAGCTAATTCTTATTTCTTTGAGGGTCTAGAATTGAATTGTGATTTTCCCCTTTTCCCTTTACATCAATGGCGCGGCTCATTTATTATCAACGACTTCCATACGTTCTGGGTCTTCTTCTAAAATCGATAAGCCGTTAGTTCTATGCTACACATCCATGATACTAAAGAGTGTAATATTCTGACTACTGTTGTACTTACCTCTCTTTCTTTCTCTCTCTCTCTCTCTCTCTCTCCATATATATATATATATATATATATATATATATATATATATATATATATATATATATATATATATATATATATATATATATATATGCATATGCATATGCTGGAGGTATTGATGAATATTACGAAATGAGAGACTCAAACCCAATGGTATGACGCTTGCGTTTGATCGTAACGGTCCGGGTTCGATTCTTGGTAGTGGATGTACACTGCTGATGAGTCCTAAATAGAACGAAACGGCCGTCCAGTGCTTTCTGCATTCTGTTGAGGATGGTTCTAGAATCGATGGATTTATATATATATATATATATATATATATATATATATATATATATATATATATATATATATATATATCGGAATGTACAACAGAATATTGCAATCTTTAGTATCATATATATATATATACAATTTAAATAAAAAAAAACAGGCCACTTTAAGGCTCTATTGTTATTTAGCCTGATGAAGAATTGTAGTTTAAAAACAGTAAACTCGACCTTTCTATCCGAAACGCCCCTCTATGTCTGAATCGGTAAAAGCACATCAGGCTATATATGCCTGTTCCGTATAGGATACAGCTTCGTTTCCTGTCGGAGGACGCATATTTTCCATGACTATTTCTCTGACATTCAGGCCGGTAAATGTTGATAATACTGTTTATTATAAACAGCATTTGCTTAAATATTTGTATCTATAAAAAGAACGTAGAAACATAAAATGTATCTTAAAATAATTGTCGGACTTTGTCCATTTCATTATATATATATATATATATATATATATATATATATATATATATATATATATATATATATATATAGGGTGTATCAAAAATAATTTTACAAACTATGGTGTAGGGTTCCTCACACTAAAACAAGGTAAAAAGCATACATAAAATCGATGAAAGATGGATAGGTAGGATAGGACTGGATCCATGGACAGCCCGTTCTCCTGATCTGTCCTTTGGATTTTTGTCTGTGGGTCCACCTAAAATAATTAGTTTACGCAGCAGACATTAATAATGCAGAGACGCTTCATCAACGTGTCATGGGTGCCTGCGAAACCATTCGTCAATGTGTAGGAGTATTTGAAAGGGTCCGCCAGTCAATGATCCGACGGGTGTACGCGTATGTAGAAGCAAGCGGAGGACATTTTGAACATTTGATATGAGTTGCTGTATAAATGATGGGCTTTCGATCTTATGTTTATATGTTCTTTTCACCTTGTTTTGGTGTCAGGAACCAGCTCCCCAAAGTATTTCTGGATTGTGGCTTCAGTTGTACATTTAACAGTATTCTATCGTAAACTTTAAACTTAGTATAACGCTAAAAAAGGATATATGTTTATATGGACTTTTGTCCTTGTTTTGGTGTGAGGAACCCACCCCTAAATTTTGTAAATAAACGTATTTTTCATACACCCTATATATATATATATATATATATATATATATATATATATGAAGACATATAGTTTTAAGATGTGCTATATTTATGGGATAAAGTGCTCAATATCAGAGATAGAGCGTGTGTAAATATAGAAGTGAACATAGAAGTCAACACTTAAAGGCGACAGTCTGTTTCATGCTAGATGCAATCATCAGGCTACGAGCGGTGTTATTTTTCTCGGACATTTATATATACGGGTCAGTGATGCATTGTGGGTAGTCTATTTTGGCGGTTATTTTACCGGAATCGTTTATTTGTTTATTTATTTATTTGTTTATTTTATTTGTCTTTATTTTTTTTAATTTTATTTCTTATCTTATATATTTATTTATATTTTATTTTTATTTTAATCGGTGTTTATATATATATATATATGTATGTCTGCATGCTTTTATGTTGGGGCTATTGATGAATATTACAAAATGACAGGCTCAAACCCACATATCTATCCTACATTAATGTCGATTCGTATTTTAAAAAAATACGAAACGAAAATAAACACACACGCATAGTTTTTTGGGGTTTTTTTGTTTTTTTTTTCCCGAATTATGCTAAAAATCCTGTGACCAAACTAGATAAGATCTGAGCGGGAAAATAGGTCACGTGATCTGTGACTCATATCAGCTGATATGAAATTGTTTTTCACATAATTTGATAGATGTAAATGAAAATGGAGAAAAGAAAAGAGAGAAGGGGAACGAAAAAAAAAAACAGAAAAAGAAAAAATAAATTAAAAATGAAAAGAAAGAAAGGTTGAAAAGAAGAAAGAGAAAGAAAAGAAAGCTGGAAAAGAAAGAAAAAAAAACTAGAGAGGACGAGAGAAGAAAGAAAAAAGGAATAATGAAAGAGAAGGAAAATGAAGAAAAAGAAAAGAAACAAGAAAGAAAGGGGTAATGTAACTATTTACACGATTTACATTCTTCGGGGAGTTGTCCTCATCTATTAGGTTGGTGCAAAAATAATGACGGTTTTTGACGTTAAAAAAATACGTCAAAAACCGTCATTATTTTTTGCACCAACCTAATATATTGTCATATCTGCGATGTTTCTGCCGTTGTAATCTAGTGACTTGAGCTAAACAGTTGTGAGTTCAATACCTGGATACAGTAGAGGTGAAAAAATACTTGGAGAGATGAGTTTAAGGGAAATAACTTAGATATCCGAAAGAGACATTACAGGTGAAACTAGAACAATCTACCCCGATGGACAAAATAAAAGGTTCGGTTCGAAATTACAATCACTTGAATTTGGCCAGAGCGTACTACAATTGAAATGTCTTGAATATAACAAAGATGGGGACAAAAGTCCGAACAATGTAATTGCTGTAAGAAAGAAAGAAAATCTAAAAAGAAAGGAAAAGAAAAGGGAATTAATAAAGCAAGAAAGAAAAAGAAAGAAAGCAAGAATTTCGTTTATATTGAAAGCCTTTGTTATTGTTCTATCAAAAAGATATTGTCTCATCATCTATAAATCGCGATTTTGTTAAATGTTTATCATTTACGCCCGTTCAAGGAGGGAATAATAAATTTTATTTATTTATTTATTTTTTGGTGCATGCCTTGATATTACTCGTCACGATTAAGATTAGGTAAGGCCTTACCATTTTTATTTTAAACGATGCCAGATTATGCAAGTCAATTTTTTCACAATATATTTAACCAACCGATGACGGCATAATCTTCTGAATATGATTATCTCTATATGAACAATAAGAATCTCTAATACGATTTTTGTCCTTAGATAGCAACTGTTATTTTCTATTTTCTTTACGCCTAGAAAGTATGTCTAACATTTTCGTTCAATCTTTGCTTTTGTGACCAGGATAATGATATTTCTGATACTGACCTATTTCTATTGGGAAAACTGGCGAATGTGAACATTCTCGTTCACCCAAAGTAGGAAAGGCATATGATTCAAAGACAACATATGATTCAAAAATAGCATTTATTCATGCTAGGATTACACAAGAGAGGTCACAAAAAATAGTAGTTTTTTTTCCCCCCGATTTACGCTTATACTGTAAATTACTTTCAAAAATCAGCGCCCTCCCCCAATATGGTTTCCCATCATGCTTTCGTTATACGATCCTTGGTAGCCAAAATATTCTAGAAGTACTTGAAACTTTTAGAAATTTCTTGAAAATTCTTGAAAGTTCTAGAAAATTATACTTCAGTAGCTCAGCGCTGATTCTGCCAATGTCCAGGTCACAAAAGAAAATTTGAAGGAAAAAATAATCATTTCCTTTGTTTTTTCGACAATCAGGCAAATAACACATACTGACCAGAAAAAAAAATTCTATTACGCAGTGAGTTTATGGGAGTTTAAACTCATTTGCTTTCTTCCTTGGGCGATATAGTGTAATGGTTTCCCGTTGCTTTCTCCACGGGTTGAAATTCAGAGTTTTTCTACTTTTAGGATGGTTGCCAACTAAGGCTATAGAAATTTTCATACACTGTTTTTAACTCCTGGCTTAAGAAGACGTAAGAAACGATTTCGCGCTTTTCCAAAAGGCATTAATGAAAATCAAATGCAAAAGACTATACCAGGATTTGAAATCTGCGGGCTGATTACACTTTCTGCGATAAGAACCGTCATACTAACCCCACCCCAGATTAAATTATATACCTTATTTCGTTTTCATTTTATCAAGTGTTGGCTTTTGCTGCAACACCATATATATATATATATATATATATATATATATATATATATATATATATATATATATATATATATATATATATATATGTATATATATATATATATATATATATATATATATATATAATTCCGTTATAATTTACTTTTTTTTGCATTTTCCCAATGAAACCTGACCCAGTGCAAATGTTAATACTTCATATGTTCTTTCTACGAAGTCGTTCCTTGCAGATTGATCACAGATTGTCGATTGGATTTTAATCAGGAGATTTTCCGGGCCAGTCTATAGTACTTTGATTTGCTTACTGCGAATATTTTCCAGTGTGTTCGTACAGCATTACAATTTTCGTACGTTTCCTTGAAATAACGTTCATCGCAATGGCCGTAGGACAACTAATCGACAGTCGACACAATAGTGTCTGGGCGTGATGAAAATCTGATGGAATCACGGATGAGGCAATATTTTTCAAGGCCAAACAAATTTCATCATACACGCCGAAAATAGATTCATATTACTGCACACCATTGCAAATGACCTAATCTGAGGAAAAAAAGAGAAATCGATTACACCTTGTCACTCCAGTTAGTCTAAAACGGACCGTATATTGAAATAAAGGAAACTAAAGTGGCTGTTTTAATTAATTTGCACAAGGGTGCACGACCTGTAAATCCTTTTCTTATTGGCTATTATCATGAAAGGCATAACCCCTGATCAAGCCATTAGGTTCACCTAGTGAAGATCTCTATTGGCCACTAAAAAATATGGCTAAGAAATCAGTTTTCATTTATTAAGCATATGTATATATCTTTGTAATCATTATTTATAGTTGCAAGTTTAGTTGCTTTCTTATACAGGGTGAAAATATATGAACGCAAGTTTTAAAGCCATTATAATGGAAAGTAATCAATTGTGAAAACCACAACATATATTTTGAAACAAATGGTTATGACATGGGGTTTATGAAATTACAACAAATTTCAAATTGTTCCGCCATTTTCTTGTATAACCAAGATTGCACACTTGATCAAATTATTGCCAGCCTAACCATAACTTTATGTGTGCGCTCAGCTTCTAAGGAAGGTCTCCCACTTGAACGGTTATCAGGCAGTGTCTTTGTGGTTTAATTTATTTTCACTTTCATCATTGTAAACTTTCGGTCTTTTTCTCCCTACTTGCATGTCACCGGTTCTCGTTTGATCATCGAAGTTAAGCAACGTCGAACATGGTCACTACTTAAATGGGATACATCTTGCAAACACCGTGTACTGTAAGCAACATTCTCGGTTGAGTCCAGTATATTTTTTTCGTATTTCAAGCTTTAAATAATCGTCCAAACTAATTTCACACGAAAAATATTTTATTCAGTATATATCATTAACACTTCAGTAACCTTCTTAACCGGAGAATCGTTTATGGTTGTCATTGTTTCTTTTACATTCTCATTGCTTTGTTCTTTTTTCATTTTAGCTTCTGATATTCTAAGCGAATATTCTACTATCATGTAGCATTAGGTTGGTGCAAAAATAATGACGTAATAACGTCAAAAAACGACATTATTACGTCATTATTTTTGCACCAACCTAATACATTTTATTTTTCTATCTTTCTTTCTTTCTTTCTTTCTTTCATTCTTTCTTTCTTTTCATGCAATTCGGAAATAGTTGTTCAATCGAAAATAAACTTAAAATACTACTCTATAAAATATTAGCCATTTTTAAAAAATTCAGGCGCGCTCAAATGTAAATATATGAGTTCGATCCTCACTGGGTGCCCCTTACTTTCGGCCTTGTGCCACATCTAAGCCAAGCTTGGAAAATTTGTGTAATGTTTAGCATGTGTCCAAATGTTTAGTGTAATGATTAGAGAGCTTGCCTCGCTAGAACAATTACGACTGAGTAATGAGTTCGATCCTCACTGGGTTCCCCTTACATTCGACCTTCTGCTACCTCTAAGCTACGCTTGAAAAATCACTATAAAGTATCTTAATTTTCGGTCACCTTGAGGTGGTGTAATGGTTAGCAAGCTAGAACATTTACGACTGAGTACCGAGTTCGTTCCTCACTGGGTTCCTCTTACATTCGACCTTCTGCTACCTCTAAGCTACGCTTGAAAAATCACTATAAAGTATCCTAATTTTCGGTCACCTTGAGGTGGTGTAATGGTTAGCAATATAGAACATTTACGACTGAGTACCGAGTTTGGTCCTCACTAGGTGCCACCTACATTCGGCCTTGTGCCACATCTAAGCTACGCTTGGAAAATCACTATAAAAGGCTCGATTCAATGTTATTTTTTTATGACGACTATCCTTATTTTTACGTTGTTTATATCAACATATTGGTCGGTCTGCTCTCAACGTAACTGTCAAACTCAGTAGTACGTAGGAGGAAACAACCCAGAATTAACGTGATTCATTCTCACTGTCGGATCATCTTAATCCTTCGATAAAGAGGCTCACTTTCAATGAAATCTAAGACACTATGAAGAAGTTAAAACATAAATTGTCCCTGGAAGCTTCGTAAGGAGACAAATATTGCTTACAGTTACAAAGGATAAAATGTTGTGCAGAGCCATGATCGCCCATATTCTTAAGGGTAACGGCACATCTTTTTATGTGCTGCATCCCATCAGAACGTACGCGATTATGGATCTCCACTTCCCACTATCCCTTGTAGCTCTCAATAAGTTTTGTACCTTTGCTAATTCCCCTTAGGCCATGTTCTGTCATCTACCTGCTTAAGTCCACTAGATATGTCATGTGTTGCTTTCCCTTGTCTCTATTTCCCTCTATTCACCCTGTGGGTATAGGATTCTCCAAGCCGTCCTTTCTCATTACGTATCCCAGAAATTTCATCTACCTCTTCCTGATGTTAAGTATAAGCTTCGTCCTTGTTTGCATCCTCTCCAAAATCTCATCGTTGCTCACACGCTCGGTCCATATCCTTAGCATCCTTCTATAGAACCATACCTCCGCTGCTTCAAGCCTCTTCTTCATCTTTGAGGAGACCGTCCAATATTCGCTGCCGTAAAGGAGGACAGATGTTACATAGCAGCTCAGTACTCTTTTCTAACAAAAACAAGGTAGCTCTTGTTCATTAATCGAAATAGTTCTTAATCATTAAGTATTATTTCAAAATTATTACGGTGTTCGGAATGTAATTACATATTTTACTGTTTTTTTTTTTTTAATTATGACTTAATCAGCCTAAAAAGAAACAAAGTTGAATGGTAGAAAAGCTAAGTCGTTTATCTTCTCTGCTCTCCGAAGGCGGGTCGTTTGTAAAGGATCCCTTAATTGAATTAAGTATATTCCAGTTCAGGACTAATACTACTGTAGATTCTTCATGGATTTTAGCAAGAATCTCTAAATATATAGCAGGTGCACCAGACCAGATGTGGCAGCAATATTCAAAGCAAGAACGAATGGTAAACTTATAAATGCGTATGATAGAAAAATAGTCTAGCACAACACAGTGAAGCACATTTCCTCGCGGCAGACCTAGGAATTGATTCAATATAATCTTTCCACTTCATGCCAGTGGAAATGGTTAGTCTAAGAATATCTTTGTATTGTCTTACTGGAGAGTAACACAAGCAAATTGGAAATGTTTGTTTCTCATGAGTTTTCGTTTCAGAACCGAACATAACATTCCACAATCTGCAACAGTCTTTGAATTCTTGCACCGCATTGTTGTAGCCGATGTAGCTGTTCATGTCTACAGAAAACGAAAATGATAGTGCTTATCACTAAATCAGAAGCCATTGCCGATACCAGAACGGGAACATTGCGAATTATTGGAACAGAGATCATCACTACGGATATTTATTGCAAGAGACTTGATCGAAGAATCGAAGCATTGCATCGAAATTATCCGGCTTTTGTAAATAGAAAATGTGTTATTCTCCAGTAAGACAACACAAAGACTAAACATTTCTATTGACATGAAGTGGAAAGAATCAATTCTTAGGTCTGCTGCGAGGAAATGTGCTTCACTGTATCGTGCTAGACAATTTTACACATTTATAAATCCGCCATTCGTCTTTGCTTTGAATATTTCTGCCATATCTGGTCTGGTGCTCTTTCTATATATTTAGAGATTCTTGCTAAAATCCCAAGAAGAATCTGCAGTATTATTGGTCCTGACCTGGCATCTCGGCTTCAGTTACTTCCCCACCTGCGTAACGTATATTTTATTTGCTATCAATAAGCACTGAACTGCTGATTTGCAGAATCGACTCTCAAAAGGATCTTCTGGAGTAGCTCTTTGGACCTGTACAGGGTAAATATTATTGTAAAAAAAAAATGATTGCATATTTTCAAAATAAAAAAGAACAGCAATGAAGATTTCTACTTGGCTCGTTCCTCGATAACATTTATTACAAAAATTATCGGACATAAAACTGTTATTTAATGCATCAGATGTTTTGAATCGTTGAAACAACGGTTTCTATGCCTTTTTTCTAAATATTTTCATGGTAATTGTTCTGACGAGCTTTATTCTATGTCCCCTAGACTTTATAAATTTAAGCGCAGCACTAGATTGGCGGCAAGGGCTCTTCATTTTCAAGCTGAAATGGCTGGATGCAACCGTAATTTCTATGCTAATGGTTTCTTCTCTCTTAATTATCGCTTATGGAGCTCTCTTCCAGATTCATGATTGCCAGTCAACTTTGATCTTCAAAAATTTAAAGGCCATGTTAAACTTTATATCTTCTTTCTTCTTTATTCCTGTTCTTTTATTTTTCTCTCTCCATAACAGTGTTTTTCGTTGTTCGTTTTTTTTTTCTCATATTCTCTAACACTCTGTAACCGCTTGTGCCTTAGAGGCTTTATTGCCTTTATTGGGGTGGGTAATTATTAAAAAAAAAAAAACACCGGTGGGAAAATGACTGAAGCCAAGACGCCAGTTCAGGACCAATAATTGCAGATTCTTCTTTGGATTTTAGTAAAAATCTCTGAATATATAGCAGGAGCACCAGACCATATGCGGCAACAATATTCAAACCAAGGACGAATGTTAGACTTATAAATGGGTATGATAGAAAAATTATCTCGCACAACACATTTCGTCGCGGCAGACTTAAGAATTATAAGTTTATTTTTAATCTTTAGAATGTTTCATATGTGGCAGAATATCTGGAAAAAAAAACTGGAAATAGACTTACAGACATTTTTAAGTGAAAACCCAGAACTCATTAAAGGTGCAATCGTAAATTATTCTTCCTGATGGACTGGAGTTGCTGAAAATGTAGGGGCTCACATATTTTATACAAAATATTGAAATTGATGTTAAAACGTATTTCCTTTCCGAACCTCCTAATATTTTCATTTCCCGTGGATTATGAACCTTTTCGCTGTCAACTGCGGTCATAAAAGCAAGCAGGGATATAATTCTCATTACCAACAAAGAAATGAACCCCCTATTTTATATTTACAGTCCCATCTTGATTGCTTGTCAGTTACCGAATAACTAAAACCATTTTTATTATTAACCTTCATTCATATTCAAAGTTTCCAAAATAAATATTCGATAATTTAAGAAAGGAAAAAATGTCAGATTTTAATTTTAACACTGTCAATATTTTAAGTGTATTGATATAAACGTCCCCTTCTTGAAATTTGCACATTGTCTTCATTTTGTTCTCTACACAGTGATGTCACTAATACCTGTTTTCTAGCCATGTTATATAATCTCGGTGGAAGCCCTGTTGTTTTATTCTTGCCCGACACAAGTCATCGAAAAAAAAATTGCGTTGAAGATCTCAGTATATTTTATTCGCCATCAATAAGCACTGAGCGTTGATTTGCAGAATCGACTCTCAAGAAAATCTTCTTGAGTAGCTCTTTGAACCTGTACAGGGTGAATGCTATTGTAAATAAAATTTGATTACTTATTTTCAAAATAAAAAAAAAGAACAGCGATGAAGATTTCTACTGGGTTCATTCCTCGATAACTTTTATCATAAAAATTATCGGACATAAAACTGTTATTTAATTCGTTAGACGTTTTGAATGCTTGATCGTTGTAACAAAGGTTTGCATAGTGTTGCTCTTAGTCATATGTTCAGTTTGTTTCAAACCGAGTGATCTCGTTAAAGCGACCTTGTTTCACACAAAGATAAGTTAATAAATACATCAAAGACAAGCGGGAAATTCCAAACGATCATCGTATTGAGACATACATCTACTAGTTAAGAAGGTTTATCAAACTTATGTGCATACTATAGATTGGATATGTGAGCAATGGGGAAGCATTGACCAAAACAGAAACAAAAAAAAGGCACTTGAATTTGGTAAACCTAACACTCAAAGAGGCAAGAGGGATGGAAAGAAATATCGAAAAACCTACCTAATGAGCTAAGATGACAGGGAAGAATAGTAAATAGATCATATTGCTTCCAGTTACGAAAGATAGAATGCTGTGAAGAGCCATGATCGCCTACGTCCTTAAGTGTCACGGCCCATAGAAGAACAAGAACAACCAGCAAACGTATGACTGTAATTTAATTCTAAAACATATGTTAGTGATCGGAGTGGGTCTTCTATGTGCCGTGTCCCTTCAGGACATGGACGTTCATGGATCTCCACGACTGCCTTTCTCTTGAGGTTGTTAGTAAAGTTTGGCATTTTGCTGTCTATCGCAAAAGATGTTCTGCCAACCATTTGCGCAAGATCGTTCGATGGGTTCTAAGTTGCTTTCCTCTGTCTCTCAATATGTCCTGTGAATGGCAAATTTTCTAAGCCTTTTTTCCTCATTATGTACATTAGAAATTTTAAATTTCTCTTTCTGATACGGAATACAGGGTGCGGCAGAAATACATCCCACACATACCCCTCAAAAATACCTCACTCATAATAGTATGACATTAGCTAGATGAAAGCACTAATGCCACTAAAGTCTTACCATTACGTGGGAGGTATTTCTGGTGGGGTATATGTGGAAGGTATTTTTGCCGCACTCTGTAGGAGTACACTTCGCCGTTGATCAAATATTCCGTCCATAATATTCTTCGGTATATCCACTTTTCTGTTGCTTCAAGTCACTTCTAAATCTTTGATGAGATTGTCAAGCATTCACTGCCATATAGAAAGACTGATATTACATAACAGTATAGCACTCTTTTCTTTGTTTTTAAAAGAGATTTTTCTGTGTCTTATTACTTGATTTAGCTTTTAAAAAGCATCTTTCTCTCAGCTTAAGCACGTTCGGATTCCCGTGTCGCATTTTTTCGTCCTCTGTTTCCTCGAGATTTAAATTGTTGTAATTTGATTTCGGGGTCTTTTTGTTTTAAATCGTTTCATTCCAAGCAAGGCGATGATGCCACAAGAACACAGAGAGTTTACAGGGAGTAAACAGGAATGAAAAAAGTTTAGAGAAGCTGTATGGGAAAAGAAGAAAAAAAGGAAGATAGATAATGGTGATTGGCATTGCATTTAAATGTTTGAAGATTGTAGTTGTCAGAGAAAACAAAAAATCGGAAAGGAGTTCTACAGGTTGGAAGTGTGAAAAAAGAACCTGTTAGAGTAGAAGTGGCTGTTGCATCTACCTATTTCAACAGCAAAACAGTGAGACCTAATTGCCAATCTAGTAGCACGCTTAAAATCATGTAGTCGGGGCACCAGGAAAATAGCTCCTCAGAACAATTACCATGAAAACATATGTAGAAAAGACAGAGAGAAGCCACATCACGTCGGTGAGAAAGTGACTGAAGTCGAGATGGCTGGTCATGATCAATTACATTTATAAATCACATATTGGGCTATTTTCAGGTCTATTTAAATGCCAGCTTCAAATTTTGATAATAAAACCAAACAGTTCCTCTCATCACATGAAATGACGCGATAAAGGTTTTCGTCCTTATCCCGGAATCGAACCAAGATCATCTCGGTTCGTATAAAAATATCGAACTCGTAAAAACAACAGATATTTTAGTATATAAATGAGTCACGCTATACAAGTGCTGGTCACAAAACTCGTCCAGCGATTCAATCGATGAGATCAAACAGCCAATGATTAATCGATGTTTTGAATCATAGAAAATTCCGACCGGACAATATTATATGTTAATCATTTTTTAATATCTTTTGAGCCTTGTCTTCTATCTTCTTCGGCATTCTGCATACGTTTTCCACGTTTATTTTTCTTTAAAGGTAATCGGTATAAACAAAAAATCGAAAATCGATTCAATTACATAGTAATCGATTTCCTTCAGCTGTTCTTCTCCTTGAACATCGAACTGATCAGTGATATTTCTTTTTGTCTTGTTTTTTTTTTTTTGTTTTTTGTCAATGTTTAACCTTTTCGGGATCGAATTATCGAGCACCTCTCGAAATAGGTTCAATTACGATCTCTAGCTGAAGTTTGTTTCTCTTTTCAAGTTCATATGCGCTCAAACTTTTACAAATATCGGGTGAATTATTATAATTTCGCATGAAATATAGATAGAAGATTGATAATCAATCATTTGGAAGATCTGTGATAATCAATCATTTCAAGACATTTAATAAATAATCGATAATTCTGTTAAAAACAAACGGGAAATATTTTTTATGATTGATACTTATGACAATATTAATTTTTCGTCGTTTACCATAGAGTGAGCGATAACAAACATATATCCCCCGTTAATTTGCGATTGCATTTAGTTCGGGCCTCTATATTAAGGGTCTAGTACTGGAGAAAACAAATCGGAATGAATGTCTATATGCTGCTCTTTTTAAAATTTAATCCTTGTTGTCCATGCGAAATGGATTAGCATTCAGCGGAAATTTGACCCTTTGTGGATTTAGCATATTCGTGCGATTAAATGAGCTTATCCCCGATGATCCTTTCAGTTTCTGTTGGATTAAAAACCTTCCCGCCGATAATCCTTTTGATTTCTGTTTCTGTTCGATTAAATAAACTACCTCCGATGTTCCTTTCCATTTCTACTTAGGGTGGATTAGAAGACTTTCCCTCCGATAATCCTTTCGATTTCTGTTTATATTGGATTAAATGAACTACCCTCCGATAATCCTTTCCGTTCGTTCATCATGGATGCCCGATTTTAGTGGTCTTGGGCGTAACTTAGTAAATTGTAATAATGGATTTCTTGTGTTATCTATTGCCGTAATTGTATACTTTTTTTTTTCTTGTCATTAGTTAATGCTGTTTATTGGTATATTCTGTCAGGATTTATTATCGTCGGATCTAATATTCATAAGTTAGGAAGCGCAGATGGCACTCTGTTTATGGTAGCCTCAGACGAAAATTACAAAACTTCCTAGACAAAGTAGTAAAGAAAAGAATAAAGAAAGAACTCTTAACTGAAGAAGACACAGTGTACGGCCTTCAAATCGAAACCTCGTCCAAGATGTGAGGATTTGCGGATGTTAGAATGAAGCAGTTTAACTGTCTGTGTAGTGTACAATCAGGCGACGATAAAAAATAATACTGTAATCTGAAGGCGCATGGAATAGATAAATGTGTCTAATAGTAAGAAAATTATTATGATAGAAAAATTCGATGGAAACAACAAAGAAAAGGGCACTGAAATTGTTAAGCGATTTCTATCCTCCTGTACGACGTCAAATGCTGAAGAATTTCGTTAGAGATCAACAAAAGGCTTGAAGCGAGAGAAAAGTATTTCTGATGACATGGTAAGAAGCCCTTTATTTCGTCCACCGGAGTAGATTGCTCTAGTTCCACGTACCATGCCTCTTCCGGATGTGTCAATTATCACCCTTTAACACAACTCCACAAGTTTTTGTTCTCAAGGACACGTAGTTCAGTAGATAAAAACGTTGGTTGGATCCAGTGATTTGATCCAAATACTTTTGAATTCAACACCTGGCTACTGCAGTGGAAGATCAATTGATAAAAATCGCCTAGAGAAGAACGTAAGGTTGAAACCAACGTAGCGGATTCAACTGCCCGCCCGAACTTTAAAGTTAAAAGCTGTACATGTTATGTTTTCCCACGTATATTGAACACTTTTTAAAACTACTGTTCCCTGGTCTGATTCAACTCTGACCATCAACCATCCATCCATCTATCTATCTATCTATCTATCTTTCTATCTATCTATCTTTCTATCTATCTATCTATATATATATATATATATATATATATATGTGTGTGTGTGTGTGTGTGTATGTGTGTGTGTGTGTGTGTGTGTGTCTGTGAAAATATACAGAAAATAGGAAAGAACTGGTTAGGTAAATAATCCAAAGTTCTTTAGTATTTTTGTTATTAATTATTAATTATCATAATAATTATTAAGTATAATAATATATATATATATATATTATTAATTATAAATATATATATATATATATATATATATATATATATATATATATATATATATATATATATATATATATATATATATATATATAGGTGTGTGTGTGACAATATATAGAAAATAGGAAATTACTGGTTAGGTAAATAACCCAAAGTTCTTTAGTCTTTTTGTTATTAATTATTATAATAATTATTAATTATAATAATTATATATATATATATATATATATATATATATATATATATATATATATTAAGACATTTTTTTAATGTTTATACGTTACTTTATAGATAAAAATATTTAAGTAAATGTTCTGTTTATAATAAACGGTATTAACAACATTTACAGGCCTGAATGTCCGAGAAATTTTCATAGAAAATATGCGTCATCTGAGGATTTTCTATGAACATTTCTCGGACATTCAGGCCGGTAAAAAGATGTCTTAATATAATCGTCGGACTTTGTTCATTTCATAATTTAGGACGTCATATATATATATATATATATATATATATATATATATATATATATATATATATATATATATACATATATATATATATATATATATATATATATATATATATATATGTATGTATATATATATATATATTGAGTCATGTTCTTAAATAGCCCCATCACTCTGATAATACGTAAACTGTCAGCTGTATAGAACTGCTTTCGAAGATCAATGATGGTCAAAAATGGTTTTTGAGCGAGTAATATTTAAGGGTCTTGGCTAAGGTCATCCTTCTGGAAACATTGACTAGAGAACCGCAAACAAAGAACTATACCAACAGCAGCAACTAATAAAATGCATAGCATATGTAACTAAAAAAGTAAATCAAGGTCTTACCTTTCGACGCCAAATCGAATAAAATGTTACGAAGTAAACCATTATCAATATAGGAAAGAATGATAACGGCTACTGAAAGAGAGGAACCAGTTTTACTAAAAAAATGTTCTAAGAGAAAGACTTTATAAAATTTGTCCGAAAGCAGTACGGTCACAGAATGCCAAATATTTCCTTGTAGGGAAACGGCTAATATTAACATTACCATAAGTTTAATAAAATATAGGTCAGAGTTCCTTTATTGATATAAACATAAAATATACTCTATAAAGAGTAAAGCTTTGGAGTAAGTTATATGAAAAAAAAGATTACGATTTGGAGAGGTCTACTGACTTTTGGAGTAAAGATTTATAAAAGAAAAAGTAAAGATTTCGAATAAGGAACTATACAAAGTAAAGCTATCTAGTAAAAATCTATAAAAAAAAATTGTGGAAAAGGTCTATCAAATGTACAGGTTTGATGTCAAGTTCTGCGAGGAAAATAAAGATTTTGGATTAAAGGTATCTAAAAATGTAAACGAAAAGGTTTATAAAAATATTAAATTCTTGATGTAAGGGTCTATATAAACGCAACGCTTTCGGGTCTAGTTTTTGAACAATTAAATCTTTGGTGTAAGGCTGTATAAAAAATGCTTTGAAGTAAAGGTCTATAAATAGACTTTTGATACACCTGAATGTGTGTTATTTTCGTTTCATTTTTTATCTGCTTCACGGTAGAAGTTTACTTAGGGGGGTAATCCTCCCCTACATTTGCTAAGATTGCAAGCTTAGTACATATACAAATACAGGAATATATTTAAGATCTACCTATCGCCTACAGTATCCAATCTGACTTGAATGAAGAGAAAGTGTATTTTGCTTTGCTTTTAAATATTAAAAAAAAAGATATATACTTCTTTATTTATTTTTTTTTCCTGATACATTGTTTTAGTTCTTGCGAAGAAGCCGAACCAAAAATGTGACCAAAATCCTCAAATTCTTGGAACAAATGCATTTACGATGAAAACAAAATCAGATGATTTTTCTTTTACTTGAACTTTCTGCTTATCGGAGCCGTGGTTCGATCTGCGATTCAGAGATAATCAATGTTCTCATGCAGGATAAAAGATTTTCTTCTTCAAGTTTACCAACTCAAACGGATTCAGCTCAACACACGTAGAAAAAAACACAAACTCACATTCATATACATACACAAACACACGCATATACATATATATATATATATATATATATATATATATATATATATATATATATATATATATATATATATATATATATATATTAGGTTGGTGGAAAAATAATGACGTAATAATGTCGTTTTTTGACGTATTTTTAGCGTCAAAAAACGACATTAGTACGTCATTATTTTTGCACAAACATACTATATATATATATATATATATATATATATATATATATATACAGTGTGTGTGTATATATATGTGTGTGTATGTGTGTATGTATATATATATATATATATATATATATATATATATATATATATATATGTAGCGTGAGATATTTGGGGAAGCGTGTTGTGTGAGTGATTGCGACGGTGTGTTTATGCGTGCTTCTTTCTACGTGTATGAGTGGATATATACATTATGTCTGTTTGCGTATGTGTTTGCACAAATTTAACTGAAAAAAAAAAGACACGTCTGAACATATGTCTGTCAGACATTGCGCCCAAAGATATCCATCTGCATATATACAGGGACATCAACAATATGGTCGCGTTTGTGTTATTGTGCATATCTATTCGCATATTCGTCGTCGTTTAAAGTACACGCATACACACGAAAATCCATAGGCACACGCACATACACACACACACCAATATATATATTTATATATATATATATATATATATATATATATATATATATATATATATATATATATATGTATATATATATATATATATATATATATGTATATAATTGTATGCATGCATGTATGTATGTATATATAACGCTGAAGAATTCTTTCTATCGTTAGCTTGAGACTTGAAGGTCGATGTTTTCTCTGAGGCGTAAAAGAAAGGAGAAATGTGACGCTCCACTGGATTCAATTGAAATCTCATGCATTGTTGGTTGGTGTGTTCGCAGTGAGTGGAAAGAAGAAGAAGAAGAAGAAGAAGAAGAAGAAGGACAAGAACAAGAACAAGAAGAACAAGGGCAAGAACAAGAAGAAGGGTGTAACAAAAGAACAATGAGAAACGGGGAGAAGGCAGAGGAACGAAAAGAAGCATTTTGAAATAGAGTGAGAGAAAGAGAGAAAGAGAGAGAGAGAGGAAAAAACACAAAAATGTAAAAAAGAAGAAAGATTTAAGAGTTCATCAAGACCATATCATTTTTATATTTGCACCCCATTTTCTCTCTTTCTCTCTCTCTATATATATATCTTTATATCTCTTTCTTTCCATATCTCTCTCTATCTCTCTATCTCTCTTTCTCTCCCCTATCTCTCTGCTGTATTTCCTTCTTTCTACGCTAATTTGGAAAAGAATTTATACCATGATATACTTAGCTGAATTCTGATCGGAAATTATCCCTGTATACTGTTCGATAGATGAGATTTATAGAAAAACGTTAGCTGACGTGGAATGACAAGGAAGAAAAGAATATAGCTTGTTATCGTTTGGTTTGTTTTACGGTATATCAACCTCAATGGGTTATTTAATGCCGACAAAATTGTTATTGATGGTAATATTTTTTCCATAAATGTATTGCTGATTTTTTTCTTCAATAATGTATTGCTGGTAATAATTTTTCCTTTAAAAAATTCACTGCTGGTATTAAAACCTATTTTTAAAACTTGATAGTGATTTAACCACAGTTCGGGGTTAAAATATTTTCCCATAGTTGGAACCCTAACAGGTGCTACCACCCCGGGTCTTTGTGGACCTTCGAAGACCAGCAATTAAGAGGTGGTCCCACGCTCCTCAAAACCACCTGATCAGAGGCCTTGATAACGCATGTAGTTTATGTTCTTACCCAGGAGGCGGTTGTAGTTTATCGTCATACCCAGGATGAAGAGAATACAGAAAAATAAATATAAACTGTAAAAAGTAAAAGCCTTTTACAGTATTAGGTTACTGGATTAGCTTTGAATACATACATACATACATACATACATACATACATACATACATATATATATATATATATATATATATATATATATATATATATATATATATATAAAGAAATAATCATACATAGAAACAATAAGAAATATTAAAACAATTAATGGCGAAATCACTTCACTAGTAGAACATAATGTATGCATTAAAATACTGTTAATCCATTGAATGAAGTGATCGTCATTTACAAAACTGTTGTCAGATGTTTCTAGTGTATATTTTTTTAAGTTAAGCAAGTACTTTCGAAGATCCATGTCTCCATTGTCAGGCTGAAACTTCTTTCCTTTAAAGTTAAAAATTGAAGACGAAATAAATGTTTGTAGACCGAAAGATATTTTTTAAGAATGTGCTATTTATTGACGGTTGTACAATCTTGGAATATATAAATATATATATATATATATATATATATATATATATATATATATATATATATATATATATATATATATATATATATATATATATATATATCGGAATATATATAGCAGTTACAAAGATAGCTTCTGATTATGACACCCAAGTTCGAATATAAGGATGGTGGATTTAACAAGTAAGTGACCTCTAGAAAATATATGTTTTAGGAGACAAGAAGTACGAACGAGGGGCACAACCATGAAGTGACAGAATAGAATAACACGGGTTGAGTCAAGTCTTGTGTGTAAAATTGCGCAAATGAAACCGTTTGAATAGTGTCGATGGCTCTGATGCTAAGACATCGTAACCGAATGTTTGATTGCTGAATGCGAGAGAACGCGCTCTCGAACAGAAACTATAACAAGTTGATTCTGTAGATGTTTAAAAAATACAAATGTGCCTAAACAGACGTCTGCAACAGTGATTATTTAGCTAGCCTAAGAGACGTGTGCACTACTAAAACGAGCGGCCAAGAATTTTTAGTTATATTTGCAAATCTGTGCGCAAAACTTGTCTTCATTAAAAGTCTTTCAAAATTACCATCTACTTTTCTGAAATTTATTTGAGGAAGGTAAGCTGATGTTAAGTTTAATTGAGGAAAGTTAGCATATTTAAACTTAATCAAATATTTACTTTTAGTTTTAATGGACGAGTATAGTTTTAATGAACGGGCAGCAGACCATTAATTAATTACTTTATAGTATATATATATATATATATATATATATATATATATATATATATTGTCATTAATTTTACTTATATATATATATACACCCCCAAAAAAACACACACACACATACACACGCGCGCACACACATATATATATATATACATATATATATATATATATATATATATATATATATATATATATATATATATATATTAAAATAATAAGAAAGAACAACAGTAAGATTTACAAACTAGTGTTCTTAGTAATTATTTCTTATTTTTTAAAAAGTTCTCAAAATACTAATATTATAATTATTTTCTATTTTAAAAATAGGGTTTCATCGCTACACAGTAATTACCATGTTTCAAAACAGAAACTACAATTTTTAAATTTAATTATAAAATCGCTTGAGAATGGAACGGAGCGATGGATTTTAAATTTAGTTTTATAATTAAATTTAAAATTTCCGATGGTTTGAAACATGGTAATTCCAGTGGAGCGATGCAACCATATATTTAAAATAGAAAATAATTATGTATATATATATATATATATATATATATATATATATATATAGTCGACTCTCCCGTCTAGTTCGACGTATGAGGGTCAAGCAGATCAGTTCCCAGGAAACCGATAGCCCGACAACGGTACATGAGATTTGATTATAGTGGTGAAGCTTTCGTGCAGGACCAGCCACACATTTGAAACAACACCTTATGCGAAGGGTCGTTTCGGGACCTTGTGGCCCTTAGTGCACCAGGTCTCTGAATTCGGCCCTTCAAAAAGCATATATATATATATATATATATATATATATATATATATATATATATATATATATATATATATGTATTAGGACATTGAATATGTTCTCGCTGATTTTTCATGAAAAGTAATGTTTTATTTACAAAAATTACTAAGAATCATGTCATTGAAAGTATTGTCCATCGCTAGCCAGTACTTTTTCCCATCTTTCTGGCTGCATTTGGATTCCAAGTCGGAAACAAAAAGCGACACGTCTTCTGAGCTTAAACATGAGTCGACCATTTTTTTTTTTGCATCTTCATAAAAATGAAATTGCTGCTGATCAGAACAAGTGGTAATCAGACGGGGCAATGTCAGGTGAATACGGCAGGTTGGGTAGGACTCCCCATGTACGTGTTTCCAAGCAAGCGCTTTCACCCGTTTTCCTAGCGTTGTCATGCTCTAAAATCACTTTCTCGTCTTTCTGCTCGTATAGCGGCCGTTTTTTCTTTAATAGTCGGTGAAAATTCATCAACTGAAGTCGATAACGATTTTCCGTGATGGTTTCGGTCGATTTAAGCAGCTCATAATAACTACACCAAGCTGATCCTACCAAATGCAAATCAGAAGATTCGAACCATGAATGATCGGCTTTGCCGCTGATGTTGATGCACGCCCGGGCTAACGCCGCAATCTTCTACTCTTAGGGTTATCGTAGTGTATCCCCTTTTCATCGGCGGTCACGATACGATGCAAATAACTTTCCTTTTCTGTCGTTGAAGCAGCTGTTCACACGTGAGAAGGCGTCGTTCGGCGTGTTTCGGCTTCAACTCTTACAGCACTCAATGTTCTTGCCTTCAAAAACATTCCTAATGGTTTCAAACGTTTCGAAACTGTTGTGTGATCAACTCCTAATGATTCTACAAGTTCAGCTTGCGCCTGGCATGAGTCTTTATGAAATAATACCTCCAAATCTTCGTCTTCAAATTTTTCTAGTGAGCCAGAGCGATCTTTATTTTAACATCAAAATCATTATTTTTGAAGCGTCTAAACAAATCCCTCCATGTTGTTTCAGACAGAGCATGGTCGCCGTAAGTTTCAACACGAATTCTGTGTGCTTCAGCTGCAGATTTCTTTTAAATAAAATTTGACAGTAAAATCACCCGGAAATACATATATATATTTCCTCTCCCACTTTTCTTTTTTCTTTTTCCCTCCACCTTACGCCTTTCATTCTCTTTTCCTGCGGTGATATAAATTGGTGGAATATACTAGATTGCTCCTTCTTCTACTTGCGTGAGCAGACCTTGCGGGTGCAACCCATGTAGTGAGGTAGACTGCATTTTATTGTTTTCGTAAATGTTTTTCCCCTGCATTTTGTATCTTGAAATTTTGTATTGACCACTTTTTAGTGTTTATACCTTTTAGGCGAAGCTGTTTTGAGCCTCCTTTCACAGTATACTATTATATATATATATATATATATATATATATATATGCAATCGTCAGGCCACGATTGCATATAGCATGAAACAGACTCTCGCCTCTAAGTTCTATGTTCACTTTTATATTTACACACGCTCTATCTCTGATATTGAACACTTTATCCCATAAATATAGCACATCTTAAAACTATATTTCTTCGTATATATATATATATATATATATATATATATATATATATATATAATGACTTTACCACCACAATCTCGCGATAACTGAAATAGTACTGGATGAATTGTATAATAGAGTTCGAAGAGAATACTGAAAGCGTGAGCGCGAGCTTTTTTAGTGCTATCGTCTCCTTTTTTTCTTTTTTCTTTTTTTTTCATAAGCTGTTCGAAAGAATTCTAAAAATTCGTAAAACTGTAATTAAATAGTGAGTTTATTGATGAAAACAAAATATGATGTTTTTGTATGATATTTGTTATGGGTAAGTGCTTATTTTGTCGAAATAGATGTAAATTCACTGTATCATTTGCTTTGAAAGGAAAAAATAAAAGGTATCCATTTTAATTTGTTTTTTAAAGAAATGAAGTGGGCACAAACATTTATCTGCAGTGTAAGATTCTAATCTTCTTGCATAATAGGCACGCTGATTTTCACAGTCATTTTTAAAGAAATGCATCACATAAGCTCTCAACTTCTTCGTAAAGTTTTTCTATATGGCGACAACACTTAAAAGTTTGAGATTATACAATTCCTCTCCTTTCGCAATCTTCATAAATCATGGAAAAGACAAGACCAGTCAAGAAAATAGAAATTTTTCATCGAAATATGAAAAATGAAAACTATACAAAAAAAACAAAAAAAAACATACAAAATTACCCAAATAAAACTATCTGCACTTATTCAGTATGGCGTCGATTAAGAAGACATTGTTTCTTGCAAGGCAATTCAGGAGTCTTCTATTTTTAGTGAACAGCAACAGCTCTGATGGCAAGCATTCCCTTATACAAACATATTGCTCGCGAGAAATTGATAGTTCAATGAGACATGTGATCAATACGAAAACAAATCGACAAGCAACGGTTCTAAAAATGCCACACTATGCAAACAAAATATTCAATGCGCATGCGTACTTGTACGTGTTGCTCAGAACGGATCCAATTGTTTTATCATTTATCAATGTTATTGGAATCAGCCGACCAGATTTAATGGTACCAGGGACAATGCCACAGAGAATTTAGCGACACTAATGGCAAACAAAATACAAAATGTTAGAATCCATTTACATTCAACCGAATTGGACGCAAAAACATTTTTTAAATCCATCATTTTCTGATAGCAACCTGTTGTGATATTAAACGGATATATTCTTGTAGAAAAAGATTTTCAACTACGGAGTTTTTATCACTTTATTCTATGTACTCGGCTGATAAATGTGGGAATGGACTATCGTAAAAGACTGGTACCAAAAAAGACTGGTACCCCCCCCCATAAAAAAAAATCAAACAGTTTACTAGAGAGTTCTTTAACGGAACAGACTACATTTTATAACCAATTTATATCTTTTAATGTCTTAACGTTATATATTTTCTGTAAAAATGAAAAAAAGTTATTTTCACTTTTGCCTAGATTTTTGCTGTGTGCGTGGTTAGCATAATAAAACTTCCATTTAGTGCTAAGAAACGCCATACCATGTAGTCAGGATCAAATCATCCTCATTCCCTGTCAATTCAGTGGGTAAGAAGCAAGTTCATTTCGGTTATCTTCTTCCTAAGAATGGCTACTTTGCGGAAAATCTCCCAAGGTGATGCTACTGAGGAATCAGAAAGCCGAGTTCAAATCCATTAAATTCCCTTACGTGCTAATACCCTTGAGAGAGGTATCAATCATCTTCTTATCCCTCCAGCTATGGGTAAATAGCAGGACAGACTGGGTTCTATAGCCTTGGATGGTAACTGATCTAGGGGAAGGAAAACTTTGAATGTAAAAACCTGCGGAGAGTTCTTTGGAGACCTTGTGGTATGTAGTGGCTGTATTTGTCCCTTCAAAAAGTGTGGTTGGTTCTGCACATTGCCTTCTCCACTATAATCAAATCATATGTATCTAGCTGTCGTTTCCTAGAAACTGAGCTCCTTGACTCTCATAAGTCGAATACGGTGGGAGAGTCCACCATATATATTAATGAATTCATTCTTTATCTGATATTATTACTTCACTTCAAATACTTTTGTAGAGAGCCAAGTTTGAAAAAGACATCCCATTTTTATTTCAATCACTCTCTGAAAGAAATTTTAATAAAGAACATGTGTTCTTCGGCAGGGCTTTAAACTACGTTCCTAGAAAGCGGGGCGCAATTTTGAATTTTCTGAAAATAACGTTTGAAATTATATATATATATATATATATATATATATATATATATATATATATATATATATATATATATGTAATGAAAAACAAACCACTTTAAGGTACCATTACGATAATTTATTTCACCTAAATCCTTTTTTAAAGATTCAGGATCATCAGGTAAAACTTCCAACAACAAATTCAGAGGAAAAATGGGATTAGAAATTGGTGGGTAGTGTAATTTTTGTAATTTAATAGAGGGGGTTGAGAGTGGTAGTTAAACAGACAATATAAAGTATAGGGAGGGGTTAATTTTATATCTCTCTTAAGTATGTTTTATATTGGAGTAGGAGGAGTGACAGAACCTTGACCTATTTAGATGGGTAAAAAATTGGAAATGAATTGTAGAAAATGTATACAAGTGAGTCTTATGGTAAAGAGAGAGATAGGGGGAGGGGGGAAAGAGAGATGGAGTTATTATAATTTTGTTTTAACAAAATTATGTAAAAGATAGCTTACAATGTTTGATAGAAAATTCGATGTCTGAAAAAAATTTTGTTATTAACTTAAATCTTTAATTTTTTAAGTAAATAGTTTCGGGACTAAATATAACTATTATTGTAATAAACATATTTATCTAAGACATAAAGAAATATTTAAAATTTTAATAGTTTATTCACCCGACTAATTGTATTTCCATAATATATAAAGAAAAAACAGTAACAATAACATCTATTTTAATATTTAAAATTAATTTATGAATGTAATTTTTATTTATTATATTGGTAAACTAAATTAAAGATTAGGTTTCATTATTTAATAGTATTTGAGGGTAATATTAATTTTCATTTATTCATATATATCTCACAAATGTATTCATGTGAATCCCTACATACATACGATCATTAAAAAGTCAAAAAAAACACATAGAAACACATGAGATAATTTACACAAAAATTCATTTAACCTCGTACATAAACTATATATACACATTTTACAATCTTTATCTATATTTTAATATTTGCAATATATATAGATTTTAGTTAAATTCCATAGTTAAAATTTAATTTTAGGTGATTTCGGAAGTGTTTTATTTTAAAGGAATTTAGCTAATATTATTACTATTATTAATAGTCAAAGAATGGTATATTTAAATTTAAATTATCAATTTAGAAATGAAACTCCCTTCAGAAGATAACAAAATTTAAAATATAGAATATTACAAGAGAAGGATATTACAAATTAAGAATAGTAAACTTAAAATGTCATTAGAAAGACCCAATATTTCATTTAAAATCAATTCATGCATGTACGCACATATATAGATACACACACACACACATACATATATATATAAATATATACATACACACACACTCACATATACATCTATATATATATATATACATATATATATACACATATACAATTCATATATCCATATACAAATCTATATATCAAAAAAATTATATAACCATTTAATCATCTATATACATATACATTTATATAGAGACATACTCATATACACATCCACACCCTTAAATACATATACATTCATATATAAGCACAAAACACCTACATACAAAAAAAAAAGATATAAAAAGAATATATATATATATATATATATATACACACATACCACCATACATACACACAATTATATATATATATATAAAGAATATTTTCTACAATTATTCACACATGCATGTATATGTATTTATATTACATTGTTATACACCCATTTACATACATATACATATATATATTTTCCAAATAGTAATTCTAAGGTAATTACGTCTATATACATATATAGATTACAAGTAGTTAAATCCATAAAAACACACATATTTAAGTACATGTACACACACATATATCCGTATATATACATATAATATACATATACATACAAAACAAACATAAAAACATTTATACATATACATCCACACCCATGCAGCATACACGTTAAAAAAAAATTGTCAGTATTCAAACATGCCTCATACTAGTATATTTATACTCACACATGTGTATATCTATTCATACATATATATCCATACTACCATACATATGTTATGTGTCCACAATATAAATACATAGTTAACCTTATCTATAATGTTCATATATATATATATCTAAATAAGTTCACATATAAATTTTTTTTTAAGTTCAACAACACATTTATCAAAGAGTCAGTGTCAGTATTTTCATTTAAAACAATTTATATTTTCTATTTATATATCTACACATACTTTGTTAAAATGAGGTGATTTTTATGCCTACATTTACAAATCAACTCATTATGTCTGTTCAATAGTATGTCCGGATCCTTATGTTTTATTATTAGTATTTTTTCCATAATGCACAAATTGCATCTGTCTTTGAAATTAATCAGAGTTTTGGCTCTTGAGACGATTTTCCATTTTATTTGTGGGGTTAATTTGTTTTCCAATAACTCCCAATAGTGCTTTGAAAGTGCAGTTTGGTGTTTTTTTGATTCATTATAAAAGTATTGGCGATGGTTGTAAAATCGTTGTTTCCAACTTCCCGCCGAAATTCCTATGTAGATCTTCTTATGTTCAATATTTTCTTTGGGGAAAATCGTAGCTTCGTATACTATGTTTTTGGACAAACATACTCCTTCTACTGGACAGACAGATCCTTCCCTGCAGTTACAGGTAGATTTGGTCTTTGGGCTTGTATTAGGATCTTTTTGAAGTTGATTATAAAATTCATTTAAAATGTTACTATTATGGGCGCTAATAATTTTTTTCCATGTTGTTCATGCAGGAATAACTAATTTTTAAATTCATTCTATTGAACAACTTTTTTAAAATGTTTATCTATTAGTTTAAGAAAATATTTTCTTATATTAATGTTCGACAGCTTACAGAAGGGTGGGTTGAACCATATAATTTTCCTATTTCTATTTCTAGATTTAGAAGACGTGTCGCTAGTAGATTTATCTATATAAGTGAGTGTTTGTTTGAATTTGCTTTTTAATAGGTCTTGATTGTATGTTGATTTATTTTGATCAAAGATACTTTTACTAGAGGATAGTTTATTTATTCTAGTATTTACAGTGTTAGGGATCTGTTTCATAATTGCTATAGGGTGGTTTGAGTCGATATTTATGTATATGGGCGATTGGTTCTCCTTTTGGAAAGGTCTATAAGTGTTATTTTTAAGATCAAATGTTACGTCTAGAAAATTTACTATTTTCAGGTTAGATGATATTTCTATTTTAAAACCTATATATTTGAAAGCCTTAATTATTTTCTTCTGGAGTTGGGATGTAAAAGGTCCATTAGAGTTAGGTATAATAATGAGACCATCATCCCTGTAAAGCCCTACATTTTGTGGGTTAAGGAATCTGCTCAGAATATCTAAAATATACATCCCTATTAGGTCCGCTATTTGAGCAGAATCAAATGTTGAACTTAAAATTTTTTTATGTATTTAAGGGTGTGTATGTGTATATGAGTATGTCTATATATATGTATATGTATATAGATGATTAAATGGTTAGATAATTTTTTTGATATATAGATTTGTATATGGATATATGAATTGTATATGTATGTATATGTGTATATATATATGTATATATATATAGATGTATATATGTGCGTGTGTATGTATATATGTGCGTACGTGCATGAATTGATTTTAAATGAAATATTGGGTCTTTCTAATGACATTTTAAGTTTACTATTCTTAATTTGTAATATCCTTCTCTTGTAATATTCTATATTTTAAATTTTGTTATCTTCTGAAGGGAGTTTCATTTCTAAATTGATAATTTAAATTTAAATATACCATTCTTTTACTATTAATAATAGTAATAATATTAGCTAAATTCCTTTAAAATGAGACACTTCCGAAATCACCTAAAATTAAATTTTAACTATGGAATTTAACTAAAATCTATATATATTTCAAATATTAAAATATAGATAAAGATTGTAAAATGTGTATATATAGTTTATGTACGAGGATAAAACAATTTTTGTGTAAATTATCTCATGTGTTTCTATGTGTTTTTTGGACTTGTTAATGATCGTATGTATGTAGGGATTCACATGAATACATTTGTGAGACATATATGAATAAATGAAAATTAATATTACCCTCAAATACTATTAAATAATGAAACCTAATCTTTAATTTAGTTTACCAATATAATAAATAAAAATTACATTCATAAATTAATTTTAAATATTAAAATAGATGTTATTGTTACTGTTTTTTCTTTATATATTGTGGAAATATAATTAGTCGGGTGAATAAACTATTAAAATTTTAAATATTTCTTTATGTCCTAGATAAATATGTTTATTACAATA
>OZ010582.1:114704811-114742311 GCA_963932145.1 Acanthosepion lycidas | reverse complement strand
TAGTTTCATTCCTGAAGGGATCATCAGACAATAGATATAGCTCTGTGCAAAAAAAGTAAAGAAAATTTAAAAACATCATTTACTCATTTTTGTTTATTCTATAACATAGCATTTTATGTAGACATTTCAGTTAGTCTGCTGAATATTTATGAGCGTTTCTTAAATTTTAAACTATTGGAAACATTAACAATAATTTTACTTTTGGTCGTAAATAATTGTTGTAAAATAAAATCCTCACTTTTGCCTTGATAAATTCTATTAGAAGATAAAACAGTCCAACTAAGATGAATTTTTATTCTGTCACTTATATATATATATATATATATATATATATATATATATATATATATATATACATATGTATGTATATATATATATATATATATGTGTGTGTGTGTGTGTGTGCGTATGCGTGTGTGTCTGTGTGTGTGCGTGAGGAATATTGAGGATATAGTTTTTCTAGATATATATATGTGTGTGTGTGTGTGATGAATATTATGGATATACCTTTTGTAGATATATATAAATGTGCGTGTGTGTGATGAATGTTGAGGATATGACTTTTCTGTATATATATATATTCATATATATATATATATATATATATATATATATATATATATATGTATGTGTGTGTATGTGTGCGTGTATGTGTGTGTCTGGGCGATGAATATTGTGGATATAGATTTGTATATATATATATATATATATACAAAAGCTATATCCACAATATTCATCATATATATATTTGTGAGTGTGTGTGTGTGTGTGTGATGAATATTGAGGATATAGCTTTTCCTTATATACATATGTGTGTGTGTGTTGACCGACTTTAGGGTATCAGCATTACTCGGGATGAGTGAAATGAATATACTTTCATATACTTTCAAATTATGAGTCTATATTCAGTAGAATAATTTAAGCATGAAATTGCCATTTAACTTTATTCTTGGGTATGACGATAGACTACCACCGGCAGCAAGGCTTCAGATCGAGTGGATGGAGGTTTTGAGGGCCTTGTGTCGACCTCAAGTTGCTGGTCCATCTCAACCCGGTGTGGTAGCATCAGTTAGAGCTCCAGATATTGGCAAATAGTGAACCTCCAAACAAAAACAAATCACTATGAAAGTATAAAAAAATATGTTTATAGTAAAAATTCTAGCAATACTTTTTATATAAAAATACCAACACAACATATTTACAGTAAATCTACCAACAACATATTTTTAAAGGAAAATCAGTAGCAATATATTTCATAGTAGAACTAACACCAATACATTTTATAGTGAAATGACCAACATTACATTTTATCTGCAGTTGAAGTCATTCAATTACGTTCAAAATATATTTAATTGAAGCCATAAATTGTGTTCAAAATATTTAGATTCCAGCATTAAATAAACCATAGAGGTTGATATGCAGCTAAACAAAATCAAAACAACCAACAATTTCAACGGAAGAAACCTGTGCTTACATATAGCCAGCTTACTTGAAACCATATCTCTATAAAGAACCACACGATTATTTTATGGGTAGATCTTTTTTTCAAAATAAAGCAACCACCCGAGAAATTAAAGCTTTGCCAACTTTTCTTACACAACATTTACAGTCAACGACGAAATTCTATGCCATGTCAAACTGTTTAAACTTCTTTATAATGGATTGTAGGGATAGCTAACCGGTTTGAAATAGAACTGTATTTATATCCCAACTTGTTGAAGTTAATAACTGTCTCTAGTCAACGTTAAGAAGACGTTTTGTCTTCCTTGTCATATTATTAACGTAAGAATAACAATGGTGACACTATGCAACACCTGATATTTTTCCTGGAATTATCACAAATATTCTACAGAATAAATAGTCCGGACGTCTTCACCAAAAAAATAATTACGTAAATTACTTATATTTACACGAATTAATCAATTTAAAACGATATTTTATAGTGTACGAATAATTTCGTCATATATATATATATATATATATATATATATATATATATATATAGCAACCTAGGAAATGTTGCTGACCAGAATAATCACACGAAGGTTAGTAATGAACGATAATAATTCGGACACGAACAACACATATAAGATTCGCCAGCAAGCGCATAGAAGTAGTAGTCAACTGCCAGAAGCGAGTCAAGTGAATTCCACAATGAATCTCCAACTGCAGACCAACATACAGTATATACTACTTATTTATGTGAATGGTGAGATACCCATACTTCTGTATTTTGGGGGTTGTTTTATTTTTGTAAATCAACAAGTGCCTGTTTCTCAATAGAAATACACGCCTTGGAAAACATCCGTTCTTAAGCTTTTGTGCGTTTGAAAATTATATAATTCTGTCTAAAAAAATAATGAATTCTGGCCAACATTTTAAAGCAGAGGCGATATAAAAAAAAGCTCATGAAGTAACACCAAATGTAACATTATATGGCTTTCATTTTCTAAAATAATTGTTATTAAACATATGCCTGATTTCATTTTCTATGGATTCATAATCAACCATATTAGACTATTTGTGCAATACAACTCTATATGTGACATAAAAAAGGTATGTTACTTGATTGTAAATACTTACTTAGAGTCAGAAAGTGACTATTGAATATATATATATATATATATATATATATATATATATATATATATATATATATATATATATATATGAATGTAACTTCTATGAATGTAACTTCTATGAAATGTAACTCTATACTGTAATTTAACTTCTGTGTAACTTCTATGAATGTAACTCTATACTGATACAAATTATTAACACCCTACACCCCTTTCTATTTAAACAATCGCTCTAGCCGTTACCATGGAAATTTTGATTTCAATAATGAATATGCTGTTAAAACACGTAAATTTATTCAAAAAAAATTTCGCTTGAAGATGGAACAGACCTTACTTTAATTTAATTTAATTCAAATAATTATATTGAAGTTTTCGGCTCTTGTTTTGAAACATGAGAATTCTTGTGTAGCGTGTTGGAATCATATTTTTAAATAAATAATTATATCTATGTTCTACTTTTGTATCGAGCACTATTTTTAAAAAATAATAACAAAAATACTAAAGAACTTTGGATTATTTACCTAACCAGTTCTTTCCTATTTTCTATATATTTTCACACACACACACACACACACACACACACACATATATATATATATATATATATATATATATATATATATATATATATATATATATATATATACTGAGGAAAGTGGGCAGGAGAATTTAACACTCACAGGACATATTGAAGGCAAGAGGAAAGCTACGAGTAACCGATCTAATAAACTTGTGTAAATGATTAGCAGAAAAGTGAGGATTAGGGTGGATAGCCGAAAGAAATGACTTAGTAAGAGCTACAAAGGAGCAGGAAGTTGTGAAGAGACAGGATTACTCATGTCTTGAAAGGACACTAATCATAAAAGAAGAATGTTGTTTATTTATTTAATTAATATGAATTTTTTGTTTTAATTTGAATGAATTTTGTTCGAATGAGGGTTTTGTTTTTTGTGATATTTTTCTGTGTCATCAAAACTAAAACAATAATTAGTAGAACTAATTAATTTAATTATTCATTGAAACATTCCAAGGAAATTTATTTAAGTAAGTATAAGAAATAGTTTAATTCATTTAGTTTATAGTGAAAAAAAAACATAAAAAAGTAAATAAATAATATGT
The DNA here is from genome assembly GCA_963932145.1 of Acanthosepion lycidas. NCBI lineage: Eukaryota > Metazoa > Mollusca > Cephalopoda > Sepiida > Sepiidae > Acanthosepion > Acanthosepion lycidas. Next base: position 114,738,613 of record OZ010582.1, on the reverse strand, counting down.
TGTAACATAGAAAAAGTTACTGAATGAGAAATAACCAAAACGGAGGTTTGAAATGAAAATGGTAATCTTTATAACATCAACAAAATACAATACTCGCCAGCGGCGTTAAGTAGGTAAACCACTGCTAATGGTGGACTACTTAGACAGCATATTACCCCCACTTACAATAGTGTCCAACGTATTTATGAGGATTGTGACATATCCATTGGTGTTCATAGGTAAGGTATATAACAATATTTGAATAAATTAACTTACACCGAAATCATTATTTAGTAGAGCGTTACTTGTTATATGAGTTCTGATAAAAAAAAATAACAGTATTGTGGCTATAGTGACGGAGCTAAAGTACGTAGAATGAAGTCTGTCGTGCATGGACACTAAATTAAAAGTTTTCGCACCCTTCTGTTGTTGGAAGGAAAGTGTTAAGAGTGTGGTCGTCTCACCGCACCACAGAGGTTCCATCAATGAACATAGCAAAGAATAACAGGTGACAAATCGTGGCTGCATGGCTATGACCCCGAAACCAACTTTAGTCTTCGCAGTGGAAGAGCCCAATCTCCCTGAGAGCGAAGAAAGCACGAATGATTCAAAGCAATGTGAAGGTCTTGCTGATAATTTTCCACTAAAATGGCATTGGTCCTCATACGTATGCTGAATTTTGGTCAGACAGTAAACAAGAAATACCGTAATATGTTGCGCTTCTTGCGGGATGATGTTCATCGAAAAACGACACAGTTGCATTCAACGCACATTCAGCAGTCTTTGACCAATTACAACATTCTCCAGGTCCGGCAACTACCATATTTCTCAGAGCTGAAATTTCACTTAAAAGGGACGAAATTTCTAGATGTCGATGAAATCCAAGAAAATACGTCAAGGCCGCTGCTCGCTACCCCCACGAAAAGACGACTTCCAGGAATGTTTTCCTTCAATAGAAACCATGCTGGATAAATTATGTGGCTACAGAAGGGGACTACTACGAAGGAGATTAAATACAGAATTGATATGTATTGTAGTTTTCTTTTTATAGCTCCAGTCCCGATAATTTGTTTTACCAGAAAATGTATATGAAATGCAAATTGTTTGTTTTCTTTATTTATTTTAGTGGGGATAATATCCCAAAATATTGTACAGTTGTTATTCGCACGACAACCATCAACGAATATAAGAATGAAAACGGGAAAGGAATATTTTCATTTTCAACTGATACTTAACGTTCAAGTTTTTGATACGGGTCAGGTTAAATTCAACGAACTCAAATTGGCTGCGGATTACGCTCGCATCGCATTGGAACACCAGATCCTGTACGATCACCTAAATTAAGCAATATCGATCATAGTCAGTATCCTAAATGGGTGACCGTTTTGGAATACACGTCGCACGAAATATTTTTCAAATTTGTCATACATTTTTCCTAAAAATATGAAATAAACAATTTTTTTTAATGGTGAATTTATTTTCTTAAAACTTTAGTGTTTGGTATTAGTCAATTAAACGTAAATGGCTATATTTCTGAGGTATTATGTACACTATTTACATTATTCGGACTATTGTCCTCATCTTTGTCGCCATGACGGTAAATATGAGGACAATAGTCCGAATAATGTAACTAGTGTAAAACGTAAATGATGGACACATGTCTTCCTCACTAAAGTAGAATTAAGTCGAATTAAGACGAATCTCCGACAGCAAGATTATTGCAAACCCCACCCCTAGGCGGTCAGATGTGGCGCAAGGCCGAATTTAATGTCAGGTAACCGTGCCCGTAGGCTAAGCCGAAAATTTCCCGTAGATCTCCTATAAAGCTGGGTCGTGTAGCTGTTTCCCGAGACGAGACTCAGTCCTTCCACATATCTTAGTCTGGGATTCCTCTCTGACCGGAGGCGGAGAGTTTGACAAGCACAGCTGGAGACGAATCTCCAACTGCAGGATATCTACCAACCGCCCCACGTGGTCAGATGTGGCGCAAGGTCGAATTTAATGTGATGTAACCGACCCCGTCGGCTAAGCCAAAAATTCCGCGTAGTCCCCGTATAAAACATAGCCTAGTTTGGGGATCATCTCTGCCCGGAGGCGGAGAGTTTGACCAGCGCAGCTGGAGACGAATCTCCAACTGCAGACAATGTTTCATGAGTGTCGTGTCATAGTACAACCTGGTAGTACAAATTAAAACTTAGTAGAAACAGAATGAGGGAGTAGATGCGATATTCCTAGACATGGACAGCAAAGCGAGAAACAAGAGTCAAATACTAAATAAAGGGCGAAGAACAACATTTAAGAAAGGCTACGCGGAACGACAGGCAGCTGAATAAGTTTGGATGTTACATGGCCAAAATGTTATGATAACAACAACAAAAATGAGTACATTATTCCGACTGTATATATTGCAAATATTGCTTACTCTACATTTCCAAAATTTGGACTGAAATAGGTTTTTTAAATAATTGTTCTTGTTTTTTACCGCCATTTTTGTCATGTAATGCCTGATTTTTTTTTTCCTTTTTATATTTTGGAATTTTATTTGGCTTTCCCTGTATTCCTCGAAAACCATTTGAGCGGGAGGTGGGGGGTTGTTTTCATAAAACTAGGCTCAAGTGAATAATTTGATGCTATTTCTGAACATGCAGGTTAAGCATGATATCTCTAAATAAATAAAAAAAAATATATATATATATAAATACATATTACAATATCTTCATTTTTTTCCCCTGTAGAATTGATGCTAACATGATTTCAATCGAATTTTTTTTAATTTATTTGTTTTTTTTTTCCTGGTTATGGTTCCACAAAACCATAGTCAGATATTTAAAAAAAATATTTTTAAGCAATCTGGAATGGAATGAATCGAATGATTTCGCAAAATGGTCGCATATTTGACGATCAAAATATTTTTCGTCCATAATAATTCCAACTGTATTTAAATAAAGATTTTCTTCTAAAATCTTTGTCACAATATCATATGTGGCTATGTATGTGACTCAGAGCTTTGTTTTGGCGAGCACTGTCATTGTTCCTTAGTGAGCCGTGTACGTTGCGTTACTAAGTGATATTTATTCTGTTTAATATACAGAAATGTGGCACATGGCCGAAGGGGGATTGGGGAAAGGACGGTCTTCTTCTGTCTTAACTATAACTTAGCTAGCCACAAACACTGACCCAATCGTACGAACAATATTCCTTAAACCAAAATAACACATTCATACGTACCTTTCTTACTACAATCACCATAATACCTCTTTGTCTCTATAAAACTACTAACTAATCCCCATATTTACAAATCATTGTCTGTGGGGGGAGGAGAATAAAACAACAATTTTAAAAACTCGCCCCAATGAATATTTACAATATGAAAGCAAAAACTATTTATAAGAAATTAAGGAAAATAATATTAGCAATAACCCCCCCCCAATCACTAAATGTGGCAGAAATATCAGTTCACTGGCCAAAATCAAAGCGGGACTATAATAATATAAAACATTCATTCATCCCAAGCACTCACACTGACGCGCACTCATTCAGACACAGCAACAAATACGAAAACACTCACACGAAACGAAAGGCGCCCCACATCCACCAGCGAACTGACATCACTGACCAACTAACGAGGAAAGAAACATAGGGATAGAAATAAAAGGGGGCCAATGAGCATACATACCCTAGCTAAGTTACTCTCCACCACTTCCGGTCAGTATTAGAAAGGGGGGCTGTCTCTGCACGTTACTGAGAATCAACATATCCTTCTTTTCAACATAATAAAGATTTTTTTAATTATTTATTTTAGCTATCAAGAAAATGATAATGGTGACGAAGGGTTGGAAGGCGTGATCATGTCTGGGTCTAGTTTAGTATCCTTTGGCCAGCTTTACTATTAAATATACTACAGTTAAAGAACAGACATTAATTTTTGACCGATTCGCGTAAATCTATAAAGTTAATTCTGATTTGGTTGGTTGATTCATTTTTCTACATCTTATCAACACTTTGCTGGTTATTTAAAAATCAGAAAATATTATTTTCAGAGTGCAAGAATTCTTTTTTAGAGATAATAATGGTTTTATTGATAGAAATCTTAGTAATTAACCCATAGCTAGATAGAGGCTCGGATTCAGGAATCGGAGAGCCGAGTTCGAATTCCACTCGAAACCATTACATTCAATTACGTACTAATACCATTGGAAAAGGCATTAATCCTCTTCTTGTCCCTCCAGCTATGGACAAATAGCAGGACAGACTGAGTTGTATAGCCTTGGATGACAACTAGTCAGGAAGGACCAACTCTGAATTTAAAACCTGCGGGGGGGGTCGTTTGGGAACATTGTGACACGTAGTGCACCAGGTCTCTGTATTCGGTCCTTCAAAAAGTGTGGTTCTTTGCTGAATTGAATACCACGGGAGAGTCCACTATATATATCAGGTCTGACGATTGCGTCTAGCATGAAACAGCCTGTCGCCTCTAAGTGTTGACGTCCATGTTCACTTTTATATTTACACGCGCTCTATCTCTGATATTGAGCACTTTATCCCATAAATATAGCACAACTTAAGAGTATATTTCTTTATATATATATATATATATATATATATATATATATATATATATATATATATATATATATATGAGGCAGGAGGGAGTAATGGATAGGAACTTGGATTGAGGAATCGGAGAGCCGAGTTTGAATTCTAGATGAATCCATTACTTTCACTTACGTGCTAATACCATTGGGAAATGTATGATTCGCCGTCTAGCAGGACGGGGGGGACAGGTGTGCATAGCCTTGGATGGCAACTGGTCTAGGAGAAGGAATTCAAAACTTGATATTCCAAATCAGGAATTGTGCAGTAGGCTAACAACTTACTCACTTAAAAAAAAAAATGGCTTGTTATAGAAACCGCAACGATATATCGCGGCCCGATGTTCTTCAAGGAATTTAAAGGCATAATATATATAATATGAGGAGGAATTGGTGGATCCATACTTTTCCAGTGGGTACTTGCGCTTAAGGGAATACAACAAACCAAACAGGAATGGGAATTCGGTTCTCCGACTAACAATTCCCATTATCTATTACAACACCTGCACCTACAAGTTGGTATTCCCAAGTGGTCACCCAACTTGGTACCGACCAAAGTTGACGTTGCTTAAATTCGATGATTATATGAGAACCGGTGTTACAATGCGATGTGACCTTTAAAAAATTTAATGCCTAATATCCGCTTGGCGTACTAACATGGAAAATAAGGTAATAGCACCAGATTACAACACTTCAAAACATAGAAAGTTTTCTTCAAATCCAAACACGAAATCAAATTCATACTACCCTAGTCAAAAATTATATCACAATCCTAAAGATTAAATATTATATTTTAACATATTTTAAGGCCAGCATTAGGCCAGATTTATCTATCTATCTATCTATCTATCTATCTATCTATCTATCTATCTATCTATCACATTCAGTTCGTATCTATCTATCCATACACACACAAACATATATATATATATATATATATATATATATATATATATATATATATATATATATATATATATATAATCATTTATATATATGAAATAAATTCCGAGGCCTTAAAAAAAGAATAAAGAAGCATTCCAGCGAAAACATCAGGTGCTACGGTGTGTCTGTGTTGAAAAGTCCCTTGTGAGTTTCGTTTTTTTTTTTAATTAAATGACGAAAATGAGAAAATAAGAGAATCAATTGATGATACCTAATGAAAAGTGGACAGAGCGACTATTAAATGTCTGCTGACGAAACTCTGGATTCGGAATACTAAATATAACATCGATCACCGAAGTGAAAAATGTCATATCTGTATTAATCCTACACACAAACATACACACACACACAAACACACACACACACACTCACCCCCCACACACACCCCATATAATTAATTAATTCTATTGAAGGGCGACTGTTAAGACGTACTAGAATTTAACGTATATTTAAGGACGGGAAATTTCATTAAAATTTTCTCATTTAATAACAGTAATAATAATAATAATAATAATAATATATATATATATATATATATATATATATATATATATATATATATATATATATATATATATATATATGATAAAAATAATGGGGAGAAACCTTTCCCTTAATTGAGTGGTGTTGCTGAGTCATGCCGACTTTGAAGTTTCCAGATAAGTGAAAGCATTACTGAAACGAGGTCACGAAACTTCGAAGTCGGCATGCTTGAATCAACGCCAATCAGTTAAGTGATAAGTTTCTCCACATTAATTCTATCAATAAACTATCCTTATCTTTTGATAGCGAGCAGGTCATAAAAAAAACCTGCCTGCCTGAAATGCTTTCCCATCAGTAAACTACAGACAAGGAATCAGCAATTTTGTCACCTAGAACTCTTACAACTTAATATTATATTATATATTATAAAGAAGTAATCATAAAAATAATTAATCAGCAAAGTTTCACTCTTGCTCATTTACCTGAAATTAAAAAAAAATACTAATGCCTGACGAGGAAAAAGTGAATATTTTCGAAAGTACTAGCAACGGAACATCTAATCCATCTTACAATTTTAAATATAACGATCGCATCATTCAACGAGCCGTTCGTAAGTTAATGCTTTATTAAATCTATTAGCGAAGTAATTTCGCTATTTATTACATTAACTTTACTGATTAATTCTTTGTAATATTATATACATACTGCACCATTTATATATATATATATCCGATGCGATGAGAACGATGATGAACATACATCGATGTTTGCGTTAGTACGATGACACCACGACGACGTTTCCCACCCCCACTTCCATAATAACACCAAGACACGCAGTCTACATAAACCCAACATTTTAAAAAAAATAATCAGTTTGTCTGACGATCGCAAAAGCGTGAAACCCAGAGTCACAAACTCACATGAATCCAACCAAATATATATATATATATATATATATATATATATATATATATACAGTCTAACCCGGATATAAGATACCCGGATATAAGAGAGATTTTCACTGGTCCCAAATTAGAGCCATACTTGCCTAAACAAAATAGACCAAACCCGGATATAAAAGAAACCCGGATATAAGAGACTTCTTATCCGGTCCCGACAATTCTCTTATATCCGGGTTACACTGTATATATATATATATATATATATATATATATATATATAGACTGTTTTGCTTATTATTATCATTATTGTGACTAGACGTCCGGTTGAATCTAGTTCGGATCGAAACCCGGCTGAATTGGCGTCAGTAGGAAATATTTTTATTGATATTATTATCGGAATAAGTGGCTTGAATATTTTTAATCTATATAATACAAGTGTAAATATATATATATATATATATATGTGTGTGTGTATGTGTGTGTATGTGTGTGTGTCTGTGTGTGTCTGTGTCTGTGTGCGTAGTATATTAACGTCGGAAAGTTTAAAAAATCCTAGCTGTTTAAAAAAAGAAAATTAAAATATTTATGAAAATATGGAAGATCGAAACGATGGGAAAATCTAAAAATTCACCAACGAAACGAAAAGGAAATGACCCTAGCGAATAAATATGATAATTATTGAAGAAAAAGAAAAACTGTATTTTAAAATAATTAACATTTGCAATTCTGCAAGATTTGCGAAATAACTAGTTGAATCTCAGCTGTTTCTACCTTGAGAACCAAATGTGATTATTACTTCTTTCAAATCCCCCAAAATAGTTACAATTTTTTTAAAAAAGCTGCAATAATTACTTGTCATCACATGTCTAAACTAGCTGTAATTTCTGGGAAAATTTCTCGGATATGGAATTATCCTTGTTTTCATTATTTACAGTCAGACTAATATCCTCGCCGAGCGGTTAGAACATCCGCATTCTGACTATAAGAGCCGGGTTCGAATCTCACCCTGGGCGATTTGCCAGAAAGGAAACTTCCTGATGTTATCGGAATGGAGAGAGTCGATCCCAGGATTCGGCACCTTTAGAAAGTTCTTGAAAACCATACCACGGGTTGATCCAAGCCTTGTGATTGAAATTGGGTCTATAGCTGTGCTAGCAAGTCACAAGTCATCGTGGCCGAGGGCTTGAAAGTGCTGGCCTTGTTCAAATTATTGATCACGCTAGATAACACGTTCTCTCACAGAAACTGTAATTAAGGTCTACTTAGTATAGTTACAGTATGTGTTGAATAAACACAAAATGCGCCTGAGCAAGCGTCTGCAATAGCGATTGACTAGCCGCCGATTATTCTCGAATACGAGTGGCCAGCTATGCATCAAGCAGGTTGGGCACGTGGCTGAGTGGTTAAAATGCTCGCATTCTGACCATGAGTCCCGGGTTCGAATCTCACCATGGCCGATTGGTCATCGGATTGGAGGGGCCGATCCCATCGTGCGTCATTTTTGGAAAGCGCCTGAAAAATATACCGCGGCCCGAGCCAAGCCATGTGAATAAAATTGGGTAGATGGTACTCTTGGGCCCGTCGATAGATATGCTAGCACGAAGTCACAAATCATCGTAACCGAGGGCTTGAGCCTGCTGGCTTTGTTCAAATTCATGATCACGCTAGATAACACGCACTTTCCCCGAAACTGTAACTAAGCTCTGATAAGCATAATTTCAGTATAGACTACAGGTGGACTCTATGGGTGTTGAATAAACACAAACACGCCTGAGATAGGATATGACTAACCGCCCTAGTAGACGGGTAACCTCAAATACGAGTGGCCTTCTTCCGGTATCTCTCCATCCATGTGAGCAGAGAAATTTCAACTTAATCCTTTTTTTGTAAAGCTTTCGCTCATGATATTGATGATACAGCCATTGTGAGTTCAATCCGTGCGCCACGTACCACAGCCCCATAAAATAGAAACAGTGTGAGCAGTAACTGACAACTATGAATATTCATAGCCATAGAAAGTGGAATTGAGACTAATCTACCCATGTAGATTAAATAAAGGATCACTCAGTTAAGTGCCATGTGTGATACAAAAGTTGGGTGGTCCCTGATTGACCAGACAGATGATATTCTCGCAGTAGTCTGTAGTTTCTTTCTGCTGTAGACTGATTGCTAACCAAGGCTATAGGATAATTTGTCCTGCTGTTCAACCCATTGCTGGGAGAAGAAAAGGCGGATTCATACATTTCCCAGGGGGATTTGCGCGTCATTCAATATAAAGAAACCAAATGGAATTCGAACGCGACTCTCTTTATCCACAAGGACACATGGCACAGTCGATAAAGGCGTTGGTTAGATCCAGTGCCAGGACCCAAAGAGTGTGAGTTCAATACCCGGTTATGGCAGTGGAGAACTTGGAGAGGGGAATTAACTGGAGATAACTGATAAATGACATTCATTAAACATGGCATGTGGAACTAGAACAGTCATTATTTAAAACTATACGCAAATTAATATACATAAATAAAAACATATATAAAATATATATCGACTGTGCAATGCGTCCTTGAGGACATCTGTGTATGTGTAGGAGATAACTGATAACTGACATCTATTAGACATGGCACGTGGAACTAGAACAGTCTACCCCAGTGATGGAAATAAATTGTTCAGTTCGACATTCCAACCACATGAAGAAGGCCGCAGCGAACATTAGTAGCATTAAGTCAGTTATGTGACGTATGTGTTCGATTTATGAATTTCGAGGCGGAACATGAGTTGAAGTATTCGTCGAATCTCTTGTAGTCTGTCAATTATTATTAATTGTCGTAAGTATTTACGCCTAGTTCGTAATTCCAAAACTTTTGAGCTTCTGTTGCTTATATATATATATATATATATATATATATATATATATATATATATATATATATATATATATATATATATATATATATAAGGAAATGCATTGATAGTGTTCTAATTTCTCAGTTCTCAATATTAAATCAAACACCAGAGCTATCGCAAAAACAATAATAGCAGAATGCTGTATACGAGCAAGTATAGAAAAAATAAAGATCTACTGTGAGTCCGCTGATTTAAAAACCTACAAACCTCAACGTGACAAGTGGACGGAGTCATTGACGGAGGGTCCGTCTACGAAACTCTGGAGTCGGAATGACAATGGTAACACCAATAAGCTAAATGACAAACTTTATATTTGCATTAATTCTCTCTCTCTCTCTCTCTCTCTCTCTCTATATATATATATATATATATATATATATATATATATATATATATAAAAACTTTCTTGGTAAATGTTCTGAAGAACTTTCTTCTATGGTACCTAGATTTTATAAATTTAAGCGCACTAACAGATTGGCAAACCACGGATATTCCATATTCTAACGTTTTCTTTATTCCCAGCTCGCTGTCCGTTTTCCGCGTCGAGTAGTCTCCCGCCTTGATCAGTCCGTTTGTATCTTCTTTTGTTTTCCTTGAGCAATTTTTATCCACAGCTTCACCAGTGCCCCGTTTCACCAGTATTACGACTTGGACGAAGGGTTGGGCTTTGGGTAACGTAGTTAGTTACCAACTTGCTCCTCTTCTAAGACATTCTAGCATTTCCATGCCAAATCTCATCAACGTCATTTTCCTACCAACGTTGACATACCAGTGCACGACATGGTCCCTAACAAAAACCCTTTGAGAGGAAAGTGATCACTTGTGAGATGAAATGCCTGAAGAAAACAGTGAACATGATCAGGCGAGACAAGATCAGGAATGAGGTAATAAAAGATATGGTAGAAGCAATACTACTAATAAAACGCATCAAACAACAGAGGATCAAGTGGTTCGGACACCTCACTTATATCAACTAACCAGACCTACGAGCATACAACCTCAGGTACTCTGGCTGAAGAGGGAGAGGCAGACCAAGTAGACGCTGGAGCAACTCGATGGCAGACACTCTCAGAGCCCACGAGATATCTCTCCTCCTGGCCACTCGCCTTCCCGCTGACAGACGACTGTATCTCCTCGCGACGCCTATCAGCACAAGCGGAAGGAAAAACGAAACTAAACTCTTAGATTAGCGGCTAGAGCTCATCATTTTACAGATGAAATAGCTAAAGGTAAACTTCTTTGCTAATGTTTTTTCTCTGTCACTTGGGGAACTCTTTTCTGGTTGCTAGCTTTCCCCTCTACATTAATCTGTAACATTTAAACGCAGTGTTAATCGCTATCTTCTATCTTTTTAATTCTTCTCCTTTTATTGTTCTTTTTTTCCTTCTTTTTTCACCTATTCCCTCTTATGCTCTCACGTTCAATAACCCTTTGCGTCTTAGTGTCTTTATTGCCTTGATTGGTGCGAATTTATTAAGAAAAAGCATCGTGAACCAGAAATAACCTATAAGCCAATTGAGAGACATTGGATATCTCATCTCTATAGCAAAGAAATTCTTCTCCAATATTTTGACATCGCGAGAACATTATTACGATTAGTGAGATATTCTTCTTCTCAGTCTTGCGTCCCGTCAGGACATAGGAAATCATAGCTCTCCACAACTTCCTATCACATGTGAGCCAGCAGTTTTTCTCTCTTTTCTAAGGCCCAACTACGGCATCCATTGGAATAAGCTTATCAAGTAGGTGGCTCGCTGTCTTTCCCTATCTCTCTTGCCCTCAATATGCCCTGTGAGTGTTATGTTTTCCAAACCCTCCTTCCTCATTATGAGTCCAAAGAATTTCAGCTGTCTCTTTCGGATTCTGAGTATGTGTTCTTTTGGTTGCCATTTTGTTTAAGACTTCTTTGTTGTCGTCCTGGGTATGACGATAAACTACATCCGGCAGCAAGGCCTCTGATCGGGTGGATTTGAGGCCGTGGAACCACCTATTGATTGATGTTGTTGCCTGGTCTACCCTGATGAAGAAATACATTATTGGAGAAAAAAATACCAAAGCTAACAAAAAAAAAAAAAAAAAATCGGTATTAAATGAAGTTGAAATGCCGTTAAAAAACAAAACCAAATTAAATTTCCACACTGTTTACTCGTTCCGTCCTGGAAAACAATATTTTTGTTGTCGCTCTCCATCCGTGGAGATATTGTCCGTTATTCACGGCCATGTAAATTATACGGGGGCTTTCTGACCATGAAACCCGGGTTCGAATTTGTTATCGGTCTGGAGGGGGACGGTCCCAGTGTGCGGCACCTTTGTAAAGTGCCTGAAAACCAAACACTTGGGGTACGTCGATAGATGTGCTAGCATGAAGTCATTCGTCATCGTGACCAAAGGTTTGCGTGTTTTTTTTTTTCTTTTCGTTTTTATTTTTATTTTTAAGCGTTTTACCCCAAGCAAGACTGGAAGCCACTACCACGCAAGGGGTTACAGAGAGTTGGGGCGAGAGCAAATAAGAGTGATAGAGGAAAGGATGAAGAGAAGGATAGGGGATAGATCAAGGCATCTGGAGACGTCGATGGACATTACATTTGAATAGTTGGAGATTATAGCTATCAGGGAAACAGGAAGAGGGAAGGGAGATCCACAGGCTAGAGGTGCGAGACATAAAGCTATTGGAATAGAAGAGACGGCTACATTTAACAGTTTTGACAGTGAAAGGGTGAGACCGGGATGCCAGCTTAGTTGAACGGTTAAATTCCATTCAAGGGCGATTGTTGATTTGTAGATGTGAAGGATCGACTCCGGCGAGAAAAATTTCCTGGCTGGGCACAGGGAGCCAACTTTCCTTACGGTGGACGAAGGTGTTGACTCAATATAGTTGTTCCATCTCAGGTGGCCTTGTTCAGATTGCTGATCACGCTAGATAACACGCTCTTTCGCAGAAAATGTAAGTAAGGTCTGCTCAGCATAGTTGCAGTATAAACCATAGATTGGCTTTGCGTGTTAAATAAACACAAATGCACCTGATCGTACCTCTGCAATAGGGATTGGCTAGCCACCCTAGTAGACGGGTATCTTCGAATACGAGTGGACAGCTATTATTATAAGAGAATAAATATGACATAGAAATAAAAGTAATAATAAATAGACACATGTCGTATCTGAGAGTCATATTCTTATGAAATACTATGGCCGAATTGGAAAGAGCCTGCTTTGCTTCATGGTTTAGAGTCAAGATCTAATACTTTTCTGTAAGGGTATTGTGATTAGCAAGCTTAGAGGGGTTGGAAAAGGAATTGAAATTGTCATCTTTTGATAAATGTAAAATTACTAAAAATATGTGAGGAAGTTCTCTCGAACAATTGTATTTTTTTTAAAGCATTTCACCCCCAAGCAAGGCGGGCGTGTCACTACCACACAACGGGGTACAGAGAGCAAGACTAAAGAAGGGTGTTTGAGAAAAAGATATAGAGAAGCGCGGAGATCAGGATCAAAGCATCAGAAGATGCCGATTGACATTACATTTGAATATTTAAAGCTTATAGCTATCAAGGAAGCAAGTAGGAGGAAGGGAGTTCCACTGTCGGGAAGTGTGTGAGAAGAAGCTTTTTGGAGTAGAAGAGGTGGTTATATTTAAATTGTTTTGACAGTGAAAGGATGGGACCAAGATACCACCCAAGTAGCACGCTTAAATTCATGCAGGTATGGTACCAGTGAAAGCAGCTTGTCAGGGAAGTTGACATGAAAATATTTGTAGAAAAGACAGAGGGAAGCCCCATCAGCTCTGTGAGAAAATGACTGTAGACGAGATGCCAGATCAGGACCTATCATATTGCATATATATCTCCGGATTTTGTCTAGGACCTCGAGTTGAACAGCGGGGGGCACCAATCCATATATGGTAATTGTATTCACTGCAAGGACGAAATAATTTTCACCAGACGTTCACCGTTCGTTTCCCGCCCATACTTTTTACTTAATGGTCGCAGAATAACCATCTGCAAGTTGCAATAAAAAAATAAAACATCCATAGAAATAATATGAATTTATTTCTTATAAGAAGATTAAAAATAGTTAAAGGATGCTCGGGAGAAATGAATGGCGATAGAAACCAAATGTTTCGACATCCAGCGGCAAAGATTCTGTCCAATGAACTCAAACAGGTTTTGTATAGTTTTATTTTTACTAACTGTATACTCAATATAAGGCCCGACAGTCACTCAAGGTAGACGGTTACAGAATTATATATGTTTTTCTGTGTTTAGATTTATAAAATGCGCTAGTTAAAATACTTGGAATTGTCTTGTTTTCACTTTACTTTTTCTCAATCACAACATTTGAGTCGAAGTCTTGGACACAGCTAAAATTTTAAAATGTCTAAATAGAGCCTATGGCGGTGAAAGTAAGCACAGTAGGAGCAACGTTTGAACAGATGCAGAACATATTGTAAGAAGATTACAAATAGTTGAAAGGTGCTTAGCAGAAACGAATGGAGATACAGACCAAATGTTTCGATATCCAGAGGTAAGAATTCTGTTCGATGAATTCCAGCAGATTTTATATAGTTTCATTTTTACTAATTGTATACCCAATATAAGGTCCGAGAGTCACTCAAGGTAGAGGGTTACTGAATTATGATTTTCTGTGTTTAGATTTATAAAAACAAGTAAAAAAAATGTGCTAGTTACAATAATGGAATTGTCCTGTTTTCAATTTACTTTTTCTCAATCGCCTCATTTGAGTCGAAAGCTTGGACACACCCTTGATTTCGAATATTCCTTGCGTATGCAGCAGCCAGTTTGGAAAAGAAGATGGTTAAATTTAAAAGACGTAGATTTTTAATTTTTTTTAATTAACAGTATAAGCTATTTACTCCATCAATTCGCTTTAAATAATCAATCTAGTCAGATGAATATTTCGTTAAATTCTTAACGAATTTCGTTTTATTTATTTATTGTTTACTGTAAGGTTCACCCTGTACAAGGCCCGTGGCGCACTCAAGGTAGAGGCTAATGTTAAGGAGTAGTATATATGGATAGGAGGGGAAGATAACGGTTGACTCTAGACTTGAGCAGGTTAAGATTGTAGTGATCGGGGAAATATCCTCTTGTCAGTTCCCTAGAGCAGTGGTTCACGAGGAGAAGCTGTTTGAATGGAATACGGACGGAATATGTCTATTTTGTTACTATGTAAATGGCAAGGCAGGTCCTAGCTGTGAAGTTCAGATCTGGTGGAACCGGGAAATGCAGTTAGTCTGAGCACTTTCCATGGTAGTAGCAATAGAGTAGGTAAGGACACACCACATCCCACCTGTGAGAAAAAGGTTGATGGATAGAAAATAATTCTGTCTATATTTCTGAGATGAAGTATTATGTACACTATTTAGATTATTCGGACTACTGCCCTCATCTTTGTAGCCAACGGCCGAAACGTTGTACGCTCCGGCGTTCTTAATAAAGGGTTTAGTTCGACATTCCAACCACCCGAAGAAGGCCGGAGCATACAACGGCCGAAACGTTGTAATAAATATGGCGACAAAGATGAGTCCGAATAATGTAAATAGTGAGGAAAATAATTCTTCTCCATCAAGGACTTGGAGACGCTTTTGAACTCTATCAAGACTGGAAAGTGAGGTCTTGTAAGCTCCTGCCCAAATATGGCAAGAGTACTGTATTTTCCACCTATGGCTCTTATAGAGGTAGAGGATAGCATGATTTGGTTTGCTTTATTTTGTTTTACGGCATATCAACCTCAATGGGATATTTAATGCCGACAAAATTTTTAGGATACCTTAGTATGAATAGAATATGTATACTATCGTTTATTTTGGTTTGATTTATTTTGTTTACGGCATATCAACCTCAATGGGTTATTTAATGCCGACAAAATTTTTATTGCTAGTGATATGTTTTTCTTCAAAAATCTATTTCGTCCTTGAAGAAATCTATAGCTCGTCATATTTTTTTCAAAGAATGTATAACTGTTTGCATTGCTGTTATTTTTCTTAAAACTATCGTTGATAATAATACTTCCTTCAAAAATTATTGCTGGTAATATTTTTTTATTTCAAAGTATTTCTGGTATGAAAACCTATTTTTGCACAAGTTTGGGTGTTAACTATTTGCCCATAGCTGGGACCCTAACAGGTGCTACCACCCCGGTCAGGGTGGACCTGGGAACAACAGCATTTAAGAGGTGGTTTCACGCTCCTGAATACCTCCTGATCAGAGGCCTTGCTGTTAGACGTTGTTTGTCGTCTTACCCAGGATTTAGAGGATAGCATGAGGAGTCAGGTACTTACTCCCCGATCATTTGAACAAGAATAAAAGTTTATCACTTGTTATCTATTTATGATTTCGTTACCAGTTCCTTGTAAAATCTTCTTAATCACTTTCACTGCCAGTAACTCCCTGCATCTTAGTGACATTATCGCCTTGCTTCGGGTGAACTGATTAAAAAAATTTGAAAAAGAAAGTTTACAAATCTCATAATGTCTAACGACTTTCCCTGTTGAGATATCAGAATTTTGACAGATTTCCAAGACGGATTTTAATTTTGATAGAGATGTTCGTTCAACCTTTCATATGCCCATGTCAAGATTATCGGGCTGTTTACAACAAGCGAGATTCTGCTCTCTGAAGAATTTCTCGCTTTCTCAAATATGAAAACGCAATAAACGAGTGGAACTCATAGAAAGTGTAAATGGATCCTTACACCTGAAAGCTTTTTTTTTTTATGTCAACCATTAAAATGAAACTTGTCAATATTTGTATTCTATTTCGAGGTTAAATGAAAGCTTCTTTGGCGACAGGCTGACATCTTGTCTCTGTAAGTAGGCTTGCAAGGACAAACTGTCTGACAAAATAATGGAATTATATGTGAAGAATAATAATAAAGCAAAGGGGTAAAACCGCGGCTAACACAATATTAAAATCAGTTACAAGCCAGGAAGTTAGTAGTGAAAGAAAGAGCTTTTTTATTGTAATTCCCTTACTATGACGTACGATGTAACCTCTCCAATTAAAACGCTTACTTGCTAACTTTTCAATATTATTTCCTAAATTTCTACATCACAAATACAAGCTCATCCAAAAGCCATCAGCGTTAGACAGGGACATTGTTAGTTTGATGATCACATATATTGAAATATATTGAAAGATATACTAATAAGGTAAAGAAGCCCTTATTTATTTATTTATTTATTTATTTATTGTTATGGGATCTTACCAATAATAATAATAATAATAATAATAATAATAATGTACTATTCTATACTTAATATAAGGTTGGTGCAAAAATAATGACGTAATAATGTCGTTTTTTGACGTTAAAAAATACATCAAAAAACGACGTTATTACGTCATTATTTTTGCACCAACCTAATAAATACTGCGCCTCGGGAGTAGACAAGGAGTGAGTTGAAGTCCGTATCAGTCAGTGAGTCTATCTCGGTTGACCGGCTGAACTTTCTGCCTTCGGGCGTGGAAGAACCCGAAGGAGGCTACGCCGAAGGGCGGATTCTCTTTCGGGCAGGTAAACCAGCCCTGAACCCGTTTATATGGGTTCAATAGGGATATTTTTGTCCGAGCCCACGGGCTCGGAGATCCCACGTTAAAAAGGCCTTGTGCCACATGACGCCCTCCTGGGGGTGACTAAATATCGTTAGTTGGAGTCCGTAGTTCAAGTCGAGTCAGTAGTTCAAGTCGAGTCAAGAGTCGAGTCAGAGGCAGTCCGAAACAGAGTCGCGTTCAGACAATTACTGCAAGACATTGAAATAGTGATACTGGTCAAGACTACATTGTTCTCTTTACTAAACCTGATTGTTCATACTAACACTTCTACTTCTCTGTATATATTCCTGTTTGCAATATATCTGTGTTATTCCATATACGTGTTCGAGTTCTTCTTTATTGGTTCTACCTATGACTATCACCGTCGTACAAGGAACCGGACCATAACACTAACACTTTCTACTTCTCTGTATATATTCCTGTTTGTAATATATCTGTGTTATTCCATATACGTGTTCGAGTTCTTCTTTATTGGTTCTACCTTGGACTATCACCGGGGTACAAGGAACCGGACCATAAAACTAACACTTTCTACTTCTCTGTATATATTCCTGTTTGTAATATATCTGTGTTATTCCATATCCGTGTTTGAGTTCTTCTTTATTGGTTCTACCTTGGACTATCACCGTCGTACAAGGAACCGGACCATAACATTTATTTAGTCTAATTTTATTTTATTTATTTTTTTATTTGATGTTCTTGGTACCAAGGTACTGTAATCTTGGATGTGCGGGTGGTGTAATGGATAACGGTTCGGAATTGAAAATCGGAGAGCTGAGTTCCAATTCCAGTCATTTACAAACTGATAACCCTGGGAAATAAACCCTTTCTTCCACGAACAATGGGTCAATTTGTCGGACTTGCATCAGTAAATCGATGTCGGTATTTATCTATCCACCCACGAGGATAAAATGTGGCACAAGGCCGATTTAAAGTGGGTAACTCCGAGCCCGTAGGCTCGGCCAAAAATATGCCCTTTCTGAACCCGACTAGACGGGTTCAAGGCCTGTCTACCACCCCGGACGAAACCTTGCCCTTCGGCAAAGCTTCGTCCGGGTCCCTCTCTGCTAATGCAGAGAGTTCGACAGTCGCCGAGAGAAAGAACTTCTCTGTCTTTCAGTCTTTCAGTAAATCGATGTCACCTCTAAAATAATTCTTACAATCTAAAAATATTATCTGGCTTTAAATAATCTGAAAATAGTTGATAAGCCGTAAAAAATCAATTTTGAGTATTTTAGTATAAATAAACTAGTTGAAATAAATTTATACTAAAATACTCAAAATTGATTTTTTACGGCTTATCAACTATTTTCAGATTAAAAACAAGTTCAGTCCCCATTGCTTCTTTAACGCCAAGAGCACCAAATTGTAAATCCTAATTTAGTTGTCCATTTAAAATATATTCATTAGATAAATTCAGTTTAAATACAGGAGCTATAAAAAATGACTTCACTTCGGCTTATACGCTGTTCTTGTTACCCAGGGGTTTTTACCAAACCGAAAGGGAAACGACGCATGTCTGATTTCATTCAAAACTTGTACGTTTGTGCACGTGTGTATTATAAGTCAACGACAGACCTAATAATATATTTCTTACAAAATAAAAAGATACCATTAAAAAATAAATTATTACCGAATAATTATCGAAAATTTTAATAAAAATTATAATTATGTGAATTTTTAAGCTAAAAGAATTTTTTCTTGTTTTCAATCTTATGCCTTTAGTCGGAGTATAGCCCGTTTTAGACCGAGTCTTTCATGAGTGGGAATATTTACCGATCAATCGGAGCAGTTTAAAGTCAACCCACCCGAAAATCAACAATGGGGGGGGGGGGTAACAATTTGAAGGGGGGGCTGAAAAGGGCCGTTTTTGCGTTCTCAATCTTGTTTCAGCCTCACGCAGAGCAGCAGTTGAAGAGGCGTTTCTCCTCAGCTGCCGAGTCCTTTTAATTATCAGTTTCAGCTTCACGCGCAGCAGCAGTTGAAGCAGAAAAAGAGACATTTTGAGATAGGTAAATAGAATGCTCTAAAGGCGATTCGTTATCTCTCATTCGCATGGCGGACCTGGCAGCAGAATTTTTACGACCTAGGTAAATCCTTTTCTTTTGTGGCATGTCTTAAGCAAGAACGAATTGTCAAATAGAATGTTTAGGCAAATACCAGATGAGTAGACTCTAAAGCTACAGGCATCACTAAGCTTGAATAACTTTAGGAAAGGACAATAAAGATTTAATTTGGGAACGGCTATAAAAGACAATGAAAGCAACGCCTTAAAACTGTAGTAGTAGGCTTTATGCAACGAGAAAGGTAACCACACTAAAAAGACTTTGGACGCTTGGCTAAGAGAAGGGGAATGCGTAATTTGAACTCAAAACCGTCACTGAAGAATTATCTATCAAACAAAAAAATTTAATCGAAATCGAATGAAAACTGGAACGCAAAAACAACATTCGCACTCTCTCTCTCTCTCTCTCTCTCTCACACACACACACACACACATTTTCAGAATTATAGATATAGATAATATTATTGTAATAATTTAAAGTATTTATTTTTATTAAAGTTTTTTATGAAACATAGTAAATAATAAAACGTTGCTGAGAGTTATAATGGATAGAAAGTAGTGGAGAGCCATTGTCGCCAACAATTTGGACTCAAAACCGGCACTGAAGAATTATCTAGCAAACAAAAAAATGTCATCGAAATCGAATGAAAACTGTGGAAACCCATAAGCAACATCCGTTCACACACATATACATATATACACACACATTTTGAGAATTATAGATATAAGAAGATTCCTTATTCCAGAGAGGTAGTGGTTGTCTTAGCGAAGAGGGTGGGAGATGTATTATTTCAACACTCTCAAAATGTGTGTGTGTGTGTGCGTCTGTGTGTGTGTGTGCGCGCGTGTGATCACGCGAGTGTATGTGTATGTGTACATTAAATGGCATTATGTGTATTAAGTTACGTACAAACAATACAGACAAACGCATATACATTTTTAAACAACGTCTTTTGAGTGTTGGCCCCTATAACATTTTGCATTTTCACGAAGAAATTCTTCTAAAGTTTTACACTGCGTGCCAAATTATTATTGAGATAACTTTTTTTCTATTTCAAAAACCATCCAATCAATTCACACAAAATTTCCACACGATATTGGCAACACTAACCTGCGCAATCACTGAACTTTTCGTACTGATCTGCGCAATGTAAACAAACTGGCGCCATATTTTTTATCAGCACGGTGATTTGAGTGTGCCAAATTATTAGAAAAGTGTAAGAATTTAGTGAAATGATGGGCCGTAAAAGCAGTTTAAGTGATGCTGAAAAGTAAATTATCACCTCAGAACTCTCAAAAGGTAAATCTACCATAGAAATTTCTAAAATGATAGAGAGGTGTCATCAAACAGTGAAAAAGTTCACCGCCGACCCTACACAAGTACGCAATAGGGCAGGTAAAGGCAAGCCGAGCGTTATTTCACATCGTCTCATGTCACGACTTAAACGAGAGGCCACGAAGAACCCTGGACTTACCACTCAAGAGCTTTTCAGTCGCATTGGGGATCCTACTGTGTCTAAAACTACTCGGTATCGGTATCTGAGGGAAATAGCAACAACAGTCAAACCTGTATTGAAGCCTCCGTTGACGAGAAATCACATTCAAAATCGATTGAAATAGGCCGAGGACAATATAAAATTGACTTCTCTAAAGTTTTGTTCACAGACGAAAATCGAGCAACACTTGATGGGCCAGAGAGATGGTGCAAAGGCTGGGTAATGAAGGGAGAAAATAGCCATCAGCGTTTGAGACGCCAACAAGGCGGTGGAGGCATAATCATCTGAGGTGTTATTATTGGAAAAACATTAGTAGGCCCATGGAGAGTACCAGATGGCGTCAAAATGACTGCTGATGCATACATAGTGTTTATGAGGAGCATCTTGAAACGTGGATGAAAAGGCAAAGAGTTGCTTCAGAGCCATTGTTTTTATGCAAGATAATGCTGCCTCACATGCTGCTCACAAGACTACTGAATATTTGAAAGAGTTAGGCTTCGATAGACCTCGAAAAATTAAGTGGCCAGTAAATTCTCCGGATTTGAACCCAATCGAAAACCTTTGGAGCATCATGATGCGAAGACTGTACGCCAACGGACGACAGTTCAAGAGCAACGCTGAGTTGTGGAAAGCAATTCTTGACATATCTCGCAGTATTACAGCAGATGACATCCAACAATTAACAAATTCTATGGATCGTCGACTTCTTTAAGTAATTTCAAAACAGGAAAAACACATTCCTTATTAATTTGTTTAAAACTGTGCCTTTTTTGTATCTGTTATTATTTGTTTGATTATCTTATTTATTAGCTTCTTTTGATCATAAACATTCACGTGCAACATTAATAAACGTTTTGTTTGCTCAATTCTGGGAATTTTACTGAATCTTTCTAATAATTTAGCACGCTCAAATCACCGTGCTGATAACAAATACGGCACCAGTTTGTTTACACTGGGCAGATCAGTACGAAAATGTCAGTGATTGCGCAGGTCCGTGTTGCCAACATTGTGTGAAAATTTTGTGTGAATTGATTGGACGGTTTTTGAAATATTAGAAATAAGTTATCTCAATAATAATTTGGCACGCAGTGTATAATGAAATATATTTAATATGTTTATTCTGAGGTCTGAATATCGCTGAGCTGTTAATGGAAAGTATTTAGATATGGGAAATTTCATATTCCAATACGAAACAGAAATCAGAAAAAAATATTAGAACCATTGAAAGAAAAACAATTCAATGAAGAACAATGAATTCCCATAGGTTAAACAGAATTCAGTTCAAATTTCCCTGATGGTTACCTGGATCAACATACACGCATGCGTAGTCACACGTTGACAGTGTATGACGGACAGAGAATAAACTTTTCATTCATAAGTTTTATTTATTTATTATAGTTTTGTATTATTTGTAGTTACTATGTTTCTATTTGATTGATTTTGCTTTTTACGGCTTGCCAAACTTTTGTAGGTTATTTAAAGCCAGAAATATTTTCAGAATCATAACCATTCCCAATGGTATTTCTACGTAAGTGAATGTAACGAACCCGACTGAAACTGGAACTAAGCTCTCCGATTTCCAATTCCGAGACGTTATTCATTACACCACCCGCACACCCAAGCTTATAGCACCTGGTATTCCCAAGCAGTGACACATCTCGATATTGACTAGGATTCTTGTTTAAATTCGGGGATCGTAGGAGAACCGGTGTTTTAACGTGTTGTGGTCAAAAGAATGTAGTTACTACTTTCCTGGTGATGAACAACAGTTTATGAAGAAATGCTACTTTCTTTGACAGCCGTTATTTTCTATGATACAGCATCGTATTTTTGAAAGAAGAATTTATAGTTCGGAATACTGCATCGAACAATAAAACAGCCATTTTGGTAAATCATACAACCCCAATCAATCCATTATTAATTGGCAGTTTACTCAATCGCGAAATAATTCCAGCTACAATTTTAAAATGTCTAAATAGAGCCTATGGCGGTGAAAGTAAGCACAGTAGGAGCAACGTTTGAACAGATGCAGAACATATTGTAAGAAGATTAAAAATAGTTGAAAGGTGCTTAGCAGAAACGAATGGAGATACAGACCAAATGTTTCGATATCCAGAGGTAAGAATTCTGTTCGATGAATTCCAGCAGATTTTATATAGTTTCATTTTTACTAATTGTATACCCAATATAAGGCCCGAGAGTCACTCAAGTTAGAGAGTTACTGAATTATATATGATTTTCTGTGTTTAGATTTATAAAGACAAGTAAAAACAACACGCGCCAGTTACAATAATGGAATTGTCCTGTTTTCACTTTACTTTTTTCTCAATCACCTCATTTGAGTCGAAAGCTTGGACTCACCCTTGATTTCGGATATTCCTTGCGTATGTAGCAGCCAGTTTAGAAAAGAAGATGGTTAAATTTAAAAGAAATAGAATGTCTACTCTTTTTAATTAACAATAAATGCTATTTACTCTATCACATTGCTTTAAATAATCGATCTGGTCAGATCAATAATTCGTTAAATTCTTAACGAATTTTACATATATATATATATATATATATATATATATATATATATATATATATATATATATATATATATATATACTGTAAGGTTCACTCTGTACAAGGTCCGTGGGACACTCAAGGTAGAGAGTTAAGATAAGAGGTAGTTTATTGGGATAGGAAAGGGGGATAACGGTTGACTCTAAACGTGAACAGGTTAAGATTGTAGTAACTAGAGAAATACCCTCTTGGGTGCATGTTCCTTGGGCAGTGGATCGCGAGAAGAAGCTGTTTTAGTGGAAACTACATGTCGCTAATGAAATGCGGGAAGAATGAAGATCGTTTCACAACTGTACAGTTCGCAGAATAACAACCTTCAAGTTGCAAGAAAAAAACCATAGAAATAATATGAAATGAATTTATTTCTTGTAAGATTAAAAATAGTTGAAGGGTGTTTAGCAGAAATGAACGGAAAAAGACACCAAATGTTTCTATATCCAGCGGCAAGGATTCTGTTCGAAGAACCCAACAGGTTTTATATCGTTTCATTTCTACTTACTGTATACCCAATATAAGGCCCGTTTCATCGAATAATGTCAATGTAACCCGAAACAGTAAATCCAGGATCCATCAACTAATGACCAAAGAACACTGAAGGTTCAACGAATAATGGCAATAGAACCCGAAACAGTAGATCCAGGATCCATCAACCAATGACCATAGAAACCAGAAGGTTCAATGAATTATGGCAATGGAACCCAAAACAGTAGATCCAGGATCCATCAACCAATGACCACAGATCCCTGAAGGGTCAACGAATAATGACAATAGAATCCCGAAACAGTAGATCCAGGATCCATCAACCAATGACCATAGAAACCTGAATGTTCATCGAATTATGGCAATAGAATCCCGAAACAGTAGATCCAGGATCCATCAACCAATGACCACAGAAACCTGAAGGTTCATCGAATCATGGCAATAGAACACGTAACATCCACACACTAGGAGCAATAGAACTCAGAACATTCACTCAATTAAAAATGCAAATGTCACCATAATTATAGAATTTATATTGAAAAACGGGAATCTGTGTTTCGAATTGATGAAAAGTGAGATCGATGGACTGGAAGAAAGTGGGCGAGCCCACTAGCATAAATTAAATGGATGTCAGTTATCTCCTGTTAATTCCCCGCTCCAAGTTCTCCACTGCCTTAACCGTTAAAAGGCGTTAGTTAGATCCAGTGACAGAATCCAAACTGATAACTGACATCCATAAACATGGCACGTGGAACTAGAACAGTCTACCCCATTGAGCGAAATAAAGGGTTCAGTTCGACATTCCAACCACCTGAAGAAGGCCGGAGTGTATAACGGCCGAAACGTTGTAATAAATATGGCGACAAAGATGAGGACAATAGTCCGAATAATGTAAATAATGTACATAATACCGTTTCTCAGAAATATAGACAGATACTGAAAGGCCGAAACTTTGTAATAAATATGTCGACAAAGATGAGGACAATAGTCCGAATAATGTACATAATACCGTTTCTCAGAAATATAGACAGATATTACCAGAAGCATTTGCCTATATTTGTAATTCTGTGTCACCTTTTCAATAATCTAATATTTCCAGTAACATTTTTTTGTTATACCTGCTTGATTCTTACATGACTAATTCATTGGTCCCTTATGCCGACAACCAAATATTTACTTTTCTTATAGGTAATATATAGACCTCTCTTCTGGTTTTCCTTTGCTACATTGTCTGGGGTAATTTGCAGTTTTTCTTCTGAGTCTGTTATCAACACAGATTCATCTGCGTATGCAATGTGGTTAAGATTATTTCCGCTGACAATAAATCCTGATAGGTCTTTTAGATCAGCTAGGATTGTCCCGCTGTTTAAGTTAAATAAATCCACTGAGAATATCCATAAATTGAAAACAAACGCTGAGAACATTTGTATTATGTTGGTGCAAAAATAATGTCGTTTTCTCACATATGTTACTTTTATATATGATTTCTGAATTAATTCATTGATATATATATATAGCCATGTTATATATCATTTTGAAGCGCGTTTTTCGCTCTATCGAATCGTGTTATTCCTTACCGTTCTCAATCTCTTCATTCATTTTTTTTGCAGGCTTTTCGACAGCATGGACAAAATTCAAATCCGCACGATTATCTTGTTCCAGTTCAAACTAGGCTGAAAAGCTGCCGAGGCAGTTCGTGATATCAATGATGCGTTTGGCCCAGGAACCACTAACAAACGTGTGGCACAACGGTGGTTCAAGAAATTTCGCAATGGTGACGAGAGCCTCGAAGATGAAGACGGTCGCGGCCAGCCGACTGCGGTTGATAACCAACATTTGAAAGCCTTAATTGAAGCCGATCCTCGCTAAACCACACGAGAAGTTGCTGTTGAACTCGAGGTCGATCACTCAACAGTCGTTCGCCATTTAAAGCAAATAGGGAAGTCAAAAAAGTTGGATAAATGGGTGCCGCATGAATTGAACGATAATCAAAAAAATCGTCGTTTTGAGGTGTCTTCTACGCTCCATCTGCGCAACAAAAAAGACCCATTTCTCGAGCGGATTGTGACGTGTGATGAGAAGTGGGTCCTCTACGACAACCGGCGACCTTCGGCACAGTGGTTGGATGCCGGAGAAGCTCCAAAACAATTCCCGAAGCCGAAATTGCACCAAAAAAAGGTTATGGTGACTGTTTGGTAGTCTGCGGCCGGTCTCATCCATCACATCTTCTTGAATCCGGGCGAAACGATTACGGCGGAGAAGTACTGCCGACAAATTGACGAAATGCACCAGAAGCTCCAACGTATGTGGCCGAGATTGGTCAATATGAAGGGACCAATTCTCCTCCATGACAACGCTCGCCCGCATGTTGCTCAACTGACCCTGCAGAAGCTGAACGAATTGAGCTACGAGACTCTGCCTCATCCGCCATATTCACCGGACCTCTCGCCCACCGATTATCACTTTTTCAAGCATCTCGACAACTTCCTGCGCGAAAAATGCTTCAAAAGCCGAGATGATACCGAATCGGCCTTCAATGACTTCATCGCTTCCAGAACTCCGGATTTCTATGCTAATAGGATAAATAAACTTGTTTCTCGTTGGCAAAGATGTGTCGATTCTAATGGTTCTTATTTCGATTAATAAAGTTTATGATGAAAGGAGTTATGATCTTTTGAAGTTGAACGTCAAAAAACGACATTATTTTTGCACCAACCTAATACGAGCCTGTAATCGACGCCATTATTCAGCTAAGCCAGAACGTTGCATAACAGCGACACAACAAGAAAATTCGAAAGCAAACGAGAAACTAAAATGTAGCGAGACTGTAAATGTCGAAGCTATACCGTCACATACATTAAAGACAGGGATTTACATTTAATGCTCCACAAACCTTTTATCAGCCACTGGAAACAGATACTACCATAAAAATAAGAGAGGAAAATTCGACATTTTGAAATACTGATCTCTCACAATATTCTCTGTTATTTAATTATCACTCTCACGAAGCAAGCCGATAAACTCACTAAGACACAAGTGAAAACTGAGAAAGCGTTACGGAGGAGAAAGGACAATAAAAAGAATATGATTCCAAGAGACAGAAAATTGATGTTCTATTTAAATTGTTGAGGATCGAAGTTGACAAGGAAGTAAGAAAGCTAAAGAGAATTCCACAGGCGAGAAGTGTGAGAGAAACCATTAAAATAAAACTTCTGGTAACATCTAGAAATTTCAGCAGTAAAATGATGTGACCTAACTGTCAATCTAGTACGACGCTTAGCCTCATGAAATCCATGTATCACAAAGGAGAGATGATTAGAATTGCCCTGAAAATATTTATGGGAAAGACACATGGTTGCTATACTACAATGATGGAAAATGATTTGAGCCGGGATGTCAGGTCACAACCGATAGAACTGCAGATTCTTCTTTGGATTTTGTCAAGGATCTATCGCAGAATCACTGGACCTGATATGGCCACAATATTCAAAGCTGACAAAATATGCTCTAGAAGATTCCGATCGATAAAACCCTGGAGTCGACATTACTGTAAATTACCTCCCTACGAGTTAGCGTGGGTGAAAAGCAGACCGTGGTACAACGAAATTAGTCGTCTTTCTAAGGCAAATTCAACTGAAAATGGTAGGAACAAAAAAAGAATTTCTATAAGTACTTTCATGGTAATTTTTTCGGATTAGCTCTTGGCTATGGGACCTAGACATTAAGAATTTAAGCGCAGTAATAGATTAGCAACAAGGTATCAGCAACTTACAGGTGAGTTGCCTCGAAGTAAGCGTTTCCTTTTCTCGCACTTCTAGATTATGAAACTCTCTTCTGGCGCCATGATTTCTAGTCAAATTTAATCTTAAATGCAATGTCAATCGTTATCTACTGTCTTCCTGATTACTCTTCTTTTATTCTCGCTCCTCAGTAAGGTTTCTGCTTTCTACATTTTTCACTCAGTAAACCCTTGCGTCTTAGAGAATTTACTGCCTTCCTTGGAGTAAATCCGATTAAAAAAGGAACAAATATATTGCCTAAGACCTGAAGCCACAATTTATCATATTAGTGTAGTTCACTTAATTTTCAAAATAGGGAGATGAAGCGTAGAGAGTAGATTGAAATTGTTGCAATGTAATGAAAAAAATGAGTAACATGAAATTGCTAAGTAATTTTCAATTGCAAGACATGCTTGCTTTCGAAGTCACTCAGACGAAGAATGATGATGTCAGGAGCATTTTGGATATGAAAAGAAAACTGTAGACATTCGAAGCTAGACAAAAGAGATGAAAGAAAGATATCGATGTTGTCAGTAGCCAGTATAAAATTAAGAGCTCGTCAAGTAATAGATGAAAGCAATGAAAGCAACATTAACACTGAATTGGCAATTCATACAGTAATCACAAATCGTTAAATTAATCTAAATGAATGCATTTCAACAACAAAAAGCTATCACTAACCAAAATTCATCCAATGAGACGAACATTGGACAAAGGAACATCTTCATGTAAAAAATAGGCGAAACTGTTATAGACAGAGTGCGGCTGGTATTTGAGGACATATGTTATGGATTAGGAAAAAGAACTTGCTGAACAAATGAATATAATTATATTTGATTACAAACAAGTAAACATGGAATTTAGCTAAGTATTATTTAATTTTATTCAATAAAACCACCACTAGTGTCAATAATTACCTCTACACGGGGTGGAAATCGGCTGCAAGCTCTGATTAATTGGTTTTTATTTATGTCAGATATTACTCGAATTATTGCAGCTTTAAGAGAGTCCTTGGTGCTATGAGGCTGTTTATTAACCTCCATCTCAACAACAGTCTACACATAATAGTCTAGTGGATAAAGATCTAGAGCCAAATGTTGGGTGTGATGTGGTCGTACAAATGGTCAGCCATCCATTCTTGTGTTCGTAGAGCCCTGTGGGATGGAGCCGAGTCTTCCTGGAAAATGTAAGGCATGCCGTTGCATATGTTGTTAATCCAGGGCTTGACAACTGTTTCTAGAACTTCAATTCTTCTCTTAAGTTTTTGATCTTGATCAAAATTTTTCTCACCTGAGAAAAACCAAATCACATCAGCTTCTGAAAGATTTTTAAGTTGGCTTAAAATCCTTTTGGATCTGTTTAAAAGGACTTCTTTTGTTCTTTCAAACAAAATTGACTTCTCTTCATCACGTAGGACATGTATCGAATGTCTTCATGAACCCTCCTTCATATTGTTTTTCAGACACATGCAGCTTTTTGGCAATTGACCTCATTGATTGACCTTGGTTTTCATCAATTGTCTGCCTGACTTCCTGAATAAATTCGGATGGTCTTACTTTATCAGAACATGCAGAATGTCTTTTACGTTTTGATACACACATTGGGAAACTGTCAGCATCTTCTAATTCTTTTCGTATCTTGTGAAGAAATGATCTTGCAACTCTGAGGAAACGTGCAATATCCAAATCGCTAGGAACAGCTCTTAATGCCACAATCACAGCAAGGGTTTTCATTTCATTTGTTATCATAGGGTTTGGCATTGTTGATTTCTGAAAAATAAAAGCATTAGAAGTTAGTGGAAAGCAGTATTAATCTTATATCTATATGTACTCAAATACCAGCTGCACCCTATATATATATATATATATATATATATATATATATATAGTAATTTATTGAGTCTAGAAGAATCTACAACAGCATGCACTTTTCGTCTTATTTGGGACTCATCAGCAGCGCGGATCCACTACCGAGAATCGAACCAGGGCTGTTACTATACAAGACAAGCGTCATACCAATAGAGCAGCGGGCCTCGGTGTTGAAAAAGAAACTGACTAGACTCGATATAGCACCACAACTCACTAAGTTTCGTGATGCTACTCCTCCAAGTATTCGAAACCCAACGGCTTGTGCTCCAAGAGCCATGTCTTCATTCGCCGCTATCTCCAGAGCATTTGAAGTTGGATCAAGCAAATATATACAAGTGATAGAAATTTTTAAACTCGATGAATTATTATTAATTATTAGTCTAATCCCCCAAAATGTCTATCATCTCTATAATATCCTTGCTTGATTCTGCTTGTAGGGGATATAACTCATGCAAATATAAACACTATCAATGTTCTGATGTTTGCTTATGGCCTAAAACTGCCTGACATTATAAAACGTTAAATCATATATATATATATATATATATATATATATACATATATATATATATATATATATATATATATATATATATATATATATATACCCTCGCTCTCTCTCTGTCTCTCTCTCTCATTATATATATATATATATATATATATATATATATATATATATATATATATAGTATATATATATATATATATATATATATATATATATATATATATATATATATATATATATATATATTGAATTACATATATATGAAAATCAACCCCGACGACGAATGGCCATTGCGCCCTTCAAACGGGTTTATCAATTCAAGGAATTTTATGAAAATTAAAAAGTGAATCAAAATGCCCATGTCAAAAATAGAGAAAAGACCGGAAATTAACAACTAAAAAAATTTAAAAAAAACATTTAAAAAATCGTTTAAAATTAGAAGGGGAAGAATGATATTTCATCTACCTGTAAGTCATATATGCTCTTTAATAAATACTTTGAGCTCTTTTCTGTGAAACAGTTTTAATATTTTATATTGCTAGGATTCACTTGGATTACTTACCACGGATTTTTACCTATATATACATATATATATATATATATATATATATATATATATATATATATATATATATATATATATATATATACTGTGGGTGTTTATGCGCGCGCACTGGATATATAATTATAAACGACTACTCCTCTGCAAGTGTATCTAACCAGTCCCTCTTGCAACGGTTTGCTCAGGCACATTTGAGTTTAATCAATATCCACGAAGCCAGTGGTTTATACTGCAATTATGCTGAGGAGACCTCAGTTAGAGTTTTTGCCAAGGAGCATATATTCTTGCCTGATAAACACTTTGAACAAGGCCAGCTCAGTCAAACCTTCACGGTGACTTTCAATTTCAGAGTAGCACAACACCGATGGCTTCCGGACAGTTCCGTCTACGATATTTCACTGAGGAAGCTTAGGTCAACATCTGTTATCGTTTCCAGGCGCTTTCCAATGGTGACACAAGCAGGGACTATCTCCCCATACTGATATCATTATTTCAGCTCTCTACGCTAGAGAGAGAGGTTGTAATACTGGTTTCATGGTCTAATTGCGAACGTTATACTATACAACACAAGGTGTTTCACAAATCAAGGACCACAAATGATAGAGTAATGGAAATTGCGGTTATTAAAAAGATCCAGAACAGGTGTAGACAAGAAACAACGTATTACTTGGACTGCTTTGAAGAGAAATAAGCGGGAAAAACGACAATAGGACGACAATTCAATGAAAAACGAAACTGAAGACGCATATATTTCGTTGTCCTTGATGTCTTATTAATTAGTGGAAGAGATTCTTGCTTGAGCAAAGACCCTTTTACAAGAAAATTTTAGGGTCTGCAACAATTGAATCTGAAAGATGAAGCAGAAATATCAAGAAGAGCCCTAGATTACATGCTCCAGATGACCAATGTTCTGTTGAAAGGCTTGTTGAATGCAAAGTTGTTGATAACGCGTTCATATTCCTCTTGGGTGATCTCTTGAATCTTCTCGGTGATGACTGCCTACAGTGTAGCAATGATGCGAGGGTTGCCCTGGTAGGTATCACAAGAGGAAGACATCTGGGTTGTTGCTTCAGGTCAGGCGAGTTAGTCGCCCATTTCACATCAGTTTTGGGGCTGATGAGACGCTCTTCAAACTTTTCACGGAGCCATGCCATAGTAACAGCGTAAGGAGTACCCCCATTCTGCTGAAACCAATGATCCTCCGCATCAGAGTCCACCCGCTCCTCGATTTGTACCTATTTAAGAGAACGCTGCTCTGTTTCAACAATTGTGTAACACCTTGTATTACAGTATCTGTCTATATTTCTGAGATGAGGTATTATGAACACTATTTACATTATATGCAGCTGCGGAAAGAAATATAAAGGGGAGACAGGCTGCCCCCTTAAGGTAAAGCTTCAAGAATACCAGAAAGCTGTAACACGAGGGAAAGAGGAAAAATCAGACGTGGCTGACCACATATGGAGAGAAAAGGGAGATCACTGCCCTTTGTGGGATCAGGTTGAGATCCAAGAACACCATTTGAAAATTCGTAAACTTAAGGAATCGGCACATATGCTAGGCCACAAAAATCTCCTGAGTCGACCAAGCATAGAAATGAATACAATACGGGAACCAGTAATAAGGAGTGCCAGAGAAAAGCAATAACAACAAAGTTGCAATATGAGCTCTGGTAAAACATGAAATCATAACAGCAAAAAATTGCAATCTGAGCACTGATTAAGAATGGTTGCTGATGACAGCAGGTTTATAATATCCAGAAATTCATACACAGATGTCCTCAAGGACACATGGCACAGTGGATAAAGGTGTTAGTTAGATCCAGTGACAGGACCCAAAGAGTGTGAGTTCAATATCTGGTTAAGGCAGTGGAGAACTTGGAGAGGGGAATTAACAGGAGATAACTGACATCCATTAGACATGGCATGTGGAACTAGAACAGTCTACCCCAGTGAGCGAAATAAAGGGTTCAGTTCGACATTCCAACCGCCTGAAAAAGGCCGGAGCATACAACGGCCGAAATGTTGTGATAAATATGGTCATAGAGATGAGGTCAATACTCCGAGTAATGTAAATAATGTACCCTGTACTACCGTAGGTGAATACAGGGCCTATGAGAAGAAAATCAAATTCTGTCTGCCGATCTCATTCTTCGTGAACTGTCGTTATTGCTTCTTTATTTATCGATTTTTCAAATGTCTTGTCAGCCTCAGCATTATATTTTAAAATAAATCTAATAACTAGTTTTGGTTGGAGCCAAGTGAACACAATTTGAAACTGTTCAACTGGACGATGTACATAGAAATGACAACTCATTAGGTAAGGAGATCCGCTAGGCGGCGCCGGATCTTTCAAGAAGGTCGTTCGTCTTCATTAAGATTCTTCTCGAATTTCATTGACAAAGCTTGAATTGCCGGCAAAGGGTCTTTGCTCAAGCAAGAATCTCTTCCACTAATTAATAGAACAGCAAGGACAACGAAATATATGAGTCTTCTGTTTCGTTTTTCTTTGTATTTCTCTCCTATTTTTCGTTTTTTCTCATTTATTTCTTTTCAAAGTAATTCAGTGGAACGTTGTTTCTTGTCTACACCTGTGATGGGTCTTAATATTTTTCATTTCAACCAATGTTATACATTGAATTTGTTAGGAACTTAAACCAGGGCATTATGTGTGTGTGTGTGGAAGCGGAAGGAAATGAAAATAAAAGACGAAAAAGTGAGAAGTGTGGGAAAAATAATTAAAAGGAAAAGTTAAGAGAAACTGTCACCAGAAATGGGAAACAGAAGCAGCATCTGAATAGAGAGAATAGAAAATCGACATTAAAGATCAGAAAGAAAGAAACAAAGTGTTATCAAGAAAGAAAGGGTGACAAGAAAGAAAGAAAGAAAGAAAGAAAGAAAAAAGAAGGGAATGCAAAAAAAGAGAGCGGGTAAAAGAAAGAAAAAAATGAGAGAGGACAGAAAAAGAAAAAAACAAAACGAACGAAAAGGATGCAATAAAAGAAAGAAGAGGCTATAAGAAAGAAACAAGAGGATGCAACAAAGCAGCGGTTAAAAGAATGAAAGAAAGAAAGAAAGAAAGAAAGAAAGAAAGAAAGAAAGAA
>OZ010582.1:114557311-114699811 GCA_963932145.1 Acanthosepion lycidas | reverse complement strand
CAAACGATCGTCTGTCGTCTAATCGGTTAAAGGCACGTCAGGCTATATGACGGTTCTGTATAGGATACAGTTTCGATTCCTGTCGGAGGAAGATATAAGTCAAATATCGTTCATAGATGAAAGTAGATTTATACTAACACGAAAACACTGAAAAAAAAAGAAGAGATGTCATTAAACAAGCCAAAATTTCTGTAAGAAAAGGTGACTAAAAACTTATCATAGCCCACTGTATGTTATTGTGAAACGCAGTATCACTCATCCGGCATTTGCCTCAGTGAGGTAAACAAGCAAACAATGTGTGGTGAAGCTTCAACAGAAGACTAAATTTGTGTTACTATTTTATTAATTTACATGAATTTCTCTGTTAATATTCCAGGATATGTTCACCAAGATATATTGGGATATATTTCTGGCAGCCTGCAGAAGTTACGGTAATTGGTGTAAAGTATTTGTTAAGAGTACTGTCCTACATGTAGTAAAGGCTTACCTTTTATACCCGCCATATAAGTCGGCGACTAGTTTTGGAAAGATTCTTAGGCTTGAAAACTCGACTTGTACGCCGCAATTTAGGTTATCCGTGTCTCCCTTTATGTCGTTATAATTTTCATTTTAAAAGAACGCAATCCTAACTCTTCCCAAAAAAATATATCTTTCTTCTTAAAGATATTTATCTTCCGCGGACAATTTTTCGCTGCATTATATTACACAAGCCTCATTTTTTCGCAAAATATATAGAGCATGTGAAAAAAATATTTCTCTTCTAAGATAATATCACCGATTATGTCTTACGAAGTAAGCAAGTTGGAAAGCAATATAACATTGTCTTTCACTGAGAAAACGCAGGCAATTCCATTATTGAATTAAGTAAACGACGTAACCATAGAGGAAACGCATAAGTAGGTTTCGTGACGTCGAATTTGATCGTCATTTCTAGTCTATCCTCTATTACTATTCGGATCGCTATTTCTATTCTATCCCCTATCACTAGGCGGACCGCTATTCTCTATAATATTCACTATACTATTTCTCTATTCAGATCATTGTACGGTGGTTACTATTCGAGCGAATATTATCGAACAAGTACTATAGTTGTATCTGCGATTACAAAGTCTCTACTACAACGAGCATTTACGAAAGTGACAACGAGTATACGTTGACATTACAAAAGTGTCAAATGAGTGTTCGTTGACATCACAAAAAAATAATTCGTGACGCCCTGGCCATCACAAAAATGCAGAGACGCTTTTGGAATCTATCGATATATGGCATCAGTATTTCCATTTTGGACTGATCTGGCTCTTGTAAAGGAGTCTCGTACATACAGAGAACAGATGAATCATATGTACGTGTTCCACTTGGGGTCTTGGAGGAAGTGAGAGGAAGCGGGAGAAAGAGAGGACGTATCTCAACAGGTCAGCAAGTTACTTGACATCACGTGGTAGTCTGCTTTGCTCTGCTGAGGTCACTGTACGCTAAGGTATCTTCTCTCTATCTGCAACATTACTGACTATTTTCGCGCGTTTTTGGTCTTATATCAAAAACTTAAGCAAAGACAATGTATCCCTTCACGATTCCCCACTCCTGCTCAGTTTGTGTCGTTAAGGTATTGACCATTGAGACAGGTTTTGCCATTAGTGGCTTGCCTTCGCATTCTGTAAGTTGTGTTTGTACAATTATCTCTTGAATTAGCTTGATTCAAGTTATCGAACGCCTACTTGAAACTTTCCCGCATTGAAGTATCCACTTTAAAAATGTACACTAATGATAGTGCGGATTAGGTTTCTCTCTCAGTGATAACGGCTTTTATTCATTTGCTACTGTCAAACATTTGGTTGATAGATTTTGAATTGCCGAAATCTTCAAAGTTGATATCAAAGGTGAATGTCTCAGTCTCTCTTACTTCAAGAGGATCCAAGTTACACTCTAACTCCCAGCCCCAAGTGAAAAGTATCGTAGATGACTTAAGAGTTGCAAATAAGTTTGCATTTTGAAACCAACCTCTAATAACATCAATTGGTTGTAGCCAGACATTTGTGTCAATCAATGAACTGAATCTCTTTGCAGCCAATCTTCAGACTCCAACTTAAGTCAAGATGATGTCTTCAGATTTATATCTGAGGGTGAGATGCTTACAGAGAAATGAAAAGCATTGAGATAAGTGAAATAATATCTTTGAAATGTTGGTTTAACTACATAAAAATATAATGTCGAATATCAGACCAGCGCGATTAATTTCTTTACACTTATTTAAAGGTGATGGTCAGGGTATTGGCTCCTGTCAGAGAATTTCAATTCATTGATTCTTTCAATGAAAAGATTTCTTTTCTCGGATTTTGTTAACGACAAATCTCTCAAAGTCGAGATTTTTTTCTTGAATCCTGTCACAAATAAGATTTCTTTTCACGGATTATGAAAAAGAAAAGATTTAATTTCTCGAATTCTATCAAAAATAGGATTTTTTTGTCGGATTCTGACAACGAAACGAATTCATTTACTGATTTCTGTCAAAAATAAGATTTATTTTCGAGGATGATCCCAAAAACGATTTTATTTCTTGAACTATGGCAACAATAAAATTTCTTTTGTCAGATTCTGCCAAAAAACGATTTCATTTCTTGAATTATGTGAACGATTTTATTACTTAACTTCTGTCAAAAATACGATTTGTTTTCTCGGATTCAAACAAATAAACGATTTCATTTCATATCCTGATCACATCAGTGCCATAAGAAATCACCTTATAAAAACACACAGTACCACTAGTAATAGATTCAAATCCTCCGAAATATGAAAAATCCTAATCAACAATACCAAATATCCTGTACAAAAACAAATGCAAAAACGCTTATAAATTCTTGAAGACATCATAATTAAAAACTAAAAATCCCAACATAAATAAAATATCGTTTAATACTGGCAGAAACATCTTTAAAATATTCAATAACTAATTCTGTAAATAATAAATACCAATCCCACCCAATTGCTAATGAACTAATCCAGCAACACTACATAAAGAGCGAAAATATTATCTATAAAATAAAATAATAAATGACCGACTCGAAACCGAGAAATACAGTCATGATGGCGGTTGACGAAAACCGAAAGCGCTCGACAAATCACCAAGGACTAGGGTCTTTTTTCAGCAACTTAGACCCAAATATTAAAAAAAAAAGTTGCGAGAAAGCAAAAAAAAAAAAAGAGAAAAAAAGATTATTAAACTGAAAAATTCCGTAGCCATTAACAACACATGCGCCAATATATATATATATATATATATATAAATATAAAAATGAACATAGAAGTCAACACTTAGAGGCGACAGTCTGTTTCATGCTATATGCAATCGTCAAGCCACGTGTGCTTGACGATTGCATATAGCATGAAACAGACTGTCGCCTCTAAGTGTTGACTTCTATGTTCACTTTTATATTTACACACGCCCTATCTCTGATATTGAGCACTTTATTCCATAAATATAGCACACCTTAAGACTATATTTCTTTATATATATATATATATATATATATATATATATATATATATATATATATATATATATATATATTTATTACGAAATGGACAAAGTCCGACAATTTATTTATTAAAGACATTTTTATGTTTAACGTTCTTTTTATAGCTACAAGTATTTAAGTAAATGCTCTGTTATTAATAAACAGTATTAAATAACATTTACCGGCCTGAATGTCCGAGAAATTTTCATAGAAAATATTCGTCCTTAGACAGGATTAATAATAACAGAGCATTTACTTAAAATACTTGTATCTATAAAAAGAACGTTAAACATAAAAATGTCTTTAATAAATAAATTGTCGGACTTTGTCCATTTCGTAATATATGACGTCATTTGTTTACATTTGATACACCAATGAGCAGTTATGAATGTACGAGATTCATGGAAGATTGAAGTTTATAAGCAGTAAATTCGATCCTTGGTGGCCGAATCGGTTATGCACGTCAGCGTAAATGACGGTTCCGTGTAGGATGCAGGTTCGAATCCTGTCCAAGGACGAATATTTTCTATGAAAATTTCTCGGACATTCAGGCCGGTAAATGTTATTTAATGCTGTTTATTAATAACAGAGCATTTACTTAAATACTTGTAGCTATAAAAAGAACGTTAAACATAAAAATGTCTTTAATATATATATATGCGAAAATGGTGATGTATTCAACGACCGAGTAAGAGGCGCGAATCTCAGTCTACGGAATAAGCTCATATCTTAACTTGCTGTAAAAAGATATTTACATGCCCCGTACTTCTTTAAGTTACGTTAATAACAAGACTAAGCAGAATAGTGGCGTGTTGTCAATTTTACATTGCTAACCCCTGAAAGTGGTCAGCGTTCAATTTGAAATGAAATGCAAACATTTTGAAAGCTGATTCTCTAGTATGAGAAGTTCTATCTTCCGTATTTACCGCCTTTTTCCCTTTTGCTTTAAATGTTAGACGTATTAAATATCAATAAGCGAACATTTGACAATTTCACCGATTTGAAAGCTATGACAGATGAGTAAAATAGTTTCTGGGACTAATCTCTGATTATAAAGTGGAATAATATAGATTCCTTAGCAAGAGGTCATTTAGAAAAAAATATAATTCGATAACTTAAATCTGTCTGTCTTTGGAATCAAATTATAACTGAATAATGTTCAAGAATAAAATCGTTCCTTTTATTAAATGTTCTTTCCAAGCATGTATTTATTTGCAAATGCTGCATCATTGTCGTTGAGCGAAGATATTATGGAAGAATAAAAGGGAAAAAAGTTCAATTGTGAAATGACGTCACGCTTTTTGGATTCATGAGAAAATCATAAACTTCATAGTTTGAAGGAAAATTGTAAAAACTATGAAACCTGCTCCTGACGAAGGAAGGAAAAAAACGAAGGAACGAACGAATCAATGACAGCATAAGAAAGAAAGAAAGAAAGAAAGAAAGAAATGAAGAAGAACATTAAGGAAAAAAGAAAGCAAACATGAACGAGGAAGAAAGAAAGAAAGAAAGAAAGAAAGAAAGAAATGAAGAAGAACATTAAGGAAAAAAGAAAGCAAACATGAACGAGAAAGAAAGAAAGAAAGAAAGAAATGAAGAAGAACATTAAGGAAAAAAGAAAGCAAACATGAACGAGAAAGAAAGAAAGAAAGAAAGAAAGAAAGGAAGAAGAACATTAAGGAAAAAAGAAAGAAAACATGAACGAGAAAGAAAGAAAGAAATGAAGAAGAGCATTAAGGAAAAAAGAAAGCAAACATGAACGAGAAAGAAAGAAAGAAAGAAAGAAATGAAGAAGAACATTAAGGAAAAAAGAAAGCAAACATGAACGAGAAAGAAAGAAAGAAATGAAGAAGAACATTAAGGAAAAAAGAAAGCAAACATGAACGAGAAAGAAAGAAAGAAAGAAATGAATAAAAACATTAAGGAAGAAAGAAAAAAAGAAAAACAGAAAGAAAAAAGAAAGACAGAAAGAAAAAAGAAAGAAAGAAAAGAAAGAAGGAAATAAAGAAAGAAAGAAACAAAAAAGAAAGACAGAAACACAAACAAACAAACAAAGACGAACAGAAAGAAAGAAAGAAAGAAAGAAAGAAAGAAAGAAAGACAGACAAAAAGAAAGAAAGAAAGAAACAAACAAAGACGGACGAAAGAAAGAAAGAAAGAAAGAAAGAAAGAAAGAAAGAAAGAAAGAAAGAAAGAAAGACAGACAAAAAGAAACAAACAAACAAACAAAGACGGACAGAAAGAAAGAAAGAAAGAGAGACAAAAAGAAAGAAACAAACAAACAAACAAAGACGGACAGAAAGAAAGAAAGAAAGAAAGAAAGAAAGAAAGAAAGAAAGAAAGAAAGAAAGAAAGACAGACAAAAAGAAACAAACAAACAAAGATGGACAGAAAGAAAGAAAGAAAGAAAGTAGAACGAAAGAAAGAAAGAAAGAAAGTAGAACGAAAAAAAGAAAGAAAGAAAGTAGAACGAAAGAAAGAAAGAAAGAAAGAAAGAAAGAAAGAAAGAACGAAACAGAACATAATAAATAAAGAACGAAAAACAGGAAAGAAAACAAAGAAATGGCAAAAAAAAACGGCACATACAAATTGCATTTTATTCTTGCACAAAGAAAGAAAGACAGAAAGAAAGAAAGACAGAAAGAAAGACAGAAAGAAAGAAAGAAAGAAAAGGATGAAAAATAATGATGATGAAAGAATCAAAATGAAAGAAAATTAAAAAAAAGAAAGAATGTGCATAAAGAAAATTCGGAAGAAAATAAACGCTGCATTTGCCGCTTGCGAAATAACGTAAGGAAATAAAAAGAAAGAAAGAAAGAAAGAAAATGAAACCTTGAAAACTCGAAAGAAAGAGGAAAAGGCCTGAGACGGAAAAACAGAAAGAAAAGAAAACAAATAAACCTTGCATCTCTTGACTCGTCTCATAAACGTCAAATTGCAATGTCACGAGAATATTTATGGGTTAATATTTCTAAGTAAATATTTAGACGATGCGAGGATTTGAGATTTTATGAGGTTACCATCGCATTGCGCGTCGTACAGACACGTCTCGCGTTTTATTAATGCTTACCAATGAGTTCTGTATTACCACACCCCTGTTTGAACTGGTGCTCTTCCTCAATAAATGTCTGTGTACTTAGGTAGATATTTACTAACCTAAGTTTGGTACAAAGCCACAAATTAGATTAATTTGCAAAACATCGCTCCATGGTCGAGGCTTTATTTATTCTACACTTTACAGGCGCTGCCATAAAGGGCAACAAAACAGAATTTAAAAAAAAAAATCATTAAAAATTGTATATCTTTCTATCTCTCTTTCTACCTCTCTCTTTCTTTCTACCTTTCTCATTCTGTTTCTAACTCTCTCTTCTCTCATTCTCTCTCTCTCTCGATCTCTATTTCTAGATTTCTCGCTGTAACTTTATGTAAATTTCCTTCAGGACGTAAACTATCATGGCTCTCCAAATATTCCTAGGCTTACAGCCATATCACGTTGAAACACCGGTTCCCGTACGATACCCAAAGTTAAGCAACGTTGAGCCTAGACAGTACGTTGATAGGTGATTGTTTGGGCTTGAAAGCGCAGGTGGTGTAACAGTTAAACCCTCGGAATTTTTAATCGGAGAGCCGAGTTCCAATTACACTTAGGTTCTTTATATTTATATTTTGTTTTATTTTTCACATACGCGAAAATACGATTGCGAAAAGTATGAATTAACCCTTTTCCCCCAAATATGGTTTAATAATTAGGACGTATATCAGTAGATGATTAATATCACAAAATTCTTTCAACCTAAAACTATTTCCTGGCTTTAAATAACCAGCAAAATTGAAAAACTGTAAAAAAATAAATCAATCAAATCCGGATATCTACTAAAAATAACGGTCGAAGTAATATATATATATATATTCGACGTATGATGGTCAAGCAGATCAGTTCCTAAGAAACCACAGCCCGACAAGAGCACATAAGATTTGATTATAGTGATGAAGGTTTCGTGCTGGACCATCCACACTTTTTGAAGGGACGAATACAGAGAACTGGTGCACTACGTGCCACAAGGCAAACACTCTTCGTAGGTTTTGAATTCAGAGTTGTCCTTCTCCTAAACCAGTTGCCATCCAAGACTATAGAACCCAGTCCGGTAGCTGGAGGAAGAAGAAGATTCACACCTTTCCCAAATAAGTGAAAGTAATGGCTTGTACTGAAATTCGAACTCGGCTCTCCGATTCCACAATCCAAGCTGCTATCCATTACTCCACCGTACGGTACGGTACGGTACGGTACGGTACCGTACCGTACCGTACCGTACCGTACCGTACCGTACCGTACCTAATCTAATCTAATCTAATCTAATCTAATCTAATCTAATCTAATCTAATCTAATCTAATCTGTGTGTGTGTGTGTGTAAATTAGAATTATATACAGTTCAAATATATTTATTAGTCCGACAAAATGATAAATAATCCTACAGATTGATAAAGTGTCGTCACTCCTTAGATTCGAACTCCACACGTTTAACAATTCGAAATCCCGAGAAAGTTGATTAACCAATGAAGATCAAACATCATGAAAATAAAGATACCAGCTTTTCTTTCTTCGTTTTCTCCATAACTCATTCTTTGATAAATGAATGTTATCTTGAATGGCCACTCTTCTAGATCATTTTGCATAAGTGCTGTTTTTCCACGGGGCTCTATCCTTGGACTTATACTGTCCCTAATTTTCCAAAACGTCCTTCCTGATGTCATCAGTTCGCAACTCGGTATCCATGCTGATTACACAACCTTTTAATTAAATAACAAGTTAGATCGGTTCGTTAAAGTCAAATTAGCAGATGATCTAAAATATTGCCTACAATCTGTTGATAAACTGTGGCTTATTTATTTTAACGCCTCAAAAACGTACCCATCTAATTTATTCATCTGAGAGAACACCTTTCACCTTCCATTAGTATGGCCGATGCTAACCTCAATGAAAGAGACAAATTGTTGCGTTTTCTGAAAGAGGAAAGATACGTCAGTACGTGACCGCTAAAACGAGTTCAGAACGGTTTTAACGGTCACGCACTGACGCAGCGTTCCTCACTCTATTTGTAGGAAATGTAACTTTCAGATAACACAACAATTTGTCTCAGACAATAATGAATACTACAATATTTATTTTGTAATAAGCAATACCCTGATGATGACATGGATATGTCGAAAGTACTCGGAAAAAAAAGAAATATGTATCAACACCGCGATATTCTCTCGTCCTTCAATAAGGACACCAAAAAGCTTATTCGCGAGTATGGAAGGTACTTATCGAAAATAAGTAGACAGAACATGTCTAAAGTATACAACGAAACATGTCTTATATATATATATATGTGGGGGGGGTATGTGTTATTACCAAGGCAGACTGTGAAGGAATCAACGTTTTGGAGGTACTGTGTTCTGTGAGAACAATTTTTCGAAGCCATCTGCTCTGTTCTGCATTGTCTGCGCTAACAATCGTTGCAAACCAATGATGCGATATTTAGCGAAAATATCTGGTGACAGGAGAGAAAAAAGATTAATGCCTTTTTTTCCCAGAGAAATTAAACTTAAATGAACAAAAGCAACTGGAAAAAAGAATGATACGTTTTTGTTCAGATATTGCACCACTCTGCCAGTCATAATGTTAAAGTCAAACAGATAGATAGATAGATAGATAGATAGATAGATAGATAGATAATGTGTAGACTAACACAGCTGGACAGACACAGAGATAAGAAAAGTGATAGATAGATAGATAGATAGATAAGGATCGTAAATAGATTGGAGAGGATATAACGAGAGATTATAGACATAGATAGATAGATAGATAGATAGATAGATAGATAGATAAGGAAAATAAATAGATATAGGGAGGATATAGACATAATGTACATCTGAAATATCAAATATAAATAAATAAATACTTTCATAAAAAACATTATTATTTTTTTTAATTTGCAAATTTATATATATATATATATATATATATATATATATATATATATATATATAAAAGTGAACATAGAAGTCAACACTTAGAGGCGACAGTCTGTTTCATGCTATATGCAATCGTCAGGCCACATATATATATATATATATATATATGTGAAAAGTCTGTGTATATAAATATATATATATATATATATATATATATATATATGTGTATAATTATTTATATATTATATGCGTGGTATTTATTAGAAAGCGCTCAATATCAGAGATAGAGCTAACATATATGGTTGGATAGATGTGAGCTTGTGACCCTGGGTTTCACGCTTTAGCGATCGTCAGACAAGCTCACATCTATCCAACCATATATATATATATATATATATATATATATATATTATATATATATATATATATATATATATATATATATATATATATTGATGCATGTTTCATTAAATAATATAGACATGATTTATATCTTTATTTTAAGTAAGTTCCTTTCATATTGGCTGATAAGCTTAATAACATTATCATTGAAAGACGAAGGGAAATGACCATATTGATACATGTTTAAATCCAATCTAAGCTTTCGGTTTACATAAGCTATTATCAAAGATGACAATTACTTTTCAATATATGAAGCCATACTTGACGAAACGATAATCTGTTTTTGTTGCATGAAAAATTTCAAAGCAACGACTAACTAGTGTATATTAGACGCGTATATATATGAAAACAATTTTAGGAAAATCTTACAAGGTGGAAAAATATTATATATATATATATATATATATATATATATATATATATATAGACCCTATCTGGCAAAAGTGCTCAATGCATAGATGAATGATAGGTTTTTAGATGTGAAAGGAGAAAATGTCCATATAACTAAATATGTCCGCAAATCCTTGGTTTTTTAGTTATTTACTGTAGACGGCGCTGTGTTGATATACATACTAGGTTACATTGGTCATTGGTGTACATTTGCGGCTAGTCTACATTCAACGTTTAACGTGTGTAGTAGTTGTGAGTTAACTGAGATGTGTTCAGTTTAAAAATGGCTGGATATTCATATCGTGTGCAAGCAGATATGATTTTTACATAAGGTCGCGCGTGTGGTAATAGATGCGAGGCTGCACGAACTCAGACGAGAAAAAGCTTCTTGCGCGACACAGATAACCAAC
The DNA here is from genome assembly GCA_963932145.1 of Acanthosepion lycidas. Taxonomy (NCBI): domain Eukaryota; kingdom Metazoa; phylum Mollusca; class Cephalopoda; order Sepiida; family Sepiidae; genus Acanthosepion; species Acanthosepion lycidas. The sequence goes on along the minus strand of OZ010582.1, from coordinate 114,689,138 downwards.
GGTCCTTGAACTCGAGGTAGCTATTGATTCAATGGAGTTGTTCCCCTTAGATCAGTGAAAAATCTAAGAGCAAGAAGGCGCATTGAGGCGCTCTAGTGAAGATTAGCCTCTTTCTTAAACATTAGCACTTGACCTAAAGTTATTGCGATGAAATTGTCCAGCGAATCATCGACGCGGCAATCTGGAATAAAGTTGCAGTTGCTGAGAAAAAAATAAACTATTAAAAATTGGAATACAGGGGAAATAACGGTGATTCGACTCGATGTGCGTAACATGGCGTGACCTAGCCTGAAATCTAGAACTAAAGAATGGATTTCGTGTAAATGCTCTATTGAGAGTCAGAGCATTTTACCGTATGGAAGAAAGAAGATCGTGTTGCGCCAATCTTCCAAGTAGTAACGATCAGCTTCTTTTCAAATAAGCAATATTTGGAATCCTTGCCTTACCAACGCTTGAACAACGTCCACAGGTGCCACGGGCAAATAAGTCACTATCTTCGTCAACAAGCAGTGCTATAAATGCATAGATTCCGACATTATTAAATTTAATCTTCTTTGGCGGGTAAACTTTCTACTAGCGAAATTTCACGTTTTATTCTTTAGATCTATTTTTTTCTCTTTCGACTCTTTGATTTTTTTTTCTTTTCTATTTTTTCTTTTCTTTTTTAACGAGATTCAGATTGAGAGTTTACAAACATTTTTTTTTTCTCTGCTGAACGCGTCTGAGGTTTGAAGATCCTTTTTGGCCCTAAAGCCTCATTTCCACTTCAACAAGGAGATAATAAATAAAGAAGACAGACAAATCCGTGCTCTCACTCACTTTTACTTTCGTTCCTCTTCCCCCCCATCTCTCTCTCTCTCTCTGACTCGTCATTTCCTCAAAAAGAAAAGAAAAGAAGACGTGTTCATTCGCATGCAAATTTTCCTTGCCACTAATACATGTATAAACCCCCAAGAAACAAACCGCCACAGTTTGACTTTCTAATTTAATAAACCAACAAACGTCTGAGCAATGAAATAAATATGTGCTTAAGTTGCTTAATAATATACGACATTCTTTCTTTCTCTCTCTCTCTCTCTCTCTCTCTCTATATATATATATATATATATATATATATATATATATATATATATACATACATACATATATATAATTACATGAATCATTCATACAAAAAACAAATATAAATTAAACTGCACCTATAATCGAAATTATATATATATATATATATATTATTTTTGCACCAACCTAATATATGTATATATTTGTGTGTATGCGTCAGCAATTGCATACTTACATACGATTGTATTTTTAAAATGATATATATAAACATATCTATACATATATATTACTTATTTTAGTATATTAAAACATGTTATGAAAAATCACTACACAATTACAATTACGTTTCAACAGCGTAAATGTGTCTCATCAGGCGATCTTAAACTACTGGCGAGTCGGAACCTAATCAGTAGCGGCGCTATAACGAGTCTAGTCAGTTTCTTCTCCGCCACCCGATGGTCCAGTGGTATGACGCTTGCGTTTGATCGGAACGGTCAGGGTGCGATTGTCGCTAGTGGATGTACACTGCTGATGGGTCCGAAATAGAACGAAACGGCCGTCCAGTGCTTTCTGCTAAGGATGGTTCTAGAATCGATGGATTACTATATATCTATATCTATATCTATCTATCTATCTATCTATCTATCTATCTATCTATCTATCTATCTATCTATCTCTCTCTCTAACTATATATATATATATATATGTGTGTGTGTGTGTGTGTGTATGTGTGTATATGTATGCGTGTGTGCGTATATATGTGTGTGTATATATATGTGTGTGTATATATATATATATATATATATAGATATATATATATATATATATATATATATATATATATATATATATATATGTAGGGTGTATCAAAAATAATTTTACAAATTTGAGGGCGGGTTCCTGACGCCAAAGGTAAAATTTTCGTATAAACTCTTGAACAAAAGGCCATCAGCAACTGATAACTAATGTTGAAAACGTCCTACGCTTTCTTCTACTTCTTCTACACACGCATGCACACGTCGGATCATTGAATGGTGGACACCTTCATAGTCTGCTTATGCTTTCGCAGGCCCCCATGACACGTTGATGAAGGGTCTTATAAATGTCTACAGCATAAACCGATTACTTTAGGTGGCCCAACAGATAAAAATCCAAAGCATTGAGTTTGGGGGAACATGCAGCTTATGGAACTAATACATCCCTACCTATCCATCTTTCCTGATAGATGTTAGCCAGTGCACCGTAAACAATATGACAAAAATGTGCTGGAGACCAATCATACATGAACCACATGAGTCTTCATATTAGCAAGGGTACATCCTCTAGCAGGTCTGTGTGTTGTTCGAAGTAAAGTTCCTGTAGACGTGATGGAAGAACATATGGACCTACCAGACAGTCACCTACAGTTCCAGCCTCCGCAGTAATCGTAAACAGATGCTAAGCCTGTATGGCACCATGGGGATTCCGACTCGCCCACAAATGTTGGTTCTGTAAATTTATTATTCCATGTCATCCAAATGTCGCTTCATCCGTAAGCAAGAATGGAGAGACAAAGAGCGGATCGGATTTGTGCAATAGACCATCGGCAAAAGTTCTCCCGTGCTGAGTGATCAGAGAATGAAAGAACCTGCACACGTTGCAAATGATACGGATACAGGAGCTGCTCTTGAAGTACCCTCCATGTGGTACTATGAGATGTATGACATGCCAGGGCCACTTGATGTGTGCTTATAATTTTAAGCATAATGTAATTGAAATAAAATAGTCTTGATGAATCGGATAGCCGAGTTCGAATTCTAGTCGAATCTATTACATTCACTTACGTGCTAATGCCATTGGGAAATGTATGAATCCTCTCCACCCAGCTATGGGTAAATAACAGGAAAGACTTGCATGGCAACTGGTCTACTGCAGAAAGGAATGACAACCTACTACGGGGAAAACATCTACCTGGAAATATCATACAAGGCACATAATTAACTGATTGACACTACCAAAGTATGGAAATTGTTCAACATTTATCAGGTCTAGACCGAAAGTACAGATAACACTTTAAGAAGTTTTAACTTTGTTCCTCAGGATGATGAGTTAATTTTCGTTGACGCATGAATCACTGTCGTGGATAGCGGTTCGGATTGAGGCATCGGAGAGCCGAGTTCGAATTCCAGTCGAATCCATTACATTCACTTATGTGCTAATACTCTTGGGAAAGGTATGAATCATCTTCTTCGCCCACCAGCTATAGGTAAATTGCAGGAGACAGCTAATATGGCCATTACAACGCGATTCGTATTTTCTTGTTTTTCACTACTCAATTTTTACATCAGCATTATCATATGTTTCGATTTGTGCCATATATATATATATATATATATATATATATATATAATCAAATGGATGAATATAGGTAAATGTATGCGCAAGCGTTCGTATACAAATACATATATATATACACTATAGTGTAAGAAAAAACAGTATCCATTGTTAAGTAGCATTCTATTTAAAATATTAAAAAAATATATACCTAATGCCCAACATTGATTGAACAACAATGAGTTACATGCTGTCTGCCATCGTCTGGTACAATATACACACACACACATATATATATATATATATATATATATATATATATATATATATATATATATATATATATATATATAATATTTGATAAACGTATAGTTTTAATGTATTCTATATATATGGTTGATAGAGCGTAAGCAAATATAAAATTGGACGCTGATAAACAGGTTGCTTCATGCTTCAATGCCATCTTCAGACCATGTCTCTGCTTGATTTTGACCTCAGTATCTATCTATCTATCTATCTATCTATCTATCTATCTATATATATATATATATATATATATATATATGCATATATATATATATATATGTGTGTGGGGGGTTGTATGCGTGCTTTTGTGTGTGTCGCTGTGTGTGTCGGTGTGTATGTGTGTATATGTTGGTACTTGTGCGGCATTATGATATAAACAGTTGTCGTTTTATTTTTTCGTAGATATGGCATTCACTCAAAATGTGGCTTTATCGCAAAATTTCATACATATATATGTGTGTGTGTGCGTGGTGTGTGTGTGTGGTGTGTGTGTGCGTGTGTGTTTATAGTATAGTAGAATATGAATTAGAAGCGTTATATTCCAGAAATAAACTAGTATATGTGAATACATACATACATATATATATATATATTTATATATATATATATATATATATATATATATATATGCATACATACACACACACACACACATATATATATGTATATATACCTATAAATAAATAAATATATATATATATATATATATATATATATATATATATATATATATATATATATATGTATGCATATAATATAATAAATAATTCTGCTTCTTTCAAATATGTCTTTTGATCTTGAAAATAAAGCTAATCCATCATATGCCCAAGTAAATGAATGGCAAAAGAAATTGAACATAGAGATTCAGGTTTAATATACGTCATTTGTGCCATATAGCAACACTCATAATTATAATTATGTGTATTTGTGTGTATTTATGTATGTGTCTGTATGTGTGTTTGTGTCAATGTGAAACAGTTTGTAAGTGGAGAGTTCTGACCAGATTTTTTTTTTATATTCTACAATAAACCCGCTACGTGTCATTGCTAAGCTTCTCATGACGTAATGTGGGAAGAACCCGGATGCGAGAAAATCTTGCGAAATATCTTCAGTGTAAATCCGATGAAAGCAACAAGTAAAATTCCTTCCACATTCTATCTTTACTTATATTCGTTATTAAAAATGTTGTTCTTTTTATTTATTTATTTAGCATTTGAAATATATTTCTGGTTTGTTGTTGTTGTTGTTGTTGTTGTTGTTATTATTATTATTATTATTATTATTATTATTATAGTTGTTGTTTCTGCTGTTGCTGCTACTACTGCTGCTTCTGCTGCTGCTAGTGATTTATTCATTTTCTTATTGATTATTCTTTTTTCTAACATTTATTTTGTCGGCTTCAAAGTTCCTTTTCTTTTTCGGGATTTCAACACATTTCATTTTAATCCTTCGAAATCTATCTATCTATCTATCTATCTATCTATCTATCTATCTATCTATCTATCTATATCTATATATATATATATATATATATATATATATATATATATATATATATATATATAGTTAAACTTGGAGAACCAGACAAACCTACTAAGGTTTCACCTAAGCGGATCGCCAGTCTTCCCTGACGATCCGCTTAGATGAAAACATGATAGGTTTGTCTGGCTCTCTAGGTTTAACTAAGCCTGCTCTACTTATTGTATCGAGCACTTTATTTAGTTATTTTGCTTACTCTTATCGGTTTTTTTTTCTTTGGACTTTGGACATGCATCCTAGACAATTACTTTCGGCTGACGTACATGTTCTTGGTTCTTTCTTTTTTATACCTTTTTTCCCCTTTTTGGTATTGGTTTGATTATTCGCAAATCAAGACACCGAAGGTTTTCCGGACGAGTATAATTTCTATACTTTAAGATTATTACTAATATATATATATATATATATATATATATATAGATAGATAGATAGATAGATAGATAGATAGATAGATAGATACACCTAGTGAGCCAGACAAACCTACCTAAGTTTCACCGAAACGGATCGTCAGGGAAAGTCGGCTTTGAGAGTATATATATATATATATATATATATATATATATATATATATATATATATTACTACTATAGGAGGCATGGTTGGTAGCGGCTCTGACTTGGTAACGGTATAAATCCTCTTCTTCCGGCTAATTAGCAGGGCATACTGGGCTCTATAGCCTTGTATAGCAACTGGTCTGGGAGAAGGACAACTAAATTCAAAACCTGCAGGAAGGTTGTGTGGTTCTTTGTAGTCCAGGTCTATTTGTCCAGAATGGTGTGGTTGGCTTTGCACAAAGCCTTCATCACTATAATCGCATATATGCTGGTGTCTGGCTGTCGGTTCCTAGGAAGTGAGTTGCTTGACCCTCATACGGGAAAGTCCGCCATTACTACCACTACTACTAATAATAATTATACATTTATTCTCGCCGTTAGCAGAAATTTCAGTTTGATGCACGAGGCAATCGTCTGCACCTGAACATTGCCTCATACATAAAGCTCAGAGCTGTAGCAAACGGTATAGAAGTAGCGCTTATTATTTTTGTTTTTTAAATAATGATTCCTTCGCGACACAGAAATTACTGTATTTAGAAATTTAACTCAAAGATTTAAAGATAATTTCAATATTAAATTTAAAATTTAGAGTACAGTATCATTCTCAAGCGATGTTTAGAATAACTAACTGAAGAAATGTTTTATTAATTTATAGATTGGAATGTTTATCATAAATTTAATTCTGAATTTTAAGTTTAATATTGTAATTAATCTTTAGGACTTAAGTCAATTTTGATTTCAGTGTCCCGCTGGAATTATAGTTTTTAAAAATAATTATAATACACACACACATACATACACACATACATACATACATACATACATACATATATATATATATATATATATATATATATATATATATATATATATGTATATGTATGTATGTATTAACAGTGTCCGAAGATATATGATGCATCTATCTATATATTTCTCTTCATTATCTATCTATCTATCTATCTATCTATCTCCTGTCTGTCTTTCTACCTGTCTGTCTGTCTGTATCTCTCTTTATATATATATATATATATATATATATATATATATATATATATGTGTGTGTGTGTGTGTGTGTGTGTGTGTGTGTGTGTATGTATGAGCATATAGGAGGGTGAAGTAGTGGATAGTGACTCGGATTGAAGAATCGGAGAGCCGAGTTGGAATTCAAGTCGAACCTATTGCATTCACTCGCTAATACCCTAGGGAAAGGTATAAATACTCTTCTTCTGTCTCCAGCTATGGTTAAGCAGGACAGACTGGGTTCTATGGTCTTGGATAGCAACTGTTCTAGGAGAAGGACAACTTTGAATTCAAAACCTGTGAAGTGTCGTTTGGGGACCGTGTGACACGTAGTGCCCCAGGTCGCTATATACAGTCCATCAAAAAGTGCGGTTGCTTCTGCACAAAGCCTTCACCACTATATGTGCTGGTCGGTTCCTAGGAACTGAGCTGCTTGAATACGACGTTAGAGTGCACCACCATATATATATATATATATATATATATATATATATATATATAGGAAGTATATAGATAGAATATATATATATATATATATATATATATATATATATATATATATATATATATATATATATATATATTCGTGTGTGTTTGCATTGAAAGCATATATATATGTGTATATATATTGTTTCTATATTATTAGGTTGGTGCAAAAATAATGACGTAATAATGTCGTTTTTTGACGTATTTCTAACGTCAAAAAACGACATTATTGCGTCATTATTTGTGCACCAACCTAATACTTAAAATATATTGAAATATATTAAAATATTAAAAATAACAGGAAACATATTAACATATATATATGTATATATATAAATATAAATATAAATATAAAAGTGAACATAGAAGTCAACACTTAGAGGCGACAGTCTGTTTCATGCTATATGTAATCGTCAGGCCTGACGATTGCATATAGCATGAAACAGCCTGTCGCCTCTGAGTGTTGACTTCTATGTTGACTTTTATATTTACATACGCTCTATCTCTGATATTGAGCACTTTATCCCATAAATATAGTACACCTTAAGACTATATTTCTTCATATATATATATATATATATATATATATATATATATATATATATATATATATATATATATGTATGTATGTATGTATTTATGTATTCGTGTGTAATAAAATTTTCGTGAGAGTGTATGTGTATGTTCTTCTTTCTTGTGTTACACCCTCTCTCTAGATCTTTCATACATTTCCCTCTCACACTTGTTTCTCACTCCCACACATAAACTCTCACTAAAATTTTGTTTTTTATACCCGGAGTTATATTTTCCGATTTCTTTTTGAATTTGTAGGTCTGAAGAATTGGATTGTGATTACGATTCCAATGTAATAAATTATAACCATGGAATATTAGTGCTTGATCCTTTTTTATTATATTCTTACTCTGTTCTGGACAATGAGTTCCTTCTGGATTCTATCCTCTTAGGAATTTATATATATATATATATATATATATATATATATATATATATATATATATATATATATACAAAAGTGAACATCGAAGGCGACAGTCTGTTTCATGCTCTATGAAACAGACTGTCGCCTCTAAGTGTTGACTTCTATGTTCACTTTAATATTTACACACGCTCTATCTCTGATATTGAGCACTTTATCCCATAAATATAGCACACCTTAAGACTATGCTTCTTCATATATATATATATATATATATATATATATATATATATAAATGTTTGCAACTAACTGATTTTGGTGCAGAACAGTAATGAAGAAGGCTTTTTCTGTTGCGTCAATCTCTTAAATCATAATGGCTTACCTGCATGCTTAGAAAAGCAGCTTGTGATATAAAGCACTTTATTTAGGCTAAAATACCGGACCGATCCCTGTGGCTCTTAGGAAATACGCTTCTTTTTCAACCCCGGAGAGGATTCTGCATCTCCACGGGTGTTTCTTTATGTGCGTGTGCGTGTATTTTGTTTATGTGTGTGGTGGGCGTTTGTTTATGTATTTGTTTGTCTTAGTTTGGAGACAATTGATACTATCATTTTGGTTTGTTTTGTTTTGATTATTGTGGAGTTGCGGTTCTCTCTCCGATCCAACAATGGATCGTTCCTCCAATGCTCTCAAGAGAAATATTAATCCATCCCTGTCTGTCCACCATTTATCTGGATTACCTCTCACCAATCCATTTCATTTGGTCAGTTCTAAAGCGTTGTTTTGATTATCCACCGAGGTCGAATCAAGGAAGCAAGCGAGGACTCTTGCCCCGATCAGCCTCGCAAGATTAGACGTACATGTAACAAAATATCATATTCGCGTCGCACTGTCAGTGAATCTTCCAGATAAATAAGTAATTTCATCATCGGAATGAAGTTAATAATAAATAATAATCTGATTTTCTGAAGAAGAAGAAAACAAAATGGCAACCCAGGTTAAAAGGGACAAGTAAGCGACGTTCGTTTCATTTATTCCTTGAGTTGTCTCTGCGAGGCAGCGAGCAAAGACTTTTTGCAAGCAGAAATCGAAAAACAAGGTAAGCCGATTTTCTGCAGGTTCCACTGACAAAAAGAAAGTTTCGCGTATCGCTTGGCGAGATTATAACAAGAAAAGAAAAGATTCGTTGTATTGATGGCGTATCAACAAGGATCTTCTCACCGCAGCGAAGAAAGGATGAAATTAAAAATACAGACAGATTAGTCCCCGGCTTTTTTTTTTTTTTTTTTACTTTTTTTTTTTACTTTTTTTTTTTTTTTTACTTTTTTTTTTTTTTTCCTTCTATGCATGAGTCAGCTTTGCACACGGAACATCGCCCAAGTCAAATCGGGAGCTGAAAGATGGCATCGATGCAAGAAACAAGACATTTCTCAAAGCTCGGATGATTTATTTAATCAAGAGATGAAATGTTCAAAGTCCAGTAGATGAACATAACCTCTTTTTTTTTCTTTTTCTTATCGAGGTTTAATGAAAAGCTTGAAGACGTCTTATAAATTATTTTCGCTGAAACCATTCGAGTATGTATCATGTGCATGCTAAGAAGTAATTCTAAAGTTATGTCATTCTCATATCAACAAAATTACCAATCATGAGTACCAAAGTCTGTCAGTGTAAAGATTTAAATATTTTTATTCTTTGTAAATCATAAGGACATATCCAGAAGTGTGGTTGTTGCGATTACAAGTCGGACTTCCGAACATAATATATAAATCATCACTTGCTCTATCATTTGCTCATAGAAGGGACGTAAAGAAAAAATTGGATTCATGTATTTTGCAAGTTAATTACTGCAAAAATCATTACTAGCGTAGTGGATTCAAGCTTGACAAAACATCAGACGTCGCTACGGGACAGAGGCAGAAATTTGTTATTATTGATTGATTGACTTGTTTTTTACGGCTTATCATCCCTTTTCAGATTATTTACAGCTAGAAAATATTTTTAGATTGTAAGTTTTTTTTTAAAGATTTTAATGATTTAGTCATACAATTCTAATTAACCCATAGCTGGGGAGAAAGAGATCTAGAATTCATACCTTTCAAGGGGTATTTACGCGTAAGTGTATATAATGAACCTGACTGCTATTGAAACTCAGCTCTCAGAATCCTAATTCTGAGCCGTAATCCATTACACCACCCGCACATTCAAGCTCATAGCACATTGTATTCCCAAGCGGTTATCCATCTAGGTAATGATCAGGCTCGATATTGTTTAACACCAGTGATCTTACGAGAACCGGCGCTTCAACGTGATATGGCGATAATCTGAGAAACATGTTAAATATCGAGAATAGTGGATAGTCAACACGTTTATCTGGTAGACCATTGGTAGTATAGTGAGCTTTATCAGCTGACTCATTATTTTGACCACTTGTCAGACAAATGACAATTGTAATGAAATTATTAACTCTGTCCTTATTAGAAAACGCGCCGCATATATTAACCGAACAACTAGGGTACTACTGTCTGTTGAAATTTATAAAATCTTTCTAGTAAAACAAATTTTCGGCAAAATGAGTTTCTGAATTCGACTTATCGTTCTTTTTATTATGAGCAGGGGTTGCCTTCCTAACCTTTTGTTTGAAGTAGTGTGGAATGTCAACACCTTGATTATTCCATTATTTTCTCATCGAGTTTACATGTGATATCTATTTTTGATGTTACGCTTATTGAAAGATATGGTCTCTATTATTTGGTATTGTTCTTTGATTGTGATTCGATCTATTTATCGTTTTCATTTATGTATCTGTCGAACCTTCTCTCTACGTATTATTTTTTCATTTTTTTAAATTTTATGTCCGCGATATTTTCAATTGAGTTTCCTTTGAGTTTGTGTATTTGTATAGCTTCAACATAGACAATGTGTTTGCAACAGAAATCAAGAATATTATTATTAGTAGTATTAGTTGTTTGGTTGGTTGGGTTTTATGGCATATCAACCACTGTGGATCATTTAATGCCAAATCAAGGCATATATATATATATATATATATATATATATATATATATATATATATATATATATATACACACACACATAAACACACACACACACACACACACACACATATATATATATATATATATATGTATATACACATATGCCTATACATATATTAAATATACAGTACTATTAAACATATAGCTGGCAACATTATTTTTTCCCAAAAACGTATAGCTGGCAACATTATTGTTTCAAAAGTGTATAGCTGGCAACATCACCGTTTCAAAAACGCATACCTGGCAACATTATTGTTTCAAAAACGTATAGCTGGCAACATTATTTTTCAAAAAAAAAAACGTATAGCTGGCAACATTATTGTTTCAAAAACGCATACCTGGCAACATTATGGTTTCCAAAACGTATATCTGGCAACATTATTTTTCCAAAAAAACGTATAGCTGGCAACATTATTTTTCCGAAAACATTATCTGAGGCCTTGCTGTTGGATGTAGTTCATCGCCATACCCAGGACGCGGATGTAGTTTACCGTCATACCCAGGACGTATAGTATTAGTAGTAACAGCAGTAATAGTGATGGTGATATTAGCCGTTTTCTTATAAGGAAATGTCCAGCATTCATTGACTAAGCAGCCAATATTATTGTCGGTTGAAAATCATAAAATCATTCTATTAAAACAATTTATGGAGCAAATAGGTTTCTCATATCTACTAAATGTTATCGCTCTTTCTATTTTTGATAGGAGTTTCCTTCCTAATCTTTTGTTTGAAGCACTGTGGAATATCAACATCCTGATCTTCGATCTACATGTGTTATCAGTTTTAGTTGTGATGTAGTTTCTGTTATTTGGTACAATTCTTTATTTGTGAATCTGCAGCGCCAGTCCACGAGGTTCAAAGAAGGATTCTATCCGCTAAGACCTATAGAATTAATCGCTAGGAGCCATTTTTGACCACTGATCAGAGAAATCTGTTGTATACAGCTGACATTTTATATATTTCTGGATATAATTCACGACATACATGATATCCATATTAAAGCCTCGATTAGATGTGGTTATTCAAGAACAGCACTCGGGGTTAAGTTTACGTTTGCTTTTATACCAACTTGCAATGTTGGGCAAAACAAACCCCTATTGCAGTCTATTCTATGTTCAATTTCCTTCGATACTAAATTTGTTTAAACTGATCCATATACTGAGGTATTTGAAGTGTTTAGTATTTACTAATTCTCCATATTGAATTCTTATAATAGATTCAGCTCCAGTTGGTGATAGGTTATTTTAAACTCTTTTCACCCGTTTCATGTCCCGTCATAAACGATACATTAAGCTCACATCTGCCGATTCTTCTTCTTATATATGCCAGGTGACCATGAGGCCGAGGAGGCTTTCTCTTCTACTTCCTCTCTTGTCGAACTATTTGCCTCCAGGCGGAGAGGAATCCAGACAAGGCCATGCCGAAGGGCAGAGTCTCGTTTTGGGAGTTAGATAAACTCGACCCCGTGTATACGCGTCTACGAGCAATTTTTGCCCGAGCCTACAGGCTCGGAACGCCTGACGTTAAAACTGACCTTGTGTCACATCTTGTCTTGTGGGGAAGTTGGTAAATAGATAAGTGATCACGACTCTCTACAACTTCCTATCTTATCCTTAGCAGTTTTTCTTGATTTGTTAATGCTCCCACCTCCCAGTTCGCAGAAACTCTTTATGCAAATGGCCTGGTGCCTTTTCCTTACTCTCTTGCTCTGTGGGTGTTATGTTTTGCAAGCCCTACTTCCTCATTATGTTTACAATGAATTTCAGCCGTCTTTTTTCTGATCCTAGAGTGTAAGTCTGTTCCATTTTTTTCCTCGTTGCCCACCTGCTCAGTCCACGGAATTCTCAGTATCCTTCTGTAGAGCCACATTTTTGTTGCCTCCATGTTTTCCTCGTCCGTCGGGAAATTGTCCAGCATTCAATGGCATCTACCGAGACGACTTGATAGAAATAATAGACATGAATATGTTGTGAAACTTTGCGTATAAATATTTTCAACAGGAATTCTTTTTTAGTCTTTAAAATTCATCTTAGAATATTACTGCCATATATGGTCCCTGAATTTTTCCTGGAGCTACTTCATAAGATCCAAAGAAGAATCAGCAATATTATTCGTCCTGATCTGGCGGCTTAGCATCAGTCATTTGTCTACCGCTGTAATGTTGCATCTCTGTGCATTTATTTCATCGTAATTGTACGCTATGGTACCTAGACTGTATCAATTTAATACTAGACTGGCGGGGACATCTAATCGGTTTATACTTGATCTAGCTAGATGTAACTTCTATGCTAATTGTTTCTTTCTCGCACTTCTCGCTTGTACAACTCCCTCCCGGTTCCTTACATTCCAAGCAACTTTAATCTTTAAAAATTTAAATTCAATTGCTATCTATTTTCCTCTTGATTGCTCTTTTATTTTTCTCGTCATTACTAATCTTTCTGTTCCTAATTCTTACACACCTTGTAACCCTTTTGCATACTAGTGGCTGTACTCTCTAGTTTGGGGTGATACAGATAAAAAAAATCTAAGCTACACCAAGTCAAAATGAAAACAAAATTTAGCAGTAATAATGGCTTGTTTCGATTCGGCTTCATATTTAATACATTCAGCAAATGGATGTCAATATTAACACAAATGCATTTACGTGGTCTTGATTCCCAGCTAATTGCAATTTCGAAAGTGGGTAAAAACCTTAAATACCCCATCTGACCGCACTCGAAGGCTTTCCTTGATGTATCATTATTTGGGTGTAAATCAGATGCGCGTCAGTAAAATTATTTATTTTCTCACAGGCTCCTGCGCATATAATATCTTCATTCTTCTAAGAATAATACTAATTCCATCTATACAAAGAGAGGTCAATGTAAAAAATAAAGCAATAATAATAATAATAATAATAGTGAGTACAGATGATACTTAAAATTACATCCGGTTATAATTTATTTCATGAATATATACAAATATCCATTTCTTCAAGCTTTTTTTTTTTAATAAATGTTAAAATACAGCGATCAGTATCCCTATATTTTAAATTGTTCAGCCCGTAAAGAAAAAATCATTTCTAGGTCAGCTTATCGACTCATGTCTAATTTTTCCTTTTTTCCTTTCTTTTCTTTCCCTTCCTCTTTCCCTCTCTCCTTCTCTTCATTCTCCCTCCATCTTCTCCTCTCTTCCCTCCTCTTTTTCTTTCTCACCCCTCACATTTTTTAAAACCTTTGCTGAATTTTTTTTTAATTTTTCTTTCTTCCTCTTATTTCCTCCTTTACTTTTTTTTTCTTTCTCACCCTATTCTTTTTTTCTTTTTTTGGGGGGGGGAATAAATTGACTTCATTTATTATAAAAACGGCCCGAAGAGATGAATATTTGCATATATTCATGAAATAAATTATAACCGAGTGGATTTTTAAGGATCGACATTACTTATTATCTATCTCTCTCTCTCTCTATATATATATATATATATATATATATATATGAAAGTGAGCATTGAAGACAACACTTAGAGGCTACAGGTTGTTTCATGCTAGACGCAATCGTCAGGTCAGGATTGCGTCTAGCATGAAACAGACTGTCGCCTCTAAGTGTTGACTTCAATGTTCACTTTTATATTTACACACGCTCTATCTCTGACATTGAGCACTTTATCCCATAAATATAGCACACCCTAAGATTATATTTCTTCATTCATATATATATATATATATATATATATATATATATGTGTGTGTGTGTGTATATATAGGCGTGTGTGTTTTATTAATATAATCGGTGTATTTAGTGGGTACATATGTTTGTGTTAATATCACAGATTTTTAAAGATTTTCTTAACAAGTGAAATTAACAACAGGACTAGATCGTGCCTCAAATAATGTCATTTCATAAAGTGCAAGCTATATGACCCTGGTCAACCAATTTGCAATTTTGTGTATAAAAAAAAGAATTGTATTCTTTATTATCCTGTTCTGCATAAAAAAAGCAATGCATACAGTATTTGCAATGAACATCCTATACATGTGCTTTTAGCCTTTATATACTTTTATAATGGGAATTGCTATATTTTGTTTATCGAGAAAAGTCCGGCTATCGTTGTTGTAATTGGTCTGTCGTTATCGTTTCTCTTTGATCTTTCTCATCAAACTGATTGCTTCATTAAAAGCTGGTATTTTCATTGGACAGCAAATGAAAAGCGAAAATTATGCAGCGAAAGAAAACAAAACAATAACATTTGACTTGTATTCATATCAGTCTTTTTTTTTTGTTATTGAATTCGAATCAAGCGAGTGATATTAACCTAAATCATGGAGAGGAACAATTAGCATATATATATATATATATATATATATATATATATATATATATATATATATTTAATGCATTTGTTTCGGTTATTGACTTATTCAGGAAAAAAAGATACGAAAGAATATAATATATATATATATATATATATATATATATATATATATATATATATATATATTATTTTTTTATGTGCCATTTTTGTCTCGTTAATTTCACCCTTTTTTTAGTCGTGCTGCTCAGCTATTTTAAATCAGGTTCTGACGAGAGAGGAACGAAAACCGGTCAGCTTTTTGTGATATTTGTTTTTTATTTCCTTTTTAGGAATATATACTTTCTCTTTTACACTCATTGAATATTTTTTTCTTTTCTTTGCTGATTTTAAAAAAAATAAATATATACCATTAATCTCGTTAATTCTCCACCCCACTTTTTAGCCATAACGCACAGCTATTTTATGTCCTTGATCGAATTCTAAAGAGAACGAAACCGGGCATTCTTCTATAATATTTGTTTTTCATTTCCTTTTTATGAATATATATTTTCTCTTTCGCAATGATTATGAATATATATATATATATATATATATATATATATATATATATATATATATATATATATATATATATATTATAAAGAGGTAACCATAAAATGAAACAATTAGCAGTATTAATGTAATTAAGGGCGAATTCTCTTCGCTAACAGACTTAATATAAGCATTAACTTACTAATAATCCACTGAATGACGCGATCTTTATGTATCAAATTGTTGTCAGATGGATTGGTGTATTTTTAGAGCACCAAGTACTTTCAAAAACTTCAGGTTCTCATCGTCAGGCTGTAATTTTTTCGTTGGAAATAAAACTCCAAAATGAAATAAATGTATTGCAAGCCGAATTTTTTTTAATCATTTATCGTCATACCCAGGACGCGGATGTAGTTTATTGTCTTACCCAGGATCGCGGATGTAGTTTGTCGTCATACCCAGGACGGAAAGATTGTTATGTTCCGTGAAGAGTGTTATACCTATCTTGTTTGATTTGGTCAGGTTTGTTTTACGTCATATCAACCTCAGTGGTTGATTTAATGCCAACAAACTTTTTTTGCTGGTAATATTTTTTCTTCGAAAAAATAGCTGCGACCCTAACAGGTGCTACCACCCCGGATCTGGATGGACCTGGGAACACCAGCAATTAAGAGGTGGTTCCACGCTCCTGGAAACCTCCTGATCAGAGGTCTTGCTGCTGGATTAGGATGCGGATATAGTCTATCGTGTTATCCAGGACGCGGATGTCGTTTATCGTCATACCCGGGACACAGATGTCGTTTATCGTCTTACCCGGGACACAGATGTCGTTTATCGTCTTACCCGGGACACAGATGTCGTTTATCGTCTTACCCGGGACACAGATGTAGTTTATCGTCTTACCCGGGACACAGATGTCGTTTATCGTCTTACCCGGGACACAGATGTAGTTTATCGTCTTACCCGGGACACAGATGTCGTTTATCGTCTTACCCGGGACACAGATGTAGTTTATCGTCTTACCCGGGACACAGATGTCGTTTATCGTCTTACCCGGGACACAGATGTAGTTTATCGTCTTACCCGGGACACAGATGTCGTTTATCGTCTTACCCGGGACACAGATGTAGTTTATCGTCTTATCCGGGACGCGGATGTCGTTCATCGTCTTACCCGGGACACAGATGTCGTTTATCGTCTTACCCGGGACACAGATGTCGTTTATCGTCTTACCCGGGACGCGGATGTCGTTTATCGTCATACCCGGGACACAGATGTCGTTTATCGTCATACCCGGGACACAGATGTCGTTTATCGTCTTACCCGGGACACAGATGTCGTTTATCGTCTTACCCGGGACGGGGGGGTATTTTTGCCGGGTGTTAAGTCAAACACTTCATATCTTTCGTATATGACATAGCAAAAGAACACTACATAGTCAAATGATTTAGAAAGAATAATGTTTCCAACGACTCTATTCGACCGCTATTTTGATTGGTTGTACACCGTGCTCTACCAAGGTAGTGCCACCTGGTGAACGTCCTATTGAATATCGCCCATTACTTAATTGCCACAACCGTCACCCTAGTAAACGTTTATCTGAACGTAACATTCGATCCGAGTAAGTTTCCTTTAAAACTCGTCTTGATGACTAAACCGCTGGCCATATCTGCTTTATCTACGCATTTGATTCAATGTATGTCGCTATCAATCGTATCTATATTGTCGTAACTATATTTTAAATCATGTGTTCCAAAGCAATCATCTATCTCACCAGTCGGTTCTATGTCGAAATCTTTTGTAAAAGGACCACAGAAAGGAATCAGGAAAGTGAATTTAAACTTTACTTACTTGTAGTTGTTCTAAGATATCTTTGTCGCCCCTCGGAGGTCTGGCATTCAACAAAAGATGAATACCAGTCGGCCATCTTCGAAAGAGAGACTCACGTTACGCGCCTACGTCGTTAGTTTATCCCTATTCGAAGGAGTAGACACTTTTAGTAACTTAACCAACTTATTTTTTCCCCTTTGGGTGTTTTGACATTTTGAACTGACTCTGAGTGCAAAACTTACTTTATCATCTCACTGCTAAACCAATTATGTATTTGGATCAGATCTTCTTAAATTAAGGTCCTCATTCGAATGAGTAGACACTTTTAGTTACTTAACCAAATTAATTTTTTTTTAATTTTTAGTTTTGTACTATTTTCTGTGCCTTTAAGCTTCCAAAATAATGGCGCTACTTTACACACCATCAATTAGTTTTGGGGTCTGGGGCATATTTGATAGTAGCTTATCAGGTTTTTCATTTGCTGCTATCGGCGATGAATGTCGACTTAACTGTTGAAGTCTAGATGTCAAACAAGCTCAGATCTTATATATACGGACTATATTCGCTATTCACGAATGTCATACTGATGCCTAACTCTCGTTTAATGTTTTTTTTATTTTTTTTTTATCTTTTATAAGTAGTTAAGTATCAGGAAGTGAAACTCCGAAATTAGCAATTTTATGTGGCGTAAATGGTTTCTAAATACTTTTTTACGCGTTGGAACAACTGTCTTATCTTCAACCACAGCAAGTTTGTTAAGTGTAAACATTTCATCTTAAATTGTTGACCTCGCCAGATCAGAGACAATGCTTTCTTTCCGAAGACAAATATAAATTTGAGTTCTTCGCTTATTTTGAATTGGATTTGTGACTTTAACTTAAAAAAAATAGGACGAAATCTAACAAATTAATGAAAATATTGATTAAGATAAGTTGATATACGTAAGCTGAAACAAATGTGAAATGGGAGCCTTTGATTTAAAAAAAATAAAAAGAATGGCAGCAAAGCTTTCACAAAAACAGAAAGGGCAGCAGTAGGAAAGAGAAAGTGAGTGCTATAAAACGTGAGAAACAGCAGCACTAATCAGCAGGTAGGTTAAGTTTAAAGCGCCAAATTCACCACTCAGGATTGCCCCATCGGCCAATAGCCTAGTGGATTAAATCGTTGGTTCGTGAATTTGTATGTTTCATCCTTGGGTGGATCAGTTGTCACTTGGAATCAGTGGATACGAGGCCAACAAAAACGGATCATTACTAAATAGGAAGAAGGCGAGATATCTCAAAACATGGTCAGCTATATGAGAACAGTTTGCTCCCATAGATTAAATAAAGGATTTAGTTTGAAATTACATAGTAGATTACGTAGATTACTCGGATCAAAACCACCTGATGATGGGTGGAGGACGCAACTGTCGAAACTTTCTTATAACAAGAAACATGAAGACAATAATATGCTGAAAATGATAAAACATTCTTTTTTCATTAATTTATACATTTTCAAAATGATTACCGTTTTGAACAACCAAAAGTATTAGTCTTGTGATATCTTCGTTAAAGTCAATTAATATAAGATTATCATTTAGATGTATATATTACTAAATATGAAATTCCAAAGACGATAAACTACATCCGCCTCCTGGGTAAAACGATAAACTACATCCGCGTCTTGGGGAAGACGATAAACTGCATCCGCGCCCTGGGTAAGTAGATAAACTACATCCGCGTCTTGGGTAAGACGATAAACTACATCCGCGTCCTGGGTAAGGCAATAAACTACATCCGCGTCCTGGGTAAAACGATAAACTACGTCCGCGTCCTGGTTAAGACGATAAACTACATCCGCGGCCTGGGTAAGACAATAAACTACATCCGCGTCTTGGGTATGACGATAGACTACGTCCGCATCCTGGGTAAACCGATAAACTACATCCGCGTCCTGGGTATGACGATAAACTACATCCGCGTCATGGGTAAAACAAGAAAATACATCCGACAACAAGTCCTCTGATCAGGAGCTTTTGAAGAGAGTGGAACCACCTCTTAATCGCTGGTGTTCCCAGATCTTCCCTGACCCGTGGTGGTAGCAGCTGTTAAGGTCCCAACTATGGATAGAGATTTAGCCCCCAAAAGAGGTCAAAACACTATGAAAGTATAAAAATAGTTTTTAATACCAACAATACGTTTTAGTAAAAATTATTACCAGCAGCCCATTTTTGAAAAAGAAAAATATTACCAGCAATATATTTTGGGGAAAAAATATTACCAGCATCATATTTTTTGAAACTAATATTAGCAGCAATAAAATTCTTATCGGCATGAAATGACCCATTGAAGATGGTATGCCGTGAAACATAGCAAACCAAACCAAACCAACATTTTTTTTCGGATTATTTAATGTTTTCTTTGTGTCCCTGTGTTAACAAATTCAAAGACTCGAAAAAAATGGTTTTGATAAAAATAGGAATATTAATTATATTAATAATGAATAAACGGATAAAAATTTTAATTTGATCTCTTCAGTGATTGGTCATAAAAGATAAGAGACTCATTGATTTCAGGGGAGATAACCATGGCTACATTTATACGCCAGACATATAATTTTCTTGGTTTTCGATCGAATTAAACGTAATAAAGTAAATTTTAAAAATCATCTAAAGTCAAGAAATTTATATTGTAATATGTAAACAACTCAAAGAAGAAGCTTTATTCTCCTAATTCATCTTTAACGCTGAAAAACGTTTCTTTTATTGGTATGGATGCTTACAAGCGAGACGTGAAATAGGGTGGAGTTATTTTATTACCACACACACACACACACACACACACACACACACACACACACACACATATATATATATATATATATATATATATATATATATATATATATATATATATGTTTGAATAAAAACAGACCACGTTAAAGTTCCATGTAATAAATTATTTCACCATAACCCCTTTAACAGGGTTCTGGATCATCAGACTTTACTTCCAAAAATTGAAATGAAAATTTTTCAATTTTTGGAAGTAAAGTCTGATGATCCAGAGCCCTGTTAAAGGGGTTATGGTGAAATAATTTATTACATGGAACCTTAACGTGGTCTGTTTTTATTCAAACATATCTGCTCAGAATTTTACATTGAGCTCTCCGGATATCATCCTCCTCGGGTCTACCCGTACGGATTACCTAAGTTTGCATAAACTATATATATATATATATATATATATATATATATATATATATATATATATATATATATATATATTAATCAACTTTTTTATTATATTATAATATTTCTATTTTATTTTTTAGTTAGTCACGAATCTCTTTGAAAGTAAATGACTAATAAAAATTTGTATTTGACTTTGAATAAGGTCACTGGTGTAAGAAATTAAATTTTAAGAAGGTTGATGAGTATGAATATACGACAGTTGTTCCAGCACGAAAGAAATATCTAACAAACAGACAAGCCACATAAATTTGTTATAGTTATAGGGAATAAATAGCGATTCTTTTAAATGTTATACGGTTATAAAGATACTGAAAAATGTCAAGTTATGATATAAGATCAAGTCAGCCAAAGTAAGATTTATTTTTCATATAATTTAGTTTGATGAGATCATGTTTTTTTCTTTGTTTCTTTGTTTCTTTCTTTGTTTCTTTGTTTCTTTGTTTCTTTCTTCCTTTCATTCATTGTGACTTCCTATAGTCGCTAGTCATTTATAGAAAGTTCTTGTCAAACTTTCGCAAAAAAGTAAACGTTTATATAAGAACACAAAGAAATTGCCTTTTTACATAGTTCTTAGGATCTTCTGTTGGGCTCATAAAACCAATGAGTCTGTGCGAAAAGGGCTGAAAGTTTTGTGGGTCACCAGGAACCTCTTCTCGACACTGTCAAACGGAGAAAAATGCCGTGGTTTGGATACGTTTCAAGGCATATCAACCTGTGCAAGACCAGCATGCAAGGCACCGTTGAAAGTGGACGTAGGAGAGGACGCCAATGCAAAACCTGGTTGGACAATGTCAAACAATAGACGAGTATGACTGTCCCCGAATTGCTGAAGGGTGCCGTAGATAAATTGTTGGGCAGGAGATTCAGTGTGACTTTAGCAACTCGAACCCCACCCTACATTTACAAAAGTCAAAGCGATGATGATGATTACGATTGAAAATATTCCCGGCTTTTTTGTTGTTTTTAATCTAAAGTCTCAATATTCGGTTGAAAACCATTCTCCAAATACAAAGTTTTACATACATAAAAGATGCCCAACTTTATTCAGCCATTATTCATAAAAGAGAAGTTAATCATCGCTTTCAGGGGAGATAACCAGGTCTACATTTATCCACTGAATATACATTTACATATTTTCATGCTGAGTTAAATTTATAAAGTCAATCACAAAGAAAGCAGTCGACTTTCTGTCTTCTAAACAAACTTAGAAGATTGATTTTTCATGTCTAATTTACCAAATAGATTTTTTTTCAAATAAAGCTATCTTCTGGAGTTCTCTATCCTAAATAATTACATAATTTACATCCAATGAATAAACAAACTTAAAATTTTATTGAGAGCTAAATATTAAAAACTTACTAATTAGATTAAGAATTTCACAGGTTACATATGAATAATAATTTATGAGAACATTTTGCAGTTTGTTTTCTGTATCTATATAGAATACTCTCTTCAGAAACCATTTAAAAATGTACATACACTTTGTCGATTGCTTCGATGTGGATACACAGTCTATACACATACTCCTTCTTTTAGTTTTCATTATATAGTGGCTGTTTATTTCAAAGTTGATACTTTCTTAATCTCAAATGAAGACTTTGAAGATTTTCAATATATTTTAGTGAAATTTTTCGTTTTTGAATTATAGTTTAAATCATATTTTTCGTGTGTTATATTTCTTCAATTATTATTCATAAAAGAGAAGGTAATGATCGGTCTTAGTGACTGGGGAATAATCACAGCTCAATTTATCCACTGAATATATATTTCTATATATTCTCAGGTAGAATTAAATTCACCTTATAGACAGTATATTTATGTGCTATAGACAGACAGGTTGAACCAATGGCTGTAAGTTCCCCAGGTCGTAGGTTTTCTGTTGGAACCTCCTTCTTCTAGGTAGCTGACAAAATCGAGTGTACAGATCTGCAACATATTCATTGGAGAAGTGTTACAGTATATACAGCTAAAATATAATCATATATATATAATCACACACACACACACACACATATATATATATATATATATATATATATATATATATATATATATGGGATGCAGCAGAAATACCTCCAACATATGCCTCCCAGAAATAAACCCTCATAATAGTATGGCATTAGAGGCAATGGTGTCTTAATTTACCTGGTGTCTTACTATTATGTGGGAGCTATTTACACCACACCTTATATATATATATATATATATATATATATATATATATATATATATATATATATATATATAAGTGAACATTGAAGTCAACACTTAGTGGCGACAGACAGTCGCCTCTAAGTGTTGACTTCAATGTTCACTTTTTCAATTTACACACTCTATTTCTGATATTGAGCACATTATTCCATAAATATAATACACTTTAAGTCTATATTTCTTCATATATATATATATATATATATATATATATATATATATATATATATATATATATACATGATTCATTAATTGCGATATATTAACTGCTTGTTCATCCACAATGTAAATTTGTGTCCAAATTCTTACGACCTTTTACAGGACCATTTGTTATTACAATGTGTGATATTTAAAAACAAAGATTATGGAAACAAAAACAATAAGCATCTAAATTAAATTGTCTAGATTATATACCCAAAACATATAATATTTTTATTTATTTAAAATTCCTAGTTCGTGCGCATGTGTAATGATCGCAACGTAAGCGAAACTAGTCTAATGAAAGGTCAAAACGCGTCACACAAAAAACCTTTCCACTTTGACCTACAACCTTTCATTATATCTATCTATCTATCTATCTATCTATATATATATATATATATATATATATATATGCATATATATATATATATATATATATATATATATATATATATATATATATATATATATATATATATATATATATATAATATTAATGGTAAATATACACATACATATGCAAAATATATAAATATAAATATACATACATGCATACACATACATATATATTTTTTTGAATAAAAAAATTCCAAGAGGATAGAATCCAGGTAGAACTCAATGTCCAGGACGATCCAACTCATCAGACCTACAAATTCAAATTTGTAGGTCTGGGGAATTGGATCGTATTTACGATTCCAATGGAATAAATTGTGACCATGGAATATTAAGCCATTTTATTATATATATATATATATATATATATATATATATATATATATATTTGTGTGCTGTGTTTGTACGTCTGTTAAAAATGTACTTTTTTGGTAGGCTATATTTATGATTAAAATGTTTAGTTATGAGTAAAATTGTATAGAACGTGTATAATATAAAAGTGGACACTGAGATAAACGTCGAGTGGCGACAGTCTGCTTAAATGCAGTCCTCAAATGAAGTTTGCGTTCATGCATCAAACAGGCTGTGGCCGCTCGGTTTCGGTGTCCGCTTTCATATATATATATATATATATATATATATATATATATATATATATATATATATATATATATATGTATATATATATATATATATATATATATGAACATTTCTCCGATTTAAACAGTAGAGAAGTCAATATTTATGAATAAAAATGACAATGGGAAAACTAATAATTGCTGACGCGTTTCGTCCAATGTGGACTTTATCAAAGCAAAATACGAAATAAATTTAATTGAACAAGGTAACTAACAAAAACAGAATGTACCTAGCAACTTGAATGTAGAGAAACGCTATTTTGATATTGTTAACTGAAAATAACGCCAGTATTTGTCACGGGTGGAGAATATTGTCATTATATCTGTGTTGATGTATCCTGTGTTTTTTTTATTAGTTACCTTGTTCAATTAAATTCATTTCGTATTTTGCTTTGATAAAGTCCACAATTACTAGTTTTCCTATTGTCATTTTATTCATATATATATATATATATATATATATATATATATATATATGTGTGTGTGTGTGTGTGTGTGTGTGTGTCTGTGTCCGTGTCTGTGTTTGTGTTTGTACATATATATATATATATATATATATATATATATATATATATATATGTGTGAAAATATTGTAGAAAATAGGAAAGAAACTGGTTTGGTAAATAATCCAAAGTTCCTTAGTATTTTTGTAATTATTTTTAAAAAATAGTGCTCGATACGAAAGTAGAGCATAAATATATTGATTCTCAAAAAATTTCGCTCGAAGATGGAACAGAGCCTACTTTAACTCAAGTTAATTCAAATATTATTTTGAAGTTTTCGGCTCTTGTTTTGAAACATGAGACCTCTTATGTAGCGAGTTGGAATCATATTTTTAAATAAATAATTATATATATATATATATATATATATATATATATATATATATATATATATATATATATGTATGTTGGCCGCTTAAACTGCTGCGAGAAGGATTATTTGATTATATTTGAACTGTATATAATGTAATAATACTCCAGTAAATATATCAGAGATCTCTATACTCGCTTTTGTAATCTAACTATAAGAAGGATGTTCCAACAGAAAACCTACAACCTTGGGAATTTACAGCTATGGCTTCGACCCGTTTGGCTATGGCGCATAAATCTATTGTTTATCAGGTGAAATCGTTAATACACATGTCTGTCTCCCATTTGGAGTCGATTCTAAGCCTTCTACAATCGATGTGCGTGAACATGCAACAGTCGCGGCAAATCCTGTTTATATATGTGCGGAGAAGGAAAGCCATTCTTCTCATAGTTAATCGATTCTGGCCGGCGATTAAATCGGCTCCCACCAGCACCACACCACGCCACCGCCCGGGAGTTGATTTGAAGCGAAAGCAGCGAATAACCCAGTTGGCAAGTTTAAGCAAAGAGATAGCAGAACAAGCCCAACAAAGATAAAGTGTGTTCATAAATTACCAAGTAGTTCTGAAAGCAACAAATGAAATCAACATTAACTTTTAAAGTATTATGATCTCATGAAGGGTTAGCACACACACACACACACACACACACACACACACACACACACACACACACACACATATATATATATATATATATATATACGCCTCTACCACACTGATGAGCTGTGATACAATGAAACAGTCTGTCTGTGGATGACAATATATATACTCCTGAAAAATTTATTTCGGTTCAGCTTTCTGGGGAGGGAATGTGAGTATGTAAACAGTCACTATTACCGCTAATAATGCAAGACTTTTGGTAAAGCGAATCGAGTCCTCTCAGTCGCTGTTTGTTTATCTAAAAATAAATGCGCATAAATTAACCTTCATCCCTGCTGTGCGCTAACGGATTAGTGGTAGAATCTCCGACTGACGCCAATTTAGTCGGGTTTCAATCCTAGCTTGAAGCAACTGGGCATCTAGTCACTCTGATGAGCTGTGATACAGCGAAACAGTCTGCCTGTGAATGACTATATATATATATATATATATATATATATATAGGGATGTAACAGCAAAATTGCCCAACTCGTGTGACAGTATGTGATAATTATCCATCCCACAAAATGTTTAATATCCACTAAACTAATTTCTTTTTTTTTCATGTTTCTAGTTAGGACGTTTAGCTATCATGACACAATTTTTCATAAGAATCACTGAAAACCGTTTGAGTTATTCAGCTAGAAAGAGTACTAGTTAAAATCGCTTTTGTGACAGTCCCACTGTTTTTCCCCAACTGAGGAATGGCGGGAGGAAAAAGATCATTCAGGTCTTCAGTAAAACTACCAACATTCATACACTGGCTTCCATCTTCAATGTCCTTTCAGGAGAACGTGAATAATTAAAAAGAAAAAGACGGAACATTTGAGGAAAACTGGATCAGGAGGTCGGAACCGGAATAAAAAAAAAATCAACATTTCAACATAGAGCTAAACAGATCAATTTAAAAAAGAGCCCATCACAATCCATAAGACGTTGAGAACGTGAGAGAGAAGTTTCAGCTATGACAGTCCAATAAGCAGTGAAAAAAGACTTGAAAATGAAATCGTAGGTGTAGCGCGAGGCATCTTTTCACTCCATGACAGGAATTTAGATGCTTAGAGAGGGCGAAGATCATTTTGAATAAGTTAGAAAATGAGCCTGAAATTATATATATATATATATATATATATATATATATATATATATATATATATATCATCTATGAGCTTCTGATGCTTAGCCTAGATTAATTAATGATAAACGTCATTTTCATTTATGATCGATTTCCTCACGATTCTTCTGTTAAGCTTGGAAAGTAATTACATATTCTCATTATTCAAAGTATAGGCCTATAGTGTTATAAAAACTTCGAATAATTCCGGTAAGATATTTTTAAACATTTCTAAGTTACAATGGTTCAGAACTTAATTTAACAATTAGACAATCAAGTTTGGTTAAAAAAGAACCGATAAGGTATGTTTAAATTTTTATTATATTTTTCAATTTTCGCATGAAGTGTTATTGTGGTCGTATGTGTGGATAAACTTTCTGAAGTTCATATCTTGTTATTTTTGTTCAAGTATATTCGACTTTTGCAGTCATTATCAACAACCAATATGGCGTCTGCGTGATAGAATTTTTCGCAAAGAATACTAGAATGCAGACAAAGGAATTCTAACTACCACTGATTCGAGAAATGTAATTAGAGAAAACGATGGGCTCTCTAGCCGGTAGACGAAAATAAATAAATATACTGTTTGATAAATAAACAGAGCGTCTTCTACAGTACCCAGTAAAAATAAGGTTCAAGTAATAAAACTTAGCAGATATGTCTATTTCGAGAGTCAGAAAAATCTGGGTTTAAAGTCATTATTCACATTTTCTAGACCATCGGTGCTCGATAGCTCCAAAGTACGTCAGATCTAAGGATGGTTTCCCCTAGCTTTCAATCATGTCGGAAAGTGCGTATTTGTTCATTCTATAAATATATGTGTGTGTTTGAGGAGTGTATGTATGTGCGCGTATACTCATAATACGACAATACTTGTCAACGGTTCTAAAGCTGAAGCATATACATTTAGAACTACTGTCAAATATGGCCGCATGGCCATGAATAGTGTTTTATCCCTCTTGAAGGACCAGCTTGTATCAGCTGCAACCGAGTAACAATAATAGCGTACTATGGAATACAATAGCTCATGAGAATATAATTTCCGATATATATATATATATATATATATATATATATATATATATATATATATATATATATGTGTGTGGGGGGGTGTATACACACACACATATATATATATATATATATATATATATATTAGGTTGGTGCAAAAATAATGACGTAATAATGTCGTTTTTTGAGGTATTTTGTAACGTCAAAAAACGACATTATTACGTCATTATTTTTGCACCAACCTAATATATATATTGAACAATAAAAAATATTAAAAAATTACAATCTTCAGACATACTGGGTTGTATATTAATATTCCTTCGTTTTTATTATTATTTCATTTTATTCCTCAATTAGTTTCGGCCAACATGGCCATCATCAGGAGAAAAAATAATTTTCTGCTTGCTGGTACCAGTGAACTACAGAAATGAATGTCTTGATGGAGAAACTGAACTTTTGTCTGTAGTTTTCATTTGTTTTCATTTTATTTTTATTTTATTTTTTTTCACATAAATTTTGTTTAGTCCTTGTGTGGTCAAACAGTCTCTTTTAAGTTGTTATTTGCGATAAGAGCTGGATAGATTCATGCTGCTCTGAAATCCCTTGGTCATTTTGGCAGTTTTATTGGTTCCTAGAGAAAGGATGTGTCTCTGTTAAATGTGTGTGTGTGTGTGTGTGTGTTATTTGATACTTAGGGAGTGAGTGAGTGAGTATGATGTGTGTCAGCGTGTATATTACTATGGGTGTGTGTTTTCATTTGGCTGATTAGGGAGTGAATGAGTATGGTATGTGTAAGTGTGTATATTCGTGCGGGTTTGTGTATAAGTGTTGAAACCTCAACATCTTCGTAAGCATGTATATATATATATATATATATATATATATATATATATATATAATCATCCACAGACAGCCTGTTTCGCTGTATCACAGTTCATCAGTGCGACTAGACATCTGACTGCTTCAAGCCGGATTCAAAACTTATCAGTCAGAGAGGCTATCGGACAGAGCAGAGAAAGGAATTTTTTGAACGCATACGTGGCTATATACACGCCGTACCGGCCGCTATAGCGCCCGATTCTTACGAAGAGCGATTCCTTCAAATGTTATTATATTGGGTATTTCTTATTTGGAAAAGAAAATTTCATATTTACTAAAGAGTGATTATCACGTCTACCGGCCTGCGAATTCGCGAACTCTAAGTAAAGAACATATATCCTCCGACAGGGATCGAACCTTTGTAGAGGAAACTATATTTTGATCCTCTGTGTTTAACTCCTCACAATAAGCAAAGGCCTCTTTACACAATTTAAGCAATGCACATCGCTTTCACTCAGAGAACACATATCTGCTCCATCGCGTGTCCAAAACATAAACAAAGCAATTTTTAAAGAATTTCTGGATTTTCACTATTTACATTATTCGATCTATTGTCCTCATCTTTGTCGCCATATTTATCACAACGTTTCGACTGGACATTTTATCTTGTTCTGGTGCCAGGACACCCCCTCCCCGCTCCACACACACACTGTACAAAGTTTGCGAAGTAACTTTGGATTGTATCTTGGATCGTAGATTTAATGTCTACCAGAAACTTTAGACTTAATAAGTCAAAAATGAAGGATTTGCGGACATATGTTTATATGGACTTTTGTCCTTTTCTTTGATGTAAGGAATCCACCCCCAAAGTTTTAAAAATATTTTTGATATACATTATTCGGACTATTGTCCACATCTTTGTCACCATATTTATCGCAACGTTTCGGCCGTTGTACGCTCCGGCCTTCTTCAGGTGGTTGGAATATCGAACTGAACCCTTTATTTCGCTCACTGGGGTAGACTGTTCTAGTTCCACGTGCCATGTCTAATGGATGTCAATTATCAGTTATCTCCTGTTAATTTCCCTCTCAAAGTTTTGCACCATCTTAACCAGGTATTGAACTCTCACACTTTGGGTCCTGTCACTGGATCTAACTGTTGTCTTTATCCACTGTGCTATGTGGTATTAGGACAATAGTCCGAATAATGTAAATAGTGTACATAATACCTCATCTCAGAAATATAGACAGTATTTATGGATTTATTTTTATTGCGACATTTTTATTACTTTAGACGTTTTCATTGTGGTTACTTCTTATTTGAAATAGACGCTCCCATATAAACACACACAAACACACACATATATATATATATAATAAATGCAAATGTCAGTGTATCACTGTGTCACACTCTTTCAACTTTGCTCCTAGAAGTCCAAGCCCAACTTTTCATACCATTCTGGAATCAGGCCGACTCCGTGAACAAATTAAAAAATAATTCCGATCCGAATGCAGACGTGCAATCATTAAATTTGGGTTTTAAAAAATATTCATTATTACTATCGTTTTCGGCAATTTTTACGAGATTTTTCGTGACGAAATTTTTGTACGATAAGAATTTTTATATCTTGGAAATAAATTTGGGAATAATTGAAATTAATTGCGAAATCCAGTGAAAGTCACCCATGAAACAAAAATAATTGCTTGTACGGAAAGTAAGAACCTACGTACGTCAAAGTGTCTTTAAATTAAATGGCGACAGAAGAATTATCATTGAACTTTTAAAAGGTAAGCTTAAACATTAATTCAATACTTAATTGCAGCGATCATTTTTTTTAGTTATTTTGCAGTATATTGTTGCCTATCTCATCTACCCCTCCCCTGCCTATTGTGATGAATGCTCAATTAAGAGACCTCCGTAGAAGAAAGCTTAAATGCCGTGAGTATATATATATATATATATATATATATATATATATATATATATATATATACCATATATATGTATTGTTATAGCATCACTACAAAAATTGCAATTTTCTTTCAATTCTTCTGGTGTCAAGTGATGATGTTGATTGCTAAATAAAGGGTTTTAAAAGTTCAAAAACCAACCAAACCCCCTCAGTAGGGAAACATTGTTACGTAACCTATGATGACCAATCAAAATACAAGTATATGGTAATTGAAAATAACGTGACAATATACCTTAAGTACAATCTATTAGTGGATTAAAGATAAGATTAAAGGAATCAATATAATAAATAAAGTTTTAATTGCACAGTTAAATTTCAAATTAAAAATTTCAAATGTCAAATTCTAAATTTAACCGAGCATTAAATTCAATATTATTACAAAATTATCCTGAAATGAAACTAGAAGAAAAGATATTTTATTGTTCTTAACTAAATGATGATTTATCAGTTAAGTTCGACGCTGATGTAACAAGTACCTACGATCTACACATATTTGATACATGCACGTCTGAATTCAAATGAGGAGGTGGATAGGGAAGGGAATTTTCAAATGACAGGACAATCACATTCAAATCCTAATAAAACATAAACAAAATAAACCATGTGAGCACGCAAATACAAGGAACGAATATATATATATATATATATATATATATATATATATATATATATATATATATATATATATAGCGAGAGAGAGAGAGAGATTAGTGGTCAATACACACACACACACACACACATATATATATATATATATATATATATATATATATATATATATATATATATATATATATGTATGTATGTATGTATGTATATATACGCAAGATGATAGAATCCAGGTAGAGCTCAATGTACAAGACAGAGAGAAAAAACATAATATAAAAGACTCAAACACTGATATTCCATTGTTTTAATTTATTACTTTAGAATCCTAATCACGATTCAATTCAGCAGACCTTTTGAATATGTAGGTCTGATGAATTAAATCGTGATTACGATTTCAGTGTAATAAATTATAACCATGCAATGTTAGTGTTTGAGCTTTTTACATACATACATATATATATATATATATATATATATTGTAAATTTAGAAAATTAACTAATTTAAAAGATTTAAATCAGTTAATTTTCTAAATCAGTTAATTAATAATATTTATGCTCTATAAATTTACATTAAGCACTGTTTTGTAAAATAAAAATAAAAAAAATATTAGAACACCTGATTATATATCTTACGGTTCTTTCTTTTTATTATAATATATATATATATATATATATATATATATATATATATATATATATATATATATATATATATATATATATATATATAAAATGATGTATAAATATAAATACAAATTCTAAAAACAATGCAAAAATTATATGCATATAAATATTCAAAATTCCCTATTGAATTTTTATTCAAAAATTTCGTGATGTCATATAAGAGAAGACATCAGATCTTATAAATTCGATTATTGAAACTGTAAACACGTTTAAAGGTTGGCCCATGTAGGAATGTCAACTAATATTATTCTTATGTATTTTGAATTGTTTACATCTGTGAAGTGCGTTTTGAAAATAATTCTTCGATTTTTGGGGATGCATAGAGGCTCGGAACGAAAAATCAGAGAGCCGAGTTCGAATTTCATTCGAGTTCATTGCATTCACTTACGCTCAAATAACCTCCAGAAATGTATGGATCCATCTCTTACACAATCTATGGGAAAATAACACGTCAGTAGTGACCGTGTAGACTTGATTGGTAACCAGTCTCGGAAAAGGAAAATTCTGAATTCAAACCATTCTTGAGAGTCCATTAGTCTATCTTCACCAAGATACACCACTACTGCTACAGATGCAGTACACGTGGTGCCCTCACGACCCACTGTTGATCTTTACTTTTGGTATATATTTGTTATTTTTGTCTATATTAATATTAATACATAATTTGAATTAGTTACAAATTTGGGCTTTTTTTCACTGCAAATATTTCTACTGCGTTTTACTTGGCATTAGGTAGATAAATAGATAGAGAGATAATGAACAGAATGAGATAGATAGATAGATAGATAGATAGATAGATAGATAGAATGCAGAGGCTTATAAATGAAAATCCCTAAATATAAAAGAAGTCGGTAAGTCCTTAGTTAATACTGTCGTTATTTATTATAATTATTATTTTCGAATTATTCTTTTGCCTTCTGTAGTCGAGGAGCCAACGTAGCGTGTCTGGTTAAGAGCAACTCGATGGCTGGGCCTATCCCTTAGCTCCAAGCCATGTTTCCGAACCGGTTTTTTGCGTCTACTCACAAGAGACAAGCCCAATGATTCACGAGTAAATCTTTCCTTTCAACTTCAATTTCCAACAAATTTCCAGATTCGTGTATTTTTTTTTTCGAAGAATAATTCGAGTTGAAATTCACATTTTTCAACTGCCAAGTAGTCAAGACGTAAAGTTCTGAAAATGAATCAAGTTAAGTAAAATCGATGTTGAGAAATGATTTCCTTTGTTGGTTTACTTTATTTGTTAATTTCAAAATTTCCTGAGATTCGTTTCAGGAACATCGGTAAAATCTTCAACAATTATCACAGCACAGAGTATATTTCAAAACAATGATATTTCGAATATGACAAAAAAATGTTCTAATAGTCGTCCTGGTTATGACGATAAACTATATCCGCGTCCTGGGTAAGACGATAAACTACGTCCAACAGCGAGGCCTCTGATCAGGTTTTGAAGAGCGTGGAACCACCTCTTAATTGCTGGTGTTCCCAGGTTCACACTGGCCCGGGGTGGTAGCACCTGCTTGGGTCTCATCTATGGGAAAATAGTTAACCCCAGAACTGAGGTAAAAAGCATTATAAAAGTGTAAAAATAGGTTTTAATACCAGAAATACTTTGGAAAAATTATTACCAGAAATAAATTAAAAAAAAACAAAAAAAGAGTATTACCATCAATAAGTTTTTGAAAAAAATAATATTACCAGCTATACGTTTTTGAAAAGATAATATTACCAGCTATACGTTTTTGAAAAGATAATATTACCAGCTATACGTTTTTGAAAAGATAATATTACAGGCTATACATTTTTGATGAAAAAATATTAACAGAAATAGATTTGTGACAAAACAAAAATATTACCAGGAAAAAAAAAGTTTTCGGCATTAAATGACCCATTGAGTTTGATATGCCGTAAAACAAAACAAACAAATCTAATAGTGTAAGAATTCTTAGATCATTTCAAATGATGGCCAAAACAGTTGCACTAATTACTAATTCCTATGGAAAGGCACGAACTTAAATTTTCTCCTTCAAGCTTTAAGAAAAATCATAGGGCAAAGTAATTTATCTAGTTTTGGTAGGGCAGCTAGTCTAAAACATTATTTTAAATTCAATCCTTAAAAAAAAAAACGAAAAACCACTCCACTTAGACGACTGCCCACCCATTTGTATACAGAGTAATAATAATAGCACTATTATTCCAGGTGGCATTCTCTCATGAAGCAACACCGCCATTACACGAAGAAGGATTAGATTAGGTTTAACCGGCTATAGTTTAGGCATCCCATTGAATAAATGTTGAGGGAGGGTTGAATCATTTCTACTGCTACACTCATGTCCGACAGTAGAACTCCTCGTTAATTTATGCTTTTGCCAAATCTGCCATCATAAAATACTCAATCACTCATCCGAAGTTAATGGCAGTCGGCAATTGTTTGTATTCACTTTTGCAAAAAATATAAACAAATATGGCTAATGCGCATGCGCTAGTAAACTGAGGCATTTCTTCCTTTATATTGTGAGCATTTTTCTTAAAATTGGTATTTTCTTAATTTCTTAACAATTTGGCAACAATCATTCTATTTTACATGTTTCATTGAAAATGACGGACAAGTAAATTTCACTTATTTTTTTTTATTATTCAATTTTTTCTAAAGTTCTTGACATTTTTATTTTATGAGAGCTAATTAAGTGTAGAAAATGCGTATTGATTATTGTTCTAAGCGCTTTCGACTAATTCATTAGCCATTTTCAGTAAATAGAAAAAAAATATTACCTATAAGTATCTATTACCGTATAATTCTATACGGTGATAGATGGGAATAACAGAAATTCTATGGTGGTTTGCCTTTAAACGCCACGGCTTAGAAATCAGCAAAATACAAACGAGTTTACATTTTAAAATTGGGAATTTGACAACAAATTTCATTAAAATTTCCACGTTCCATAATTATAGTTCATATATACAAATTGGATGTACAGAAAAAAAGTCGTCATTTTGATTAATTCGTCTTTTCATGGCTTATCAACTTTTATTTAAAGCCAGAAAATAGTTTTTTAGATTGTAATAATTATTTAACATTGTAAGAAATAATAATGACTTAATGATACAAGTCTTACTAATTAACCCATAGCTGTGGGGAAGAAGAGTTGGATTCATACCTTTCAAGTGGTGTTTGCGCCTAAGTGAATATAACGAACAGTACTGGAATTGAAACTCGGCTCTCCGATTTCCAATTCTGAGCCGCTATCCATTGCACCACCCGCACACCCAAGCTTATAGAATCTGATATTTCCTATTGGTCATCCATCTAGGTAATGATCAGGCTCGATATTGCTTAACTCTAATGATCATACGAGAACCAGTTTTACAACGTGATATGGTCATAATCTGAGAATCTTCTTAAATATCGAGAATAGTGGACAACACGTTTATCTCGTAGACCATTGGTAGTATAGTGACCTTTATAAAAATTAAATAAAATTGTAAGAAATAATAATGGCTTAGTGATACAGGTCTTACTAATTAACCCATAGCTGGGGGGAGAAGAGGTGGATTTACACTTTTTCCAAGGGTATTTGCGCGTAAGAGAATATAACGAGCCCAACTGGAATTGGAACACGGCTCTCCGATTAACAATTCCGAGCCATTATCCATTACATCAGCAGTATATACAAGCTGACAGTATCTGGTATTCCCAAGAAGTCACCAATTTTAGCAATGTCCAGACTCGACTTTGTTTAACTTCGCTGATCATACAGGAACCGGTGTTTCAACGTGATATGACTTAAGCCTCGTCAGTGTAAACTAACACCAGTGGGATATTAATTGGAGAAACTTATAATTATCCCGGATCTGCTTAGGTCAGATATTCTGTTAGAATAAACGATTGAAGAACAGTAACTGTTATTAAAGAAAAGGAAAATGTGGAGAGTCATGGTCGCCTTTCTTTGTGTCTATACGTTATATTGTAAATAAATAGTTTAAATACAGTCTTCTACGATGTATCGACATATTTCATCCCTCGACTGAAATGCTGTTTATGGAAATATGCTTTTTGTCAAGGGTTAACTATATTCAAAAACAATGTAATCCAGTGGATGCGATCAGTTGCCAGGGATCCTATGAGATGATCCAAATAATATTTACTTACTTTGATTCAGTCCGAAAGAAATAAAAATCTGCTTAATCCCCATAACAATTAAGGAAGTGATGGCTTTGATCACAGCTCAAATGTATGTTGAAATAGACATTGTTCGTATGAATTGTCTTTAGTAGCGCTGAAATACTTGTCCGTGACCCGGAATATCTCAACATGAGTCTGTAGCTGATTCCAGGAAAAACGGATTTCCATTTTAGATGATTCCCATTTAAACTGGCCATTTCGGTTCTATCTCTAAATTTCTTCTCTTTATTCCAGATGTGTTTTTAAATGTACTGCAAAAATAGGTCGATTTTGAATGGAAATCCAATCGGCCATTGAATCGGCTTCTTTCCCCGACGTTAATATTTACATACGATCACGGTTTGCCAATAGAAAGAATATAAAAAATTATAGCGAATTAATCCTACAGATTTATAATAGATGTTTTTATAATGAATGAGGTTACCGTTAGTCATACGTTTGTTGCGAGAGAAGCTGTGACTTGTTGATGATGAACGTGTGAAGACTTTCGAAATAAACGAATTCAGAGATTTCCGAAGAAACGGCTTAAAAGCGTGTAGGACATATTTTACATCCAATTTTATATGAACAAAATATCTGACAACACCAGAGAAACGAAAAAACAGCGTGCCCATAAAATCTCTTCACAATTAAAAAAAAAACAAAATATTACAAGGGTAATTGATATGGCACCACAACTAGATGACCTTTGACTAATCATCATTTTCCAGCAAGATGGTGCACCACCATAATGGAGGCAAAATCTTCGTGGGTTTCTAAATCAAACATTTCCAGACCAGATGGATTGGAAGGGATAGTCAATTTCCTGGCCACCTCGTTCACCAGATATCACCCACTAGAGTTTTATCTATGGGATTACGTTAAAGATATCGTATATCGAACAAAGATATGGGACACTGATCTAAAGCAAATGATCACTGATGACGTTGCCACCATTGATGAGGCTATGCTTCAGTAGACATTGCAAGAAATCGAGTACCCTATTGGTGTGCTTCCTGCAACTAATGGTACCCATATAGAGGTCCATTAAATTATTTTTAAAAGAAATCTACTCCTCAATTTGTGACAATTTCCACAAATTTCTCTGTTCACTTGCTTTTGTAATAAATCTTATAAATTATAAATAGACTTTATAGACATCTTGTATTTACGTGTGTAGAGATAGCTCAAAATAGAAAAGGAAACATTTACACACTTGAGCGTTGTTTGTGTGGGAGTGTACCCTGTGTGACACGTTATTGGGTTGAAGTAGTCGACGACCGGGTGAGTGAGTCTCCCCAAAGTAGAATACTGGACGGATCTTTTAACAACCACAACCGCATACAGAGTGGGCCAAAGGAAGAAGAGGTCTTTTCCTTTAAAACCGTTGATTCACACGACATATAGAAAGCATCATTGTAGATATGGTGGGATAATTGGCACGATTTTTTTTTGTTGCATTCAGTTAGACATTCTCTTACTCCATTATTATTATTATCATTATTATTATTATTATTATCATTATTATTATTATTATTATTATTATTATTATTATTATTATTATTCCCTTGTCGTTACATTTAGAAAAAAAAAAGGAAAAGCATATGAAATACAAGACATTAAAAAAATTCAACGTTAGATTTTAATATATTAGACATTATATATATATATATATATATATATATATATATATATATATATGTGTGTGTGTGTGTGTGTGTGTGTGTGTGTGTGTGTGTGTGTGTGTATAGCAGTATGGGAATAATGATTTATATATATATTTATGGAAGGAAAATATATGGATATAGATCCGACAGTATGAAGAAAAATATACGGAAAAAACAAACAAAAATCTTAATATGCAATTATGCTGTTTTAATGTTAATATAATGTAACGTCGGACGTTTCGGGCTAGTATACCATCTTCAGAACATATTCATGAAACATAATTAACATTAGACTATATTCAATTCAACATGAAAAGACGATGGACATAAGAGTAAGACTAATCAAAACAGAATTTATGTTTTATGAATATGTCCTGAAGATGGTCTACTAGACCGAAACGTCCGACGTTGACATTATATTAACATTAAAGAAGCATAATTGCATATTAGGATTTCTGTTTGTTTTTTCCGTATATTTTTATTCATATATATTTAAATATACATACATGCACACACACACACACATATATATATATATATATATATATATATATATATATATATATATATATATATATATATATATATATATATATATAAAAGGAAGAGGTTATAGTAGTTCCAACGAGAGAAAAGTGTATATATTAAAAAGAAGAGAGAAGCGGTAAACGTTTTTGGTAGTAATGTGGATTTGAAAAAAATATTATATTTTATATCCATAATTTTGGTACACGTGTTTCAGGTCTCGTGACCGTCATCAGGCAAAGGGTGGAGATTTTCACATATTATTAAAATATTTTTAATAATAAGTGGAAATCTCCAACCTTTGCCTGATGACATAAAACATAATATTTTTTTAAATCCACATTACAACCAAAAACGTTTGCAGCTTCTCTCTTCTTTTTAATATATATATATATATATATATATATATATATATATATATATATATATATATATATATACATATATATATATATATATATATATATATATATACTATTTATATTGTTCATACTCTTGCCCTCATCTTGCCATATTCACTATATGAATATGAATATAATGTAGACAACTGTCCGAAAAATGTAAATTGTGTAAATAATTACAATATCTTATATATATATATATATATATATATATATATATATATATATATATATATATATATATACGTCTGTGTTTGCGTGTGTGTTCGTTCAAATATATAGTTATTTTTATATATTTTTAAAAAATAATTATCATATATATATATATATATATATATATATATATATATATATATATATATATTAGCTGGATGCCCGTATTCGAGGATGCCCGTCTACTGGGGTGGCTATCTAGTATCTGTTGCAGATGCCTGTTCAAGCACATTTATCATTCTTCGACATCTACCGAATAATGCCGAAATGAAGAAAAACATCCATTGCTTTTCAATTTCAGGTTTAACTTGTAGCCCATCCCATCTATCGCTGTCACTGATCTTGAAGTTGCTGGTGACCTAACATTATTATTAGAAGAGATGGTTAAGCACAGCTGATTAGAGCAGCTAGCTTCAAAAGTTGATTTGCACTGCAAAGCAAGCTGGGCTGCAAGTCTACCACCATTAATCCCCTGTGGAAATAGAAGTAAAAGTAGCCAAATATTGAAGACAGTAAACAGTTTCATGTACATAACTGAAGGACTTAGTCCACAATACAGTTTTCCCGTAGCTAGAAGAAAAATATATTCATTGATTTTCGAATTTATTTTTTTCCTTCTGCCAGACGAGTTAACCTAGCGAGGCTAAAGGGCTTATTTTCTCCTACAATTTTACAGCTATAGGTTTTCTTAATTTACTTTCGAATTCTGGAGTTTCTTTAGAATGTCTTAGCACGATTTATCTTAGCAAAGCTAAAGTATTAATCTGTTACACAGAGAAAAGATATATTCTTTGCCTTTCAAATTCAGTGTTGTACTTCTTCTCGATTTTCCCCTAACAAAGCTAAAGGATATAGTCATTCCAATGATTTTACTTACAGCTAATGGGAGAAAAGGTTTATTTATTGGCTTTTGAATTCAGCGTTGCACTTCAAGACTGGTTGCCCTAATAAAGTTAAGATGTCTTTCTTATGATTTAACTCATAACTATGATAGTTAAGATGAATTTAAGCTTTAAATATTTACATTCCTATCTTAGGACATGCGTACACAGAGCATTGGTCCATTATGGGAATATCAATGGCTAAGAATAAGGAGTTAAATCAGCTATGTGAAAATTGGTTAGCGCTTTGTAGGAGATATAACTGTTAACGATCTACTCTGGATAAACATTACGACTGAGTAAAATTGATGCTCTCTGGGTGCTCCATTTTTGTGGCCTTTTGCCAAAGTGAAAATTAAAACTAATCATTGTTAAGTTTGGAAGTTCTGACCAGTGTTTTGAGTTTATCAAATCTAAAAACAAAGATCATTTTTCTCAAACACCGTGGTTTAGACTGGTTCCAGAGTCACATTCATTCATCTTTGTATGTAATTTCACTTCAAGATACAGACAATCACGGCTCTCCGTAGCTTCTTTTTCTTTATTATCTGTAAATTGTCATTGTACAGAATGCCATTCTTATTCGAGGATACCCGTCTAATAAAGCGGTTAGCCAATCCCAATTGCAGACGCTTGCTCAGTCGCATTTGTGTTTATTCAACACCCACAGAGCTCACCCGTGGTTTATGCAGCAACTATGATGAGCAGGCTTTAGTTTTTAGTTTCTGGGAAAGAGCGTGTTAGCTAGCGTGATCAACAATTTGAATAATGCCAGCATGCTCAAGCCCTCGACCACGATGACTTGTGACTTCGTTCTAGCAGAGCTATCGACGGCTTTTAAGGATTCTGTCTACCCAATTTCAATCACAAGGTTTGGGTCAACATGTGGTATGGTTTTCAGGCACTTTCCAAGGGTGCCGGACGCTTGGATCGACCCCTTCACTCCGATAAAATCTGGAAGTTTCTTTCCTGACAAATTGACAATGGTGAGATTCAAACCAGGATCTCATTGTCAGAAACCCCACGGCCACGCGCTGATATTGTCATTATATCTTGCGAAATATAGTGAGAAACTAAGAATAGTCATCCATATGAGCCGTTGGCATTTATAAGAGGGTAGGTTGATTTTTCTCTTTCCTTTTGAAAATCAACATTCCACTAAATACGAAAGCCGCGGTTTTGTGTGATAAGTTTTCACATTAAAACTTCATAGCTTTTACCCCAAAATTAGTATATATGTAGTTTTATATATCGTCTGAAAAATGTACAGAAATATTTAATTTCCGTCTGTGTTTATTTACAAACTGGCTTCAAAATTTCAATATTTTAAGAATAAATCCAAATGATGGTGTATTTTTTATGCATTAGTATTTTTCATACATTGAATGGGAAATTTATCCAAACCAGAATTCTAACTATGAATCACCACAAGTAAAATATGCTACTTTGTTTTTTACTGTATTCGATAATTAAAAACTGTAAAAAAAAGTACATTTTTAAAAAAAAAAATATATTTAAAAAAAATGTGAAAAAAAAATGATAAAAGATTACAAAATGGCTATTTACATTATACGGACTATTCGATAAATAAAAACTGTAAAAAAAAAAGTACATTTTAAAAAAAAAAAAAAAAACATTTTTTAAAAACTGTAAAAAAAATTGTAAAAGATTACAGAATGCTTATTTCCATTATTCGGACTATTGTCCTCATCTTTGTCGCCATATTTATTACAACGTTTCGGCCGTTTTAACGCTCCGACCTTCTTGCAGTCGGTACAGTCATTGATTCGATGTAGTCATTCCACTTGAAGTCAGTTGAAAACGTGAAGCCAAGTAGGGTAAGTGTATTGCTCTCCAGGAGTCTTGCAAACAGCCATTCTGGTGGCAGACAGAAAAAGTTTCTCTATGGTGATTAAATGAGAACACCTGCTTTGATTTCAAAATTCACAGTTAAACTATCACATGTGCTCACTTTTTGCTCTAGTGTTTTTTTTGGGTGGGGGGTTTGTAATGCTTACTTGTAGAACCCAATTGACGATGTTTTTTTGCTCCCTTCGCCACGGTTTTAAATTTAAACAGATCCTTTTTTGAGAATGACAGCGACCCAAATTTAGGGGTCAGGCAAGAGAACTGGATTCATGCTTTTCCTAAGAGTATTAGATTAGTTCGTGATAAAACAATTATTCGTATGTCATACGAATCCTCCTTTATGAATGCTTGACAATTTCCGGGCGGATGAAGACGAGCGTTGAGACGATCAATATGTCGTTATACAGAACACTCTGGACGGAATATGTG
This sequence comes from Acanthosepion lycidas, assembly GCA_963932145.1. Classification (NCBI taxonomy): domain Eukaryota; kingdom Metazoa; phylum Mollusca; class Cephalopoda; order Sepiida; family Sepiidae; genus Acanthosepion; species Acanthosepion lycidas. Next base: position 114,646,659 of record OZ010582.1, on the reverse strand, counting down.
AGCAACGAGATATTCAGGAAAATGATGAGGAAAAAGGCACTTTTGCATAGGATCAGAAGGAGATATTTGAAATTGAAAGGAGGTTTAGAGAATATGACATTCACAGGAAATGCTGAAGTTATTAGGGACAGAAAGAAACATCAAGGAACGTACCAAACGAACCCGTATAAGAATATATAACATGAAAAGTAGCAAGAATTATATTTGGCTTAGTGATACAAGATATACGTATCCGTGGAGTGCGATAATCAACAAGGCTGTAAAGGGACGTGGTACATAAGGAATAAAAACTACATTTACGAGCTGGCTAACTTTTGCTACACAGTGAGACGAAAGGGCGACACTTTGGAGCAAAAGGTACGGATGGAAAATAGTACTGGATTAATAGTCTTCAAGATTAGAGATTAATAACCATTGCTCCATATCAAGGCGCTCTAATATTGGTATTTTTTATATCTTAGCTTCCTCTAAAAAAAATCCATTTACGATATTTTTTTTCGTTAGATTTTCTCTTGTATAACCTATAGCAATCATTAAAACTTTTTTATCAATAACGTATGCGTGAAAAAGCCTATCAGCGGAAATCACTCCATTTCAGCTTTTGCGCATTTATAAAAAAGAAAAATTCGGTGAGCATGCTTGCTTCGAGAGTCTAGTTTCCTTTCTCTTCGGGCCGATTTCGCGATAGGACGCAAAGTTTAACGCTTCATTCCAAATTTCGTAAGCTGTACATCTCACGCGCTTGTTGATTCACCAGCAGAGTGAGTTCAAATTTTCCCCCATTATCTACAAAGACTCTTAAAAACCATTCCTTTGAAACTTTCTCTGCACAAACATTATGCTGTTAAAATAACTATTTATCTCTCTTTTGATTGGCTATTTTCTCAACACTTAGTTTTTTAATTATTTACATAAAAAATTAATGCAAATTAAGTTTTAAAAGAAACCTCCAACTCTCTCTCTCTCACTCTCTCTCACACAGACGGGATATTCGTGTCTCTCAATTCTCATTCGCTGCTTCCATTGAAAGAACTACATTCCTTGGTTCTGCCAGATCAAACCTTTAAGGCTAGGACTCGCCATGCCGCTTATATTCTAGCAAACTACCCAAATTCCCTCTATATTCCATTGGTGAGAAGTAATTTTCATTCATACACCTTCCCTTGAACCACTGTTATATGGAACAGACACCTAATAGGATGTTTCCCCGATTACTACAATCTTAACCTGTTCAGGTCTAAAATTACCCGTTATCTTCCCTTCATACCCATATAAACTACCTCTTGGCATAACCCTCTACTTTGAGTAACACCTCGGCCTTGTACATGTTGAACTTTACTGTAAAAAAGGTGCAATACTACTAACAACAGTTTGATGATCACATAATTATTTGTGAGTTTATTTGATTCGTGTTAACGTTACAAATCTTTTGATTAGAAATGTCACCGAACCTACTTAGAGTACAAAGTAGGTTACTTATTTCCAGCATTCGATCATTGTGTTTGTATCTAATTTAAATAATAGTAAAATAAATTCCCTTGGTGTATTTTATTTTTGTTTTCATGCCGTAATCCTTTTTTTTTTCTATTTTTTTTTGATCCAGACTTCCTGCTTCTGTCTTTAAGATGACAATAACTTTGAAGTTATTTCCGTGTCTTCCGTTAGCGAAGGTTTATTTTTATCATTTTTTTCTTTGTTCGCATACTTTTTGGAATGTTCGCAACCGACCTTATTGCTAACTTCAATTGTTCTGTAGCGCGTTCAGTATTATTTTTGATCCAAACTACTTCGAGAATAAACGCTGGCAATAATTCTATACGTTCAGTTCTATTTCTGTTGCTCTGAATATTCCTCTGACCATTTTCATCACGACTTCACAGCGTCTTTCCGATTCTTCACGCAAAAAAATCTATTAACTTCGACTTAAAATCGAAAAATCTTGAAGAATTTTTTCAGTGATGACCTTGAACGTCCAGGCTATTATTATTATTATTATTATTATTATTATTATTATTATTATTATTATTATTATTATTGCTTCATTGTTCCTTTCTTCTGAAAAAGTGCCCCAAACATTTTCTTGTCTTTTCTTGATATAAAATCGAACTTACTTGACGGGCCTTCGTAGAGATCGATCTATTTACTTTTTTTTTTATTTACTCTGTCAAATATTCTCTATACGTATTTACTTTCCAGTTTTTGCGACCGCGAGTTTTTCAATTGAGTTTCTCGTGAGAGCCCTAAGCTGGGAAGCTTGTGTATTTATACAGCTGGAACACAGACAATATGTTTGCTATTGAAATCAAGAAAATCATCATCATCATCATCATCATCATTATTATTATTTTAATTTTATCATTATTATTAATGATAATCGTGATCTTAGCTATTTCATTACAGCGAAAAATTCGGCATTTATTGACTGAGCAGTCACTACTACTTTCGATTGAAAAATTATAAAATCTTTCTGCTAAAATAATTCATCAGGAAAATAGGTTTCTCTGGTCCGCTTACTGTTATCGCTCTTTCCAGCGTTGATGGGGTTTCATTCCTAACCTTCTGTTTGAATTAGTGCGTAACGCCAACATTTTATTGTGCCACTAGCCGAAGTACTCTGTATTGCCCGGGCGTAGATGGCTGCAATTGTATAACCGCACCTCCCTGTATCATCGCACCTCCCTGTCTAGAAATCTCAGCCTGCGTCCCTACTTGCATCATGATCCGTTGATATACTAAGGTGTTCCCCCTCATCTTTTTACAATATGTCCTTCGAAAGTGTTTTATTGTTCTTTATAAAGGAAGTTCATCGATAAAACATTTTTTGTGGTCGTTACTCGGAGTTAAATTGTTTCAATGTTTTAGATATTTACTAAATTTCCTATGGCCATAATAACTTTCAAATAGTAAGGCATTGTTCACAACTCCAGTAATTAAACAAAAACAAGCATGAGGATTGATTCAGCTGCACGTGCAAATGCATGAATGTCCTCTTCTTCGCACGTTTACTGTAAGGCTGAGTTCAATAAGAGTTTCTTCGGGATTTTTCCCCTTTTAAAATTTCACTAATCCTTCTAAAACAATCTTTGCATGAAAGGTTGTTTGAATGCCAATTTAGAATGGAATCATATGAAGAAACCCTTCGCTAAATAGCAAAAACCAATTCTGGACCTAGCTATTGATGGTTTTGTCCACTTAACTGAAATAATCTAAACTAAACAATCACGCAAGACAATTTGTGGGTCATATGCAATTTACATTTGGAAAGCATCAGATGAAAAACAAGGGAGCTATGGCCGAAAAACGGGCTTTTTGAACAGTTTTTTCTGGTTTTTCGTTATACGCGGCAAAGCGATCCGGACTAATCGCACGCTATTTTATTCTCTGCATGATGGCAAAATTTTTGCGTCATGGCTGAAGAAAATCGGATAAAAAATGAAGATATTCTAGTTTCATTTTAAGTAGTATGAGAAACCCGATTTTTTCATTTTTTTTTTTTTTTTTGTGCGTGAAGCCAATGTCGCAGGAAAACTATCAAGCACTCTACATAAACCTCGTAACATTAGCTGGATGTTTTGCATTAAGTGCAAAGAACATTAGCTGGACCAGTAAAAAATTGTCGCGTGTAACTTTGCCTTGGTTTTTACCAAAAAAAAAAGTCGTACCTACCTTTAGTTTTGTCGATTTTTCTACCAAGCCTGCAGATTAAAAAGTTGGTCTTGGCCTACCTTGGTAAATTCGCAATATGTGTGTACAATTTCATCGAGAAATGTGGTCGTGCATATATAGCATAGACACACAGACAAACACATAAACAGACACAGAGACAGACGTCTTCTGTTTTATAGATATAGATTGTTTTCTCCTTTCAGTTATATGTGATAGCCATTTTAGTTGTTAATACAGCTGAAAATTCTCAATTGATGTGGTTTCTATTACTGGTACAGGTCGTGATTTGGGTTTTGTAGGGCCAGTCCGAAAAGGACTTCCAATCAATGGTTAATAGGCACAAGGAATATCTTGTAAATTCTAACGCGTCATAAACACAATCGCTTTCATTTAATCACCATAGTGAAATTTTTGATCCTAAAGTCTAGACAAACAACATTTTGCTGACATGAAGTAAAGTTATTATATTGAATCAATTGCTATGTCTGCTGCTCGGAAACTTGGTTCACGGTGTCGCGTCAGAGAATTCTTCTCATCAGATTCCTATTTGCACATAGTTTATTTTTAATAGAAAACTTTCGAAAAGCTAAACAAAGTATTTAAAGAAAGAAAAATATGGAACATCAACTGTGAAGAAGTGATGAGTCATATTTCAGCTTGGAGATTTCTCGATTCAAGGTGCAGCATAGTTCTTCAGCAGAGATAAATCCTGAAATATTTGGTCTTTTTGTAGTCTGCTTTCTCTCCCGTCCTAGGTATGACTATAAACTACATCCGCGTCCTGTGTAAGACTATAAACTACATCCGCGTCCTGGGTACGACTATAAACTACATCCGCCTCCTGGGTAAGACTATAAACTATATCCGCGTCCTGGGTACGACTATAAACTACACCCCCGTCCTGGGTAAGACGATAAATTACATACACGTCCTGGGTAAGACTATAAACTACATCCGTGACCTCGGTAAGACGATAAACTGCATCCACGTCCTGGGTAAGACGATAAACTACACCTGCGTCCTGGGTAAGACGATAAATTACATCCGACAGCACGGCCTTAGATCAGGTGTTTTTGGGGAGCATGGAACCACTAGAGAAAAAAGAATACATAATTCTAGTTTCATACATTTAGTTTTCATTAAATTTTTAAAATAAAAATTGCTGATCGAGTATATAGTAATAGCAGTGTCAAGGAAAAGTATCCTTTCAACAAGCCATTTTTGGCATGTTCAAATGATAACCTTTGTCATTTAGTGTTTAATACTTTTGTTGTAAATTCTTTGTATAATTATTTCTTTATGAAATAATATATATACTGCAAAATTATATATATATATATATATATATATATATATATATATATATATATATATATATACAGACAGTTCTTCTCTTCGGATTCCTTTTTGCACATAGTCCATCTTACAAATCTACAAATCAACCATTCGTCCTTGCATTAAATATTCCTGCCATATATGGTCTGGTAACCCCCACCACTGTTCATCTCGAGGTCCTCGACAAAATCCAGAGACGGATATGCAGTGTGATAGCATTTCATTTGCCAAGAAATTGCAGCCAGTCTAAACGAAGAGCAAGGTGTTAGTCTTGCCTCTTCAACAGTCTGTTAGTGGCTGTTAGAACAAGGCTACAAATCTTGTACACGAAGGTTTAAGCTGCTGATAAGCAAAGCCAAGAAAGCAAAGAGACTTGAATGGGTTCACTATTACAAAAAGTTCACCATAGAAGACTGGAAGAATGTTCTCTTCTATGATGAAATGAAAGTTGAGCTAAATTCAAAGGAAAAAAATCCGAAGAAGCAGGTTTGAAAGCTCTTTGAATTTAGCAGTAAGTACTGTCAAGCATCTGTTCAGTATAATGTTCTGGGGATGCTTTTCTTTTCATGGAACTGGTTTCTTAAAACCGATTGAAAAGACCCTCAGGAGCGAGCAGTACAAGAGAATTTTAGAGTCTTGTCTGCTCACTTCTGCTGAAAGGGTGCAAATCGGCCTCACCAACCTGGTTTTTTATGCAGGATTATACTCCCTGTCACAAATCAAAATTGATGAAGGAACACTTTGATGAGAAGCAGGTGAGGGTTAAGACATGGTCGCCCCAATCTCCTGACCTCAACCCTATAGAAAACCTATGGAGCATTATAAAGTACAGGCTCTCGAGAAAGCAGTTGAGCAACAAAGAAGATTTGATTGTGAATTTCATATCCGAATGGAATTCAATGCGTGAAGATGAGATTTGCCAGAACCTAATCAAGTCAATTAAAAAAAGGATTGAAAAGGTTATTCAAAATAAAGGAGGACCCATAGATTATTAAATATTTCAAACTATATTACCTATTACAAATAAATTATACCTCTATTACTCTTTATTTAAAGCTGTTCGGTTATGTTTCTATTGATTACTAGTTTCAGGAAATAAGTGTGTCACTTTTTTTCCCTAAATCTCATTTATATCCAAAATTATAATTATCAATAGAATACCTTAGGGTGAGTAAACTTTTCTACTAGATGGTCAGGAAGGGGTCTTTATATTAGTAAGATTAAAAATTAGTTTGACCCCAAAAACAATAGGCGAAAAGAATTTTAAGTAAAAAAAATCAGGTGAGTCACTTTTATCGAACAGCACTGCATATATATATATATATATATATATATATATATATATATGGAGAGAGAGAGAGAGAGAGAGTTAAAAGAGGGGACTTTTTCGGAAAGTAATGTGTCAGGTAAGAAAATATACAGTGTAACCCGGATATAAGAGAGTTGTCGGGACCAGAGACGAAGTATCTTATATCCGGGTTTCTCTTATATCCGGGTTTGGTCTATTTTGTTTACATTAACAGAGGCTCTAATTTGGGACCAGATAAAGTCTCTCTTATATCCGGGTCTCTTATATCAGGGTTACACTGTAAATGTCCTTCAAAAGAAAACAAAGATAAATTTATTTCGGGAGTTGATCTCCCATGATAAAATAGTTTCTTGAAAGAAAAGAAAAATGCCACGGAATACGACCCTAATGACTTTTCGACCTTTCATCCAGGGCCTGATGGTTGACGTGTTACTTATCAATGTCTCAGCTATCGCGTCTAAATAATAATAATAATAATAGAATAAACACATTTTCTTAGAATGGATATATCTAAGTATGATCGAAAGGTCTATTGTCATGTACTGTATCTTCTGAAATGAATGACCAAACTTGGAATTTCTGTCGTAACTTCCCTCTGTCTTGTCAACAAATATTTTCATGGTAATTGTTCTGACGAGAACCCCTTAGAGTTTCAAATGAATGAATTTAAGCGTGCTACGAGATTAGGAAATAGCTCTCGCTGTCTTACTGCTGAATTTCAGCCGTCCGTTAACCATCATAGTGCCAGGTCAGTACTTGGATGAGGGACCGCTTGGGAAAACCTGGTACTGTAAGCAGACCCCTATTATTCTAATAGTTTCTTTTCTCACATTTCTCGTCTATGAAAATCCCTTCCGGTTTTTTCTTCCTTGCCATCTACAATCTTCAAAAGTTTCAATGCAATGTCAGTCGCCATATTCTGTCTTCCTGTATTTTGTTCCTTTATTTACCTTTTCCTCACTTCTCATCACTAATGCCTTTTCATTCTCTTTCACTCCCAGTAACCCCCTTTGTCATAGTAGCATTGTCTATTTGCTTGGTATGAAATGATTAAAAAAAATGTATATAGAAATAATTGTAAACTTTAGAAACGTGTTTTTATTATTTTTAGAAATTGCCGAAGGTAGTGATTTATTTGAACTATGTTTTGAAATCGTTGTGTTTTCATGTGGCAAGTCCTTTCAAGACGTAAGATGTCATAAAACTCTCCCCACCATCTTCTTGCTTTCCCCCAATTGCGATATTAAAAAAATTTTAAATATTACGCCAATCGCCATCTTCTGTCTTTTTTATGTTCTTTTATTCTCCTTTCTTCTTACTAACGTTTTATCAGTTTCTACTTCCACGCCCAGAAACTCCTTGCGTCTTAGTGGCTTTATCGCCTAGCTTCGGGTGAAATGATTAAACAAAACTTCCTGTCTTATTATTTTACTAGCTATTGAAGCTAGCTCTTGTGAAGGGCTCTTAATTTGACCTTCATAACGATAGACAGGAAGAACTAGATGCGATAGTACGGAAGAACTCAAAACTGATCGCTGCCTTAAAATATTGCATTAATATTTAAGCTTAGCATTTAAACGATAATTCTTCTGCTATCACTTAATTTAAAGACAATTTGATGTACGTAGGTCCTTACTTCGCGTACAAACAATTATTTTTATTTCATGGGTGACTTTCGCTGGATTTCGCAATTAATTTCGATTATTCCCAAATTTATTTCCAAGTTATAAAAATTGTTATCGTTCAAAAAATATCGTTGCAAAAATCACGTAAAAAATTGCCGAAAACAATCGCAATAATGAAAAATTAGAAATCCAAAATTTAAGGATTGCAGGTTTGGATCCGACATGGAATAGTTTAAATTTGTTCACAGAGCCCGCCTGGTTCCAAAATGGTATGATATGTTGGTCTATCGCTTATAGGAGTAACGTTGGAAAAGTTTGATACAGTGACACACAGTGATATTCGCATTTATCATATACAGATGAGATGTGCTGGGCACCTCGGGGTGGTGTAATGGTTAGCAAGCTTATTTCACTAGAACAATTACGACTGAGTAGTGAGTTCGATCCTCACTAGGTGCCCCATACTTTCGGCCTTGTGCCACATCTGAGCTGCCTTTGGAAAATCGCTACAAGTAAGACGTCCTCTTTTACCATGTATGTTTCTGCCATCAAATCTGTTTCCTTTTGCTTCTATTACCATTAACATATACCGTGAGTTTTAAATTAACGTAGACGTAATTTCGACTGTTGTTTTATTTTTTGTGATTTTTAGCATCCCTTTCCTTCTTATTCTTATTGTCCTTAACACATCCCCGTTTCTCACATGTTCTACCAATGATAATATCAGCATCCATAGATAGAATTACATCTCTGTTACTAACTTTTGTATCTTTACCGCCTCTGCTCATCTCTGTTCTGCCATCCATTCAAAGAAAAATCGTTAAATCGGCTATTCTGTTTCGTAATTTCAGTTTGTCCTGTAAGTGTTTAATTCTCTAGACCTATGTTCCTCATACAGTTCCGTGGAGGTTTTGCCCGTATTTTTCAAAATATCAGGATTGCAGGTGCGAATTCGGCCTGGAATGTTTTTAATTTGTTCGCAAAGTCGGCCTGATTCCAAATTGGTATGATAAGTTGGGCTTCGGCCTATAGGAGTAAAGTTGTAAAAGTGTGACACACTGAAATTTGCATTTATTATATAGAAGTAAGACATGTTCCTTTATCACGCATCTTTCTGCTATCAGATCTGTTTTCCTCTGCTTCTATTCAGTCAGTTATGAACCATGAGTGATACACGATTAGGAGATCATGTATCTTTCGCTACATGACTAACGAGGCGGTTTTCCCCGCAGTAGGTTGCCATTTCTTTTTTCGGTAGACCAGTTGCCATCCAAGGCTATAGAACCCGGTCTGCTCTGCTATTTATCCATAGCTGGGAGGAGAAAAAAGGGATTCATACCTTTCCCAAGTTTATTAGCACGTAATTACTTTTAATATATACCGTGAATTTAAAATTCACGGAGACTTCTTTCTGTTTGTATATGGAAGTATTTTCAGTTGTCTTTTTGTTAATTTTAGCATCCCTTTCCTACTTAATCCTATTCTTAGAAACACATTCTCGTTTCCTACATGTTCTTCCAATGATAATATCAGCATCCATAGATAGAATTACATCTCTGTTAATACTAACCTCGTCTACATCTGATTGTCCTGCATTCAGTGCCGATCTTTAGAAATTTATTGATTCTTCTGGATTGGTAAGGGGAACGGGTTCAGATTCAAAGGTAAAAATACCACAGATTCCTGTAATTTGTTGCTCTAAGTACCTCTTGTCTCTTTGCCGTTCCTGTTCGTCTCTGTTACCGCCACCCATTCAAAGGAAAATCGCTAAACAGGATATTCTCTCTTTATGTTAGCTTTTCGTTCTTTCAGTTTGTCTTGCGAGTGTTTAATTCTCTAGACCTACGTTCCTCAGTCTGTTTCGTAAAGGTTTTGACAGTCTTTTTCTAATTATAAGAAAAAGTTTTCTTTCAATTTTCTCTTTGATTGAATGTTCAGTCAATGGCATTCTCAGAGTCCATTTTCTCAGCTAAATTATTGCTTTATGATCAAAATAATATTGCGCTGTGCCCAGGTAGAAGTAGAAACAGATTCAACAAAAAAAAATATAGTTTCTTTGTTTTTCATATCTTTCTTAAAACATCTCTTCTCGCATCTTCAGTCCATGTTCTTTTTCTTTTTCTTCTTCTTCTTCTTTATGGACGTAAGTGATCACGGCTCTCCACAATTTCCTGTCCCTTGTAGGTCTAAATAAACTTCGTCTTTTTCTCTTAGCTCTCCTAAGCCCTGTTCCGTCATCCATTTACTCAAGCCCACCAAGCCCTGTATATATTTCTCCCCTTTTTCTCTTGAACACGAGTAAAAGCTCATAGCTTGTTTCCTGTTTAGGAAGGGATTCCGTTTTCCTTTCCTTTTCTTAGACCTTAATAGTGGAATTATTATAAATTTTTGTGACATGTGTGGATGGTGGCAACGTCTCTTCATACAGAGGGGACCGTCGGAACTGTGCTACATTTTAATTGGTTTGGTTTGGTTTACGGCATATCAACCTCAATGGGTTAGTTAATGCCAACATGATGTTTATTATTGATAATATTTATCTTTATCTTCAAAAATGTTGTGCTACTAATTTTTTTTCTTCAAAAATGTATTGCTGGTAATATTTTTTCAAAAAAATTATTGCTGGTAATATTTTTTTTCTTCAAAAATTTATTGCTGGTAACAAAAATTTTCCAAAATTGCTGGTATTAAAACCTATTTTTACACTTTCATAGTGCTTTGACCATATTTTGGGAATGTAAATATTTGCCTATAGCTAAGACCCTAAGAGTTGATACCATCCTGATCAGGGTAAACCTAGGATCACCATCAAAACCTTCTGATCAGAGGCCTTGCTGTCGGACACGGATGTAGTTTATCGTTATATCCAGGACGTCACATTGATTTTTCTGATATGCAGAAGGTTGAAAGAAAAATCGGCCGAAAAAATTAACTGAAAATCTGAAAGAGTAGGAAAGTCGACTGAAAGAGATGTGGAATAAAAGAGTGAAATTCTCAACTTTAGTTAAAGTGACAAAAGCGAATTTACCTTCGGGCATGTTTGCCGCTTCATCAGTTAAATTATAAGATGGCGACTCGAAATTAGATGATTTATCGACATTCAGGAGAAACGTTTTGCCTCCAAATTTAATATTAGGCGCTTAATGTGATTCGTCTTATTTTCAGTGCTTTCCACAAATCAACAAATAAAATTATTCAATTATTTTATGAGTATAAAATATTGTGGAAACCTATTTTTATTTCAATGCGTCAAAGTCAGTTTTAACAGTGTGGAAATAACAAAAGAATATTATTTCGTTTTGGCAAGTTCTCTCGAAATAGAGGCAAAGTCATCTCTGTCTTTTCTGCCAGTATTAGGAAATAATTATTATCGGGGTCTGCCTCAGATAAGCTACAATACTTGAGTAGTTCTTCATCTATGTCCCACGTCGGTGTTCAAGCCCAGATGAAAGTCAAGGTTCGAAGGTTAATTTTTTATTCGGGAGTCACATTTTCCCGACTTTGGCAATGCACCCTTGTCTGGTATTAATTGGATGTTATTCCATACTAACCAAACATTTTAGAACGTATAGGGACTAAAAGGTAAATGGTTGCAGTATGGCACGGTTTAAAGTAGGTATTTACATACAGGCACACTAATATCTGATTTTAATGTTCTTAACTTTGAGTTTACATAGGACAAGGAACAAATCACGCTCAGAGTTCTCGGTAAATCCTCTATTAAGTATGCCTCAAGGGACAGGGATTAACCATAAAAAGGTGGGACAGTTACTGCTTATAGGGAGAAACCCCTGGAGCCCAATATAATAATAATAATATTTAGCATACCTACGGACGATAATGCGTATGTCCCCATTCACATGAACACAGAAGTAAATACTGTATGTTGGTCTAGAATTGAAGATTCGATTTCAGCTGTGCTGGTCAAACTTACTACTTCAGGGCAGAGAAGATCCCCAGACGAGGCTATGTCGAAGGGCAGAGTCTCGTCTCGGGAAACAGCTTTTATAAGGGGTCTACGGGGAATTTTTGGGCGAGCCTACGGGCTCGGATACCCCACATTAAATTCGGCCTTGTACCCTATTTGACCGCGTGGAGCGGTTGGTTGATATCCTAGATTTGAAGATTCATTGTTGAATTCACTTGACTCACTTCTAGCAGTTGACTACTACTTCTCCGCGCGAATCTTATATGTGTTGTTCTTGTCCTAAGTATTATCGTTCATTACCAACCTTCGTTTGATTATTCTATTCAGTAACCTTCCCTAGGTTACAACAAATAATAATAATAATAGTAACCCCCGAAATTTGCTGGTTTATCGGGATTCATCTACTCGAAAGGAATATGACACAAGAACAATTTAAATGTGGGAGTTCACGTGTAGAAGAAATACGGAAAGAAAGTTCTTTGGCATGATTGGACATTTCAGACCAAAAACAGCACCACTCTCCCGGGACAGTACTGTTCGCTGTGAAGGATTATCTGAAGCTGGACGTATTATAATGTTGAATGTGTTTCTATCAGAATTAACCAAGGAACATTTTAAAGTAAATAGATTGATTCCTGTATCCCCATACCTATAACTTTGTCCTTATTTCGGTATCCGCCTTTGTCACTCTGTATATATGATCATTTGATATCCTGTATGGTCATGTCCACAGTAGGTTTTATAGCGCTTGTCTCTAACAACTTCCTTCGTTTCAACAGTTCTAGTGCTTCTTCGAATTTCTAATTCAACCAATTGTAATTATCAATTTTTATTTGTTTATTGTTATTTATTTATTTATTTTGTTATTTTTTTATATGTGATTTCAAGCTTTCCTGGTCACCGGATAAGGTCCACACATTTTTTTTTTTTTTTCGAAAATTTATTTTTCGTTTTTTCACCTGTGGTCTTCGGTCATGAGATCTGTCAGATTCTGTTTTCTTCATTTAATGACTTAAGAATAAAATCGTCCTCCGTCCTGTGTACGACGATAAACTACATCTGACAACAAGGCCTATGATCAAAAGGTTTTGAGGAGCGTGGAACCATCTCTTAATTGCTGGTCTTCCCAAGTACAACTTGATACTGGGTGGTAGAACATGTCAAGGTCCCAGATATGGGTAAAACAGTTACCTACCAAAAGTGGCCAAAACTCTATGAAAGTATAAAAATATGTTTCAATACCAACAATATTTTTTAAAAATATTTTTTACCAGCAATACATTTTTGAAAAAAAAAACTTCCAACAATATATTTTGAAAAAAAAAAAAAATTACCAGCAATAAAAATCATGTCGGGATTAAATAACCCATTGAGGTTGATATATCGTAAAACAAAACAAACCAAACCAAAATCTTCTCGTTAGTTGGAGTGGTCTGTCTGGATCTCAAACTTCCAGAGTATTGTTTTGTTTTTATGTGTTCCGAGGGCCACATTTGATAAATGTTGTAATTGCATTGCACTCATAATAAAATAAATACTTAACGTTGATCTACATTGTCTTGTTTATTTCAATGCTTTCTGAAAGTTTATTAAGTAAATCATATTCTTGTCGGAATTTTTGAGATAAAGAAATATTATTTCAATAGAATCCTTGACAACCGGACTAAGAAGGCCTTCCGGATATGAGGAATTGGTTACAAAGTCCGGATATGAGGAATTGGTTAAAAAGTCCGGATATGAGGAATTGGTTACAAAGTCCGGATATGAGGAATTGGTTACAAAGTCCGGATATGAGAAATTGGTTAAAAAGTCCGGATATGAGGAATTGGTTAAAAAGTCCGGATATGAGGAATTGGTTACAAAGTCCGGATATGAGGAATTGGTTACAAAGTCCGGATATGAGAAATTGGTTAAAAAGTCCGGATATGAGGAATTGGTTAAAAAGTCCGGATATGAGGAATTGGTTACAAAGTCCGGATATGAAGGGCTATATTTAGACTAAAATAAAAGAACTGAAATCAGGTTTAACATTTATTTTCATAGTAAACAAAATAAACTAATGGTGAGTGAAATATAACGGAATCAATTTTAAGGAAAAGAAATAAATTATGTAATGTTAATGAAATTCATTAAATTAAGTATGCCACGTATGCAAAACAAATAATGTAACGAGGATTTTTTAATCGCTGTTGCATGATGATTCTTTCTCTTCTAATGCCATTCTCAAATTTTTCCGCATTTCGTTTTGCTTTTTTTTCTTGAATTTTTTTACGCGGAAGACACTTTTCAACTCTGCATGGGTTATTGCTGTCGTCTTAGCTGAATGCTGACTTTCTTTCCATAAAACTGACAACCTTTTCAATAGCTTTTTCAATTTCCGTCCCGGTTTCATCACAGTCATTCATTTTCGATGCTGTCTTCTTGCACATGTGTCTCGTTGTCATCCATTCCTCTTCTTCCCATCATCATTTGCACCAATACAAGTCATTGGGGTGAAATAAGCATAGGCAATTATTCAAAGTACATGTCCTGAAAAACAGAAATATCAAAATCAGTTAAATATCACTATTGACATGAAAATAATTGTAGAAAAGACAGAGAGAAGTCACAGTAGAGAGGCAACCCTCCGGCGGCGGTAAAGTGGCTGAAGCCGAGCTGACAGATCAAGACGAATAGTATTTCAGATTTTTCTTTGGGTGTTATCAAGGAACTCAAGATAAATAGCAGGAGCACTCTATGTGGTAGCAATATTTTAAGCATGGACGAATGGTAGACTTATATATATGGAAGATAGATTCTGGAGAGAAAAAATGTCTCGCACGACACAGTGAGCCAACTTTCTTAGCAGCTGACTTTGCAATAGATTCAACATTCATGTCAGCTGAAAAAAATACCCCCAGAAAATGTAACGAGTCACTTTCCTGGAGGTTAGCATCAGTCATGCCCATGGAAGGTAGATAGGGGTCTCTCGGATGATTAATAGAGAGTAGTTTAGTTTTTGTTCTTGTACATTATTATGATGTTATTATGGCGTTTTGATAGACTATACAGGGGTTAGTAATTATCCCCATAATGTGTCTACCATAGAGTAATGGGTATCATACAGAGATTCGACTAAACTGACAAAAAGCACCTTAAACTTATGTCGGAGTTTGCTTGTTAGATTAAATAGTTGCATTTTCAACAATGATAACAGGAAAAGGACGTACTGAACAACTTCTAAACTCATAGTAGAATAGGTAGACGCTGCTTCTTTGGATAGGTAACATTCGGCACTCCTTTATTTGCAGCTGTTAAAAATCAGACTGCTGATTTTTTAAAACTGTTGGTAGTCAGCTTAAAAATAGTAGATACGCGGCTGACATTGTGTTGATGGCAGGCACAGAAAGAAAGTGGCGGGCAATCCTAGATATGGTCGGAAAGAAAATCAAGAAATAAAGAGTAAATCATCAGCTATCTGTCTCTATTTCTGAGATGAGGTATTATGTACACTATTTACATTATTCGGACTATTGTCCTCATCTTTGTCGCCATATTTATTACAGCATTTCGGCCTTTCTTGTATCTGTCTCTATTTCTGAGATGAGGTATTATGTACACTATTTACATTATTCGGACTATTGTCCTCATCTTTGTCGCCATATTTATTACAACGTTTCGGCCTTTCAGTATCTCTCTCTATTTCTGAGATGAGGTATTATGTACACTCTTTACATTATTCGGACTATTTTCCACATCTTTGTCGCCATATTTATTACAACGTTTCGGCCGTTGTACGCACTGGTCTTCTTCAGGTGGTTAGAATGTCGAACTAAATACTTTGTTTTGCTCGCTGGGATAGACTGTTCTAATTCCACGCGCCATGATTAATGGATGTCAGTTATGAGTTATCTCATGTTAATTTCCCTCTGAATGTTCTCCACTGCCTTAGCCGTGCATTGAACTCACACTCTTTGGATCCTGTCACTGGATCTAACCAACGCCCTTATCCACTGTGCTATGTGTTGACATATGGCGCAGTGGATAAAGGCGTTGGTTAGATCCAGTGACAGGAACCAAAGTGTGTGAGTTCAATACCGGCGGAGAACTTAAAGAGGAGAATGAACAGGAGATAGCTGATAACTGATAATTGATATCCATTAAAACATGGCACGTGGAACTAGAACAAGCTACCCCAGCAGGCGAAATAAAGGGTTCAGTTCAACATTCCAACCACCCGAAGAAGGCCGGGGCGTACAATGGGCGGAGCACTGTAATAAATATAGCTACAAAGATGAGGACAATGATGTAAATCATCAGCTGTAAGAAGAGTGAATATACAATCGTTAGTAAAGTGAAACACTAAAAGATATGAGCCACGAATTGAAGACGTTAGAATCAAGAAATTTTAGGAATGTAATTATCTAGAAAGGGTTATAACAGAGGAGAAAATGTGATAGAATAACAAAAGGCTCATTGGAATAGCTAAATATGTTTTTCAAAATTTAAGCAAAATAATAAGAGACTTAAATTTCGTTGGAAACATAAAAGAGCGCTTAAGTGTTATCAAACATCAATCCTTTTATAATGCAATGAATGTTGGGTGATTTCTTCACAGTTAAAGAGAAGACTTGAAACAGCAACAAAAGGAATACTATGAAATATTAATCCTCATATGGAAGTGACTGTTAGATGATTTTTTCACAGATAAAGAGAAGACTTGAGGCAACAGAAATACACAACTGCTATGAAACATCAATCCTCCTATATGGCAGTGAATGGTGAACAATTTCCTCACGGATAAAGGAAGACTTGAGGCAACAGAAACAAAGAAAATAATACTAAACTGCTATGAAATATCAGTCCTCCTATATGGCGTTGAGTGTTGAACCGTTTCTTCACAGATAAAGAGGAGATCTTTGAAAAAAGAAAGAGTATTCTGAAGACCGGTGATGAGACAACAATGGACACAACCTGTCTTCAATGGTGATTGTTTGTTTTGTTGGGTTTTACGGTATATCAACCTCAATAGGTTATTGAATGCCGACAACATTTTTTTTTCCTGGTAATATTTTGTTTTTTCAAAAATCTATTTCTGTTAATATTTTTTTCCTCAAAAATGTACAGCTGGTAATATTATTTTAAAACATGTATTGCTGGTAATATTTTTCTTTTCAAAAACATATTGCTGGTAATATTTTTTTTTCAAAAACGTATTGCTGGTAATATTTTTTTTTTCAAAAGTATATTGCTGGTAATAGTCTTTTTTCTTCAAAAATTTATTTCTGGTAATAATTATTTTACAAAGTATTTCTGGTATTAAAATCTATTTTTACACTTTTATAATGCTTTTTACCTCAGTTTCGGGGTTGACTATTTGCCCATAGCTGGGACCCTAACAGGTGCTACCACCCCGGGTCAGGGTGGACCTGGGAACACCAGCAATTAAGAGGTGGTTCCTCGGTCCTCAAAACCTCCTAATCAGATGCCTTGCTGCTGGATGTAGTTTATCGTCATACCCAGGACGCGGATGTAGTTTATCGTCATACCCACGACGCTTTAATGGTGAATTTACAAACAAAACAGGTAAAAAAAAAATGAACACATCAGCTTAGGATCAGAAATAGGCAGTTGAAATGTCTGGCATACGTAATTAAGAGAGATTTTGGTGAATATGAAACTCACCGGAGATACCAAAAGCAAGTGGCGCAGATGTGAAACAATGTATAAGTTTTCTATTGAGTTTGTATAAATGGATGATAGAACCGGAATAGGGTTAGGGTTACTAAGAAAAAAAAACATTACTCATTGGTAGATAATATATGAAATTGTTGGAACCTTGATCGTACAAATACTGAACAGACTTGGCACATAAAAAGAATAAATAGAAGAATCCCTTTCCAACTGAAACATCAACGAAAGGTAATCTTTCTACTCCCTTAGAATCCATTTAGCATTGTACTTTACTGTGATGCGCTTTGTAAATATTATATCAGCGCTGCTTAATGTCAAAATAATATCTCTTTCATTTTAGACGATATTATTTTTTTTATTAAATGTCTCTACAGAGATAATCGCGGTTGTATGAAAATCGGCGGTGAAGCATGTGAAATCTTGTCAGGATGAACCTTTTTACGATGGAAAGAGAAAGTGCACATTGATCGAAATATTTGTTATAAAAATTGCAAGCATCGCGGTTGCAATAGTTATTGTTTTGCTATTAGTTCGAAATAGACGAGATGAACAAGGCCAGGGCAGAGGAAGGCCTGAGATAACATAGAGTAAAAAGCACCTCCCCACGAAAAAAAAAAAAAAAAAAAAAACGGAAAAGAAAATAAAGTTTCAATTGATTAAACGTTTCAACTCGCCTCTTTCCAGACGTACAACATACTCAAAAGACGGCAGACGGGAAATCCTCCACAATTAAATGAATAACAACATTTTTGAGACGATCCTGATTTTGATTGTACACAGTCAGCCTTCAGCAGGATCCAACGATCTTTGTCCCGGTAGGTGGCGCCACGTGAAACATTCTGAGAATTACGTGAATTTCAAAGATGATCGAGTTGCGGCTTTTACTTTACAACACTTTATTTTCTTGTTCTCCCTTTCGCCGATTTTTTTTTTTTTTTGGCTTTGTTATTTCTCTTTTCTTTCTTGGTTTTGCTAATTTCTTCACTTCTTTCCTTTTTCTCTCTCTGTCTTTCCTTTTCTTAGTTCTCTCTGCTCGCCTTCGATTTTTTCTTTGCATCCCCACCCCACCCCGCTTGCATAAACCGTTTTTCTTTGTCTTTCTCTATCGCGGTTTCCCCATTCGTTTAATGAAAGACCCAGCAAGACAAGCACCCCCATCTCTCACCATCATGAAACTCTGGGACGTCGTTTTCAACAGAGGCCTTCTTGCATGCTCCTCCTACTTGTAGGGTTGCACAGCTATTGATTGTAGTACGTGCGTGACATTCAGTTGATACCAAATGAGGAATCCGGGGTCGTAACGTGGGGAGGCGGGTGATGAAAGAGAATTAAGAATGACTCCAAAGTAAAGCTCGTGTAGAAGTTACTTCAAGCAATTATATTCACGCTGCCACGTGTTCGGGGATTTGATGGTTGAATTCATTCTTGCATTGTCTTAGATTTCTTATTTGGGACATTCGGATGTATTTAAGAGATAAGATTACTGAAGAATTTCCATATGGTTGTTTTGTTTGATTTTAATTTTTTTCATGTTTTTTTTTTTTTTTTATCAACCCTTTGGGGAGATATTTAAAGTCGAGAACTATTTTTAATTGTAAGAATAAATCTTATTATTGTGAGAGAAAAGTAAATTAACAATATTTGAGAATAACAATATTTTTTTTACAGATACAAATCCAGTTATTTAACCCATTACCTTCTATTCATTTTTTAATGCGCATTTTTGGCCCAGGCAGGTGTCTTTGGAGTTTATTTATTCCTTATTTTTAATTTCAGTAGTTACCATTGTCGTTTTTTTTTTTTATAGAAAGTAGAACATCAAATATTTATGTGTATAAAGAATCAATAAATAATATTGATTAGAAATAATAAAAAAAATACTTTTCAAATTCTCTATCTATAAAAGGCAGGATGTGTGTGTGTGTGTGTGTGTGTGTGTGTGTGTGTGTGTGTGTGTGACGAATGAACGGCCGCAATCTCGTCGGATTTGCACCAAAATCTACATGCACATGCTCCAAGTTAGCAGGAAGGCCAAGACCGACTTTGCATTTCCCAACTCCCATCGATAGTGGAAATAATCGATTTTGTCATGCTTCTACGGCAGTTTTCATGTAGTTTGCGGACATTATCTACTGGCCAGAGTGAGAGCCAATAGCTGGCTGCCACGAATGTTAACTAGCATGCTAGTGTGCAAAAAAATCGATAGCTGCATTCTTTACAAGTGGGAAAAATTTAAATCTGCATGGCACTTTACTCTAATTGGCTCATTCGCTTGCTTAAACTCAACGTTGATTCTGATTCCGCAGAACTGGATTGGACGTGAAAAATTATTTTTGTTAACATTCTTTTTTCATTCGGTTTTTCCAGTTACGAGTCCTTTTTTTAAAGCTGATCGTTTTGTGTTCATTTTGTTTAGTTCTTTTTTCGTAACAGATTTAATGTTTAGTATAGAGCTTAGAAAAAATTCGCAGTGTGAGATAGGCAAGAAGTAAGGCATGTAGCAACATCAGCACGGCAAAGAGCAATCCTTTAAAGGCAAGGAAGGGCAAAAATATTTTAAATCAAGTGATAGCGATTGCTGTATGAGTCGTACGATTTTTGAATCAAGCCCGGGCAACGCCGGGTCATGATGCTAGTAGTTATTATTTTTCTACTCGTGAAATGTAAAAGTACGACAGAAAGTCTTTTCTTCGGGCTAATAATAAAAACTTTATATAATATAGATTTTTGATAGGAACTTTTGGGGAAAATATAATTGTTCTTTCGTGGAAGATATTAAATATTCAAAAGATGACCCATTAACTGTCAAATTTTTTTAATGCGCATTTTGGGCCCAGACAGATGTCTTAGTCTATTTATTCCTTATGTTTAATTTCAGTAGTTACCATTGTCGTTTTTATAGAAACTAGAACATCAAATATGTATGTGTATAAAACATCAAAAAAATAATACTGATTAGAAATAATAAAAAATTATTTTCAAAATAGTCATTATTTTTCTACCCGTGAAATGTAAAATTACGACAGAAAGTGTCTTCTATCATTAGTTACGGCTAATAATAAAAAATAAAAAAAACTTTAAAGGCTAAGTGTTTTAAAATATACCTCTGCAAATGCAATTTAATGTAAATACAAGGAATAACATGTAGTGAGTTTAATTTTAACTGATCCCTAAATAGGACCCATAGCAGGTAATGGGTTAAATTAGTTGCTAGAGGTGGGCAATGGATTCATTCTTTTCCTAAAGGTATTTGCGCGCAAATGAATCTAAAGAACCTGACCGTAATCTGAACTCGGTTCTTCAATTTTTCATTCCGACCTGCTACCCATTACACCATGCCCACATCCACCTTCTTCACGGAACTATTCATAAATACAACTTCTGTGGCTCAAACTTTAACTGCGCGAATCAAAGAACTGTACACTAGTTAGTAAAATTTTTTTCATATACTGTTATTTGTAAGTTGTGAGTTCAATCCAGTGGAGTAATGGATAGCAGCTCGGATTGAGGAATCGGAGAGCTGAGTTCGAATTCCAGTCGGATCCATTACGTTCTAATACCCTTGGGAAAGCTATGAATCCTCGTCTTCTCCCCCCGCCGCCTACCCAGATAAGGGTAAATAGAAGGGCAGACCCTGTTCTATAGCATTTGCCACTGGTCTACTTCAGAAAGAAATGGCAACTTACTACTGGAAAAATCTGCCTCGTCAGTCATGTATCGAAACATACATGGTCGCCTAAACATGTATCACGCATAGCATATGAATGACTGTCTCATGCGTGTGGCTTTGTTTCAAAACTAAGCTAAACTCGTGGAGCTCTTATTTGGATTTTTTTAAGCATTTTACCCCAAGCAAGGCGTGAGTGCCCTTAGCACGCAAGGGGTTACAGAAAGTGAGAGCAAGAGTAAAGAGGGGTATTTGAGGAAAGGATATAGAGAAGGACGGGGATCAGGATCAAGGTACCAGAAGATGTCGATTGACATTACATTTGAATATTTGGATATTATAGCTATAAGGGAAGCAAGTAGAAGGAAGTGAGTTCCACTGTCGGAAAGTGCGAGAGAAGAAGCCGTTGGAGTAGAAGAGGCGGTTACATTTAAACTGTTTCGATAGTGAAAGTATGGGAGCGAGATGCCAAACAAGTTACACGATTAAATCCATGCAGTCGGGACATCAGTGGAACGGGGTAAATTGTTCAGGTTGCGTTTTCCACGTCTATGGAAATTAATTATTCTTTTTTTAGCACTGTTCAGTGTAATGCTGTAATGGTAGCGGCTCGAGATGAGAAATTTAATGTTCAAATTACAGTCAATTTCGTTAGATTGATTTGCGAGCAAATATCGTTGGGAAAAAGTATGAATCCACCGCCCACCTCTAGCTTCTGGTTAAATAGCAGGACTTGTATCTGTAAAAAGACATTCTTATTCTCAAAGATTGTTAATCTGATTTTCTCTCGCAATAACAGGAATTATTCTTACAATTTAAAATATGTTTCGGCTTTAAAATACCCCAAAGGATAAATAAAAAAAAAAAAAATTAAAAATACATCTAACAAAAGAACCTAGTGGAAATTCTTCAGCAATCTTTTTTACGGCTCGTTCTGATTCCACCGAGTATGAGACAACATTACCCAATCCAGGGATTGAACGCGCAATTATAATACGACTAAATTCATGAAACAGCGCTTTAGTCCACTAAGCTATTAACCCAACGACAGGGTAGCTGGACAGACCCAACGATGTGGAAACAGGATGAGTAATTATTGAGAAACGGAGACTAGCGTAGAATTTGTTAGTCTCGAGCTTTGGTTTGGTGTGGGAATTTGGTGATATAGCAGTTAGGACTTAGACCCCTTGGACGAGTAGTTTAGACTTTAGGCTCAATACAAACAGAGCGTCCTGGGTAAGACGTTGAACTACATCCGCGTCCTGGGTAAGACGATAAACTACATCCAGAAGAAAGGCCTCTGATCAGGAGGTTTTGAGGAGCGTGGAACCAGCTCTTAATTGCTGGTGTTCCCAGGTCCACCTTGACCCTGGGTGGTAGCACCTGTTAGGGTTCCAGCTATGGGCAAATAGTGAACTCTTAGTTTTTCCAGATCTTACCCACGTCCTGAGTGTGACGATAAACTACGTCCAACAGCAAGGAAGCCCTCAGATAGTGTTTTCAGAAGAATAATGTTGCCAGCTATATCTTTTTGAAACAATAATGTTGCCAGCTATACCTTTTTGAAACAATAATGTTGCCAGCTATACGTTTTTTGGAAACAATAATGTTGCCAGGACAAAATAGGCATTTAAAATTCATATAAACTGGATTTGGCATTAAATAACCCACAGTGGTTGATATGCCATAAAACCCAAACACACAAACAAACAGAACACTCTATAGCCGAGTTCTTATAATTCTAAAATTGAACGAGATGAGATATCCCTAGACATAGACATAAAGAAATTAATCGACAGCATTAGATTAAATAACGATTAAATTGATTAAATAAATTCCCCGAAGGTTATTCGACAAAAACCTGAGGAAAGCCAGCAGGCGCAAGAAAGACGACGATATTCCGAGTGTAAATAAATAACGTTCTATAGAAGGACGCCGAAAACACCATGGACCGAACATGAAGATTTAGTGGGAAGGGAAACAAAAAGGACACTTGTAATTAACAACAGAAAGAGAGGGTTGAAATTTCACCTAATGAGGAAAGAGGGATCGGAAAATTTGATACTCAAAGGACGGAGGGAAGGCAAGAGAGACGGTGGGAAGCAAGGCATAAACTACCTTAAGTAAATGAATGGCGGGACAGAGGAGATAACAAAAAGACAAAATTTCTTCTGATACAGCGAACAGGAAATTGTGGAAAGCCATAATTGCCAACGCCCTGAAAAGACACGCCCCACACAGAACAGGAAGAAGAAAATATTTTTTAAATAAATTGTTTAATAAGAAAATTGTTTCCACGAATGACAAGAGTTAATATTGATTTTTTTTACATAAAATTTCTCGAAAAGATAAATCCTTTGAGCTTTTCCTTATATGGTAACTACCCCCTCTCTTTCTTTCTCTGTCTCTGTGTCTCTGTATCTCTCTCTCTCTCTCTCTCTCTCTCTATATATATATATATATATATATATATATATATATATATATATATATATATATATAGGTACCACCAAAGATTTGCGATATCTACGGCTTAAAATTAAAAAAAAAAAAAAAAAAAATGAAAATTCTATCTTGATGTTTATATTTTAGTCTTAATTTCCAACTAATAGATTAAATTTAATATTTCAATAAGCAAAATGCTTTGCTGTATTTCAAAACCAATTTAAATTGACTGGGAGGAGTGTTTTTATGTTTTTATGTTTTAGCAAAAAACTGATTTCATCGCCATTTTTAGGCCTCGTTCATCGTAATGTAATTCTCTTTATTAAAAAGAATCTTCGAAAAATAAAATATACTTTTCTAAAAAATTATTTGATGGATATCAGCTTATTTAAAGTACAATTAATTTGATTTGAAACAAATATTATTTCCTTCAAGTTGAAAATATCGCAGAAATGCATTTTTTAACACAGTGGTAGCTGTTTATTTATTGTGTTGACATGTTGACAGCTTGATGATAGATGGAGGCTTATTTAATGATTTTTTCTACGGTGGCTCTATCTGTAAAAATAATTGAATAATATAGCGTAAACGCCTTTTTTATATAATTTTTATTTAATCACTGATCTTAAAAATTTTAGGGACCTCGACAAAAACAAAAACAAAAAAAAACGCGATACTTTTGGTTTATAATGAATTTTTAAAAATAAAAGATCTTGGAGTTTTTATCTTAGTTTTAATTTCAAGTTAAAAGATTAAATTTAATATTACCAATACGCAAAATACTATGCTGAATTTCAAAAACTAATTTAGATAGAGTGCAAGGAGTTTTTCCTTTTTTTTCGAAAATACCTGGTTAGTGCATTTTTTTAGTCGTCTTTAATCGCAATGTAATTATTTTAATTAAAAAAGACTTCTAAAAATCAAATATACTTTTCTGAAACTTTAGTCGAGGAATATTAGACGAGTTAAAGTATAATTAATTTGATTTGAAACAAATATTATTTACTTTATGTTTAAAATATTTCAGAAATGCATTTTTTAACACAGTGGTAGCTATTTATTTAAGGTGTTGACATGTTCACAGCCTGATGATAGATGGAGGTTTATTTAATGATTTTTCTACGGTAGCTATATCTGTAAAAAAAATAATTAAATAATATAGCGTAAACGCCTTTTTATATAATTTTTATGTAATCACTGATCTTAAAAATTTAGATAGATATCCTTCGCAATCTAATGTTTATTAAGCATTACATACATCGGCTTTAAATTTAGTATAGTTATCGCTCTTATTATCTGATAATACCGTGTATGAACACCCGTATCTACAAAAATTGACACGTTTATATAGATAAAAAAATATTCGAAAATAATTTTAAAATATTGGCGTTCGATGATTTGTACTAAACTTTCCTTTTATGATTAGTAAATATAGTTTTTTAGTTAATAACATCATCACCTAACGGGGTCAAAGGAACACAAGAATTTAAAAGATTTGATATTTAATAAAATGTTAAAATAAAAAAAATGAAAACAATTTTTGTAAAAATTGATTATTCATTGATTTTTTTTTCTTAAGACAAGATATACCTTATTCATAAAGGCAATTATATGTTTTTTTTCATCAAATAATGTCTTAATTTTATTGTATTTTTTTTTTATTTTACGATGAAGAGCAGATATTTCTGGGGTTTTTTTGTTTGTTTTTTTTTTTTTTAAAGTTAAATTCTCTAAGGAGTTTTGCTTTTAACTAATATAAACATTATAGAAAGAGAGAACTTAATTTCTTGATATTCCTTACCCTAAAATAACTGTGTGTATGTGTGGGGGTAACATATGTAAAAATAAGAATATTTTACCAAGATATTCTGAGTAGAAACATTTCTGAAATAATTTAATTCATTTGTGAATACGCCATGAAAGTTTCATTAAAATCCAACAATTATTTGTTTTTGACCATAATTTCCAAATTGATGGGTTCTTAAACACAAAACAACGACGCTAAAATGGTCTGAACTAATTTTTGGTCCCAGCGCTGACGCAAGAAAACCAAGATATTTAACCAATATATCGAATGTGCTAAAAAGGATAAAAAAATCTAATTAAATAATCAAAAAATACTTGAGTCTTTCCTCTTAATAATAACATAAAGATTTTGACGATAGAATTTTGTTTTTATGACGTTTGGAGCAGTTTTATCATGTTATACTTTTTTGACCGAGATGGCTCAATTCCATATATACTTATATATATATGGAATTGAGCCATCTCGGTCGTTGGCGTGTTTATTCGAAGAATAGGTATGTAAAAAATCGCTTTCCTCTCTACCACGCACTGATAGTTCAGGGGTAAAATCTCCGACTGATGCCAAATCTGTCGTGTTTCGATCTCGGCTTGAGGCAATAGGACGCCTAGCCACACCGATGAGTTTCGAAAACGTCTGTCTGTGAATGATTATTATATGTTATAATAAAAACATGTTGAAATCGCAACGCAAAAGCTTTCACGTTTCAATACCATGATTGTACTTCTTCAGGCGATGATTGGTAACTAGTGATAAAATGTTTTTTTTTAGGAAAATTTAAAATCAAGTCATTACCTCTTTTCCGAAAGTTAAGTGGAGATGCATAAGGTCAGAATTCAAAAAAATATTTTGTGGGTATGTCTCGATTAACTTTTTCTGAGAACTTTTTAAAAAGTAAATGCTACGAACTGTTAAGTATTTTTCATTTGTTTTTCTCTCATTTGGATATATATATATATATATATATATATATATATATATATATATATATATATATATATATATATATGCGCGTATACACATGCATATATATATATATATATATATATATATATATATATATATATATATACAGGGTGTCCATAAAGTTCGTGTGCAACTTAAAAAAATTATAACTGTATTTGCGATAGAAATAATTTGTAAAAAGGATTAGAAAGAAGTAAATCTATATTTTTTAAGTTTTTATTGAAATTGTCAAGTTTCCATATGTCCTCTATCATTAGCAATACAAAGGGTAATAAGATTTTTCAGTTCACGGAAAACATTTGCCAACTGATTTACAGTAATGTCTGAAATCACATTAGTTATTTTTGCTCTACTTAAAACTAGGTACATTAAACTTTATAACATTTTTTTACAGATTATTTCTATCGCAAATACCAATAAAGTTATAATTTTTTTAAAGTACACACGAACTTTATGGACACCCTGTACATATATGCGTGTGTATACGTATGTGTGTGTGTTTGCCATTCGGTTTTTTTTTGTTTTTGTTTTTTTGTTTTTTGGTGGGTGGAATAGATTAATATACGTTGTTTTTATGTCGTCTTATCAGTCTTCCCCGTCTGTGCCGTCATACGGACTTTCTCGCTATAATGTTGCAAGCTGTTTTGTTTACACGTTTAACTGCCCCACCCACGTATGTGCTTACTTTGCCGGTCGCCGCCTATCGTTTTTTATTTTTTTTTATTTTCTTTCCTTTTATTTTCATCTAACGCTCATTTGTCTTTTAACCTTATCCTTCAGTACCTCGTCATACAAGTGGATATGTTTTCACGCATTTCTAACCACGGACATCAATTAAATGCGAGTTTAAGTCCAATTCCTTTCATATTTGTACACCTTATCCACGTCACTGATCGAGAAGTTGGGGGCGTAAAAATAGTTTGCACACACGGACAATTCTTTTTTAATTATAAATATAATTTACAATTTCGATTTTTGCAAACAGAGTATCATTAAATCAAACAAAACCAAAGGAAAACGATTGAAAAATAGAAACGCTATGCGTCTCCTAGCAAAGAAATACTAATTACTTTACGTATCAAACGCTACAAATCATTCTTTCTCGAAAATCAACAAGATATTAATTTGCATTCACTATTCATCATTCCTACTTGCTATCAATTCTTTTCTCATCAGTCTTCATTATTTTCTAATCTCTCGTCATGTCTAAGGAATCCGGGATCTCATTCCTCAGTTATTTACCAGCGCCAGGATTTAGAGCGATGGTTGGTAAGATTGGGGTTAGCTGGGTCAAATGAGCTGATGTGTTTGTTCCTTAGCAATAAGCAGATATATGGCTTTTAATCTCTTGTTTCCACTGGAAAGTACAGTGGGTATTTGAAGACGTTCTGACGTCTAGCGGGTAGACAAAACCGTCATAATTTTATTTAATTCATTCTCATAGCTGTGCGCTAATTCAAAACAATTTACAGTAATTGTAGTCACAAGAAGGTGCATTTTAAAAAAAATCAATTCACACTCAAACAAGGCTATCATGTCACTAAAACGCATTGAGAAACCGGAAACACAACTCTAAACAGGAGACAAGGGGTAAAACTCTACTCGTGTAAAAAAGACAGAGGAGGAGTTTGAACCGGATTATTAGCAAAACCTTTCTACTCACTAAAGGTAATAGTAATACTGTGCCTTTTGCATCTGTCTATATTTATGAGATGAGAAATTATTACATTACTTACATTATTCGGACTAATGTCCTCATCTTTGTCGCCATATTTATTACAACGTTTCGGCCGTTGTACGCTCCGGTCTTCTTCAGGTGGTTGGAATGTTGAACTGAACCTTTATTTCGCTCACTGGGGTAGACTGTTTTAGTTCCACGTGCCATGATTAATGGATGTCAGTTATCTCCTGTTAATTCTCCTCTCCAAGTTCTTCACTGCCTTAACCGGATATTGAACTCACACTCTTTGGGTCCTGTGACTGGATCTAACCAACACCTTTATCCACTGTGCCATGTGTCAGAGGGCAGGGAGTAACGACAAAGTTTTGGAGAAAATTGAATCAAAAAAAGGAAACTAATTGAAAATTGAATCAAAAAGGAAACTAATACTTAACATCAGGAAGAGACAGTTGAAATTTCTGGGGCATTTAATGAGGAAGGAGGGCTTGGAATATCTGATACTCACGGGAGAGATAGAGGGCAAGAGGGAGATAGGATAATAACGTTTTTCTTCACGGGGAACAGATAAATCGATATACAAAGAAGAGAGAGAAAGGCGTGTGTATTTGTGAATTCATGGATGTACGTTTTTTTGTAATTAGCAAAGTATATAAAAGGGTTTAAAGGTTCACAGATAGATAGATATATGAAGAGACTGAGATAGATAGATAGATAGATAGATAGATAGATAGATAGATAGATGTACATAGATTGATAGATATGACAGATAGATGGACATAGATAGATTGATCGATATGACAGAGATTAACATAGATAGATAGATAGATAGATAGATAGATCAATCGATATGACATAGATTAACATAGATAGATAGATATACATTCATACATATGAACAGACTTAGATATGAACAGACTTAGATAGACAGATATGAACAGACTGTGATAGATAGATAGATAGATAGATAATTAAGACATAGATAAGACATAGATAGATAGATAAAACATAGATAGATAAGACATAGATAGATAGATAGATAGATAGATAGATAGATAGATTATGAACAGAATGACATAGATAGATAGATAGATAGATAGATAGATAGATAGATAGATAGATAGATAGATAGATAGATAGTGAAATGGTTGTAATTGCTCATGATTTTGTATGTAAGTGTATACATATTCATAGATAGATATGGAAATTAGTGTGACTACACAACGGAAAGGAAAGTAACAATATATTTATAAATGGATATATATAGATGTCTTAATCTATTACTTCTAATTTCTAAGAGAATCTAACTAAACCTCGGAATTTTCTGTCAATCTGTTATGAGCATCCTTTAAACTGAAAAATGAAATAAAAAAATAGATTTTTACTTTTGTTTAAAAATACTTGTTGCAAAATAAATTTTCACATTTACCATCATAAACTACTTCTGAGGACGAAACGCATCTCCTAAGGTAAGTTTTCTTTTTGCATTTATTCGTATATATATATATATATATATATATATATATGGTGTCCCAAAATAAAGAAAGAAAGAATATTATAACACAAGAAAAATTAAATAAAAATCTTAATAGCTGTTCATTGTCAATCGTTTTTAATGAAACTTGAATAAAAGAGGTATTGCTGCCCGCACCCAAATCGTAAATTAAAAATGCAATAGCACTTTTAATTGCTTTTATGTATAAGATATTTTATGGGCACTATCGTCTTAAGATAAACGTTTTCGATGAATAAATTAATTTTTACAAGAGTTTTTTTTCATTATAGTAATGTATAAAGTTTTAAATCGTTTAAAATTCTGTACTAATTTGTATCTGGCTATATGATATTTCATTAAGTAAAACATATGTTTACCCATCGTAAAATGGAAAAGCTTACTACAATTCAGTGACTCTCAGTATATTAAAAAATATTATGTTTTGTGGGCCTGTATAAACGTGCCGATATTGGTAAATACTGATTTCTATACACAACATCAACAAGAAATTAGAGCGGTAACTATGGGAATTTAAAGCATTGTACTTAAAATTCAATAAAATATTCGATTTCTTAAATTTTTAAGATTACTTAGTAGCTAAAAATTATATAAAAATGACGCTCACGTTATATTCGTTAAGCAATAGAAAAGATTCACAATCATAGATAGTTGTCAACACCTGATAAAAACACCCACCGCCGTGTTAAAATTGCTTGAAATTTTAAAGTAAATGACATTTGTTTCAAATCAGATCAATTGAACTTTAAATCAGCTAACCTTCCGCAAATCAGTTTCAGAAAAGTAGATTTTATTTTTGAAAGATTTTTAATGAAGACAATTAAGTTTTGCGTGCAGATTTTTAAATATAACTATAATCAGCCATTAGAGCGATTAAAAAATAATTCCAATCAATTTAAGTTATTTTTAAAATACAACAAAGTATTTTGCTCATTGGAAATATTAAATTTAATCTATTAGCTTGAAATTAAACTAGAATAAAAGCTATTCAAAAATCCATTTTTAAACCACATTTTCTTTTGGGGATACCTATGTATATATATATATATATATATATATATATATATATATATATATATATATAATGAATATAAACCTTACACATAGAAAGATAAGCCATGTATGGTGCAACACGGTTCATATAAAATCTAAGAAAAAGCAATGTCAAATTCCAAACATAGCTGAATTCTAAGGTAAAAGGTCGAATATGTTTACGATTTGGGTTAACTCAGATCTTTGGTTTAATATAATTTTGTATTAATCTACTGGTAATATTGGTAATATCTTGTACGGGTATCTTGGTATTTGGTTGGTATTTTGTAAATTTTCATTGATTGGTTATTGTTATTAATCAGTAGTGAACAGTTGCATATTAATTTACTTAGTAATTCTAACGTATATCATATTCGATTGGATGATCATAGGAAGGCCCACAAAACGTATAACCCACCCACTTTTTTTCATAAAAAGAGGTTGTATTTTGCTTTTAAGTCTAAATAAATCATTTACTTGCCAGTAATTTACAATGGCCTGATGAGATGTATTTGATACGGATCGAAACACGACTGCAATTGTGTAGTGATTTTGACATATTTTCGATGTAACATCCTAATATATATATATATATATATATATATATATATATCGAGAGAGGGAAAGAGAGAGAGAATCAATTGGTTTTCATGTTTATTTCGTTAAAAATGACGACAGGAGAATATTTTCAAAATTTGCTTCATTTTATTTAATTTTACTTATGTTTTTACAACTTTCTTTTTTGATAATCGTCCGATATATATATATATATATATATATATATATATATATATATATATATATATATATATTCCTTAATACGTGTTCGAATTCCAGTCGTGTTCATTACCCTCACCTTAAACCAAGCAGCCAGATTTACTCACACTGTAATCATTTTGATTATAAGTGGGAGAAGCTTGTGCAGAACCACAGAGAAAAAAAATAAATGGACATGTAATTTAATATAAATTATTGAATACAATAATATTTTATTGTTACTGGATTTATGTCTGGGGTTTTAGGAGAACGTAAATAAGAAAAAATACTTTATTATAAAGGTTATACGAATCTACGTCTACATCTAATTTTTGATTTCATTCTCTCTCATTCTCTTTCTCTCTCTCTTCACACACACACACACACACACACATATATATATTCCTTAATACGTGTTCGAATTCCAGTCGTGTTCATTACATTCACTTCCGTGCAAATACCCTTGGGATATGTATGAATCCATGGATAAATAGCAGGACACACTTGTGTTGCGAACGGTCTCGGAGAGGGACCACGCTAAATTCAAAATCTGCAGAAGGTTGTTTAGAGATGGTGTGACTCGTTTTGCACCTGTTCTCTGTATTTGGCACTTAAGAAAAGTGTGGTTGGTTCTGCACAAGCCTTCTCCACTATAATCAAATGATACGTGTGAGTAATCTGGCTGTTGGTTCTAAGGTGGGGTAATGGATAGCGGTTTGGATTGAGGAATCGGAGAGCCGGGTTCGTATTCCAGTCGAATCCATTACATTCACTTACATGCTAATACACTTGGGAAAGGTGTGAATCCTCTTCTTCTTCCTCCAGCTATGGGTAAATAGCAGGACAGACTGGGTTCTACAGCCTTGGATGGCAACTGGTCTAGGACAAGGACAACTCTGAATTCAAAACCTGCGGAGGGTGGTTTGGGGACCTTGTGGCATGTAATGCACCAGGTCTCTGTATTCGGCCATTTAAAAAGTGTGGATGGTTCTGCACGAAACCTTCACCACTATAACCAAATCTCATGTACTGTTGTCGGGCTCACGGTTTCCTGGGAACTGATCTGCTTGACCATCATACGTCGAATTCGACGGGAGAGTCGAATATATATATATATATATATATATATGTGTGTGTGTGTTCGTAGGCGTTCAATTAATGTCTCCCCAATCTATAAGTGGACAGTTCTATATGTGCGTGCTTCGATTTAATAATTATGCGTTTATTCTTTGATTTTACAGTTATGTTATTTTCATGTCTTTTGTTCCCTCTCCCGCCTTCCATTTCAAACAAGAACAAGTATCAGTTGCCACAATAATTTCCAAGTGGTTATTGGGCGGTTTTCGTCGACACTGAAGAGTGGATTTTAGAAAATCAATGCCTACTCCAAAATTCTTTCCTTTCCCGGCCACTTAATGGCGACTATCGTTTCACCCCGACCATTACATCTTCAAACATCTTATAGCGAAATCTCTATTTTTTTTTTCGGGGGGGGGGGCATCCCCCGCCACGAAATTCCATATTTCATTCTTTTCTTTGCCTTGTTGTTTGTCTACTGCATCCCTTGCACCTATCCCGCCAGTCCACTATGCTTTTCTTTCTCATTCTCTGTCTCTGAGAATATTATCGCTTCATCCGTGTCACTTGTCCCCGAAGTAGTGACAAAAGATACTGCCGCGTCGTCACTATGAGTCTCTTAAAAGCTTCCTGGCCAGAAGTGATTTGAACGTGCTTCCATTCAACACTTTATCTTTCCTATCTCCTCCTCCTCGTTTACCCTCTCCAAAAACCCCAGACATTAATTCTATGCCTTTATGGAGTTTAGCATCTATTCGGCTCGGTATCTTTTTCTAAACTCGTTCCCTTTTTATTTCTATTCCCAGGCGGGCTCCTCACCTGATTAGAGCTCTCGAGGTTTTGTGCGTAAACGAGACCATCCAGCTACGTTGTCCATTAGGGAACAAAGTGAGAGAGAAACTGAACGATGTAGCTGTTCTCTTTTTTCTTCTTCTTCTTTTGCATCGAATAGACGTAAAAGATAAAGAAAGATCGAAATTTACTGATGGAAACTGTCAGGTCTGGACACACCTTGACAGCGAATCAGTTGGACGAAGTATACACATGCACAATCATCTATCGAGACTACCAGGACTAGATGAAGTCACTCTTAAGGTTCAATAGAAACATTCTGTATAGAAATCGATGTCAGCGGTCATTTCAGCTAAAAACTAATAACCTGTTATTTTGACCCCCGGAAGTAAAAACGGAAATCGATAAACTCATCAATAATGATCGATTCTTCACAAAAATGAACCCTTTTTTCTGCTTATATCATTAAGAATATTAGAAAATGATAAATAATACATTTTTTTCTTAAATGTTACGTCGATTCAAGACGAATAGGGACACGGCTCTCCACAATATCATTTCCTTTATTAATGTGCAAATTACGAAGATCTCTTCAGGAAGACAGTGGAGGGGTTTCGGTTAGACTGGTCACTACGCAAGGCTCGAGAGCTCAATCTACTCAGCTGTTTAACCCCTAGGTGGATGGAGAAGAAAAAAACTTAGTATGAAAATAAAAGCAACAGTGAACTTCTCGAATACGGATATGGAATAACACAGATATATTACAAAGAGGAATATATACAGAGAAGAAGAAAGTGTTAGTGTTATGTTGCGGTTCTTTGTACCACGGTGATAGTCCAAGGTAGAACCAATAAAGAAGAACTCAAACACGGATATGGAATAACTCAGATATATTACAAACAGGAATATATACAGAGAAGTAGAAAGTGTTAGTGTTATGGTCCGGTTCCTTGTACTACGGTGATAGTCCAAGGTAGAAACAATAAAGAGGAACTCAAACACGGATGTGGAATAACACAGATATATTACAAATAGGAATATATACAGAGAAGTAGAAAATGTTAGTATTATGGTCCGGTTCCTTGTTCCACGGTGATAGTCCAAGGTAGAACCAATAAAGAGGAACTCAAACAGGGATATGGAATAACACAGATATATTACAAACAGGAATATATACAGAGAAGTAGAAAGTGTTAGTGTTATGGTCCAGTTCCTTGTACGACGGTGATAGTCCTAATGTAGAACCAATAAAGAAGAACTCACACACGGATATGGAATAACACAGATATATTACAAACAGGAAGATATACAGAGAAGTAGAAAGTGTTAATGTTATGGTCCGGTTCCTTGTACGACGGTGATAGTCCAAGGTAGAACCAATAAAGAGGAACTCAAACACGGATATGGATTAACACAGATATATTACAAACAGGAATATAGACAGAGAAGTAGAAAGTGTTAGTGTTATGGTCCGGTTCCTTGTTCCACGGTGATAGTCCAAGGTAGAACCAATAAAGAGGAACTCAAACAAGGATATGGAATAATTCAGATATATTACAAACAGGCATATATACAGAGAAGTAGAAAGTGTCAGTGTTATGGTCCGGTTCCTTGTTCCACGGTGATAGTCCAAGGAAGCACCAATAAAGAGGAACTCAAACACCGATATGGAATAACACAGATATATTACAAACAGGAATATATACAGAGCAGTAGAAAGTGTTAGTGTTATGGTCCGTTTCCTTGTACCACACTGATAGTCCAAGTTAGAACCAAATAAGAACTCGAATACGGATATGGAATAACACAGATATATGACAAACAGTAATATATACAGAGAAGTAGAAAGTGTTAGTGTTATGGTCCGGTTCTCTGTACGACGGTGATAGTCCAAGGTAGAACCAATAAAGAGGAACTCAAACACGGATATGAAATAACACAGATATATTACAAACAGGAATGTATACAGAGAAGTAGAAACTGTTAGTGTTATGGTCCGGTTGCTTGTACGACGCTGATAGTTCAAGGTAGAATCAATAAAGAAGAACTCAAAAACGGATATGGAATAACACAGATATATTACAAACAAGAATATATACAGAGAAGTAGAAAGTGTTAGTGTTATGGTCCGGTTCCTTGTACGACGGTGATAGTCCAAGGTAGAACCAATAAAGAAGAACTCAAACACGGATATGGAATAACACAGATATATTACAAACAGGAATATATACAGAGAATTAGAAAGTGTTAGTGTTATGGTCCGGTTCCTGGTACCACAGTGATAGTCCAAGGTAGAACCAAATTAGAAGAACTCGAATACGGATATGGAATAACATAGATATATTACAAACAGGCATATATACAGATAAGTAGAAAGTGTTAGTGTTATTGTCCGGTTCCATGTTCCACGGTGATAGTCCAAGGTAGCACCAATAAAGAGGAACTCAAACACGGATATGGAATAACACAGATATATTACAAAAAGGAATATATACAGTGAAGTAGAAAGTGTTAGTGTTATGGTAAGGTTCCTTGTTCCACGGTGCCAGTCCAAGGTAGAACCAATAAAGAGGAACTCACACACGTAGATGGAATAACACAGATATATTACAAACAGGAATATATACAGAGAAGTAGAAAGTGTTAGTGTTATGGTCCGTTTCCTTGTACCAGAGTGATAGTCCAAGTTAGAACCAATAAAGAGAAACTCAAACACGTATATGGAATAACACAGATATATTACAAACAGGAATATATACAGAGAAGTAGAAGGTGTTAGTGTTATGGTACGGTTCCTTGTACGACGGTGATAGTCCAAGGTAGAACCAATAAAGAGGAACTCAAACACGGATATGGAATAACTCAGATATATTACAAACAGGAATATAAACAGAGAAGTAGAATGTGTTATTGTTATGGACCGGTTCCTTGTACTACGGTGATAATCCAAAGTAGAACCAAATAAGAAGAACTCAAACACGGATATGGAATAACACAGATATATTACAAAGAGGAATATATACAGAGAAGTAGAAAGTGTTGGTGATATGTTCCGGTTCTTTGTACCACGGTGATAGTCCAAGGTAGAACCAATAAAGAGTAACTCAAACACACAGATGGATTAACACAGATATATTACAAACAGGAATATATACAGAGAAGTAGAAATTGTTAGTGTTATGTTCCGGTTCCTTGTTCCACGGTGATAGCCCAAGGGAGTACCAATAAAGAGGAACTCAAACACGGATATGGAATAACACAGATATATTTACAAACAGCAATATATACAGAGAAGTAGAAAGTGTTAGTGTTACGGGCCTGTTCCTTGTACAACGGTGATAGTTCATGGTAGAACCCATAAAGAAGAACTCAAACAGGTATATGGAATAACACAGATATATTTCAAACAGGAATATATACTGAGAATTAGAAAGTGTTAATGTTATGGTCCGGTTCTTTGTATCACGGTGATAGTCCAAGTTAGAACCAATAAAGAAAAACTCAAACACGGATATGGAATAACACAGATATATTACAAACAGGAATATATACAGAGAAGTAGAATGTGTTAGTGTTATGGTCCGGTTCCTTGTACCACGGTGATAGTCCATGGTAGAACCAATAAAGAAGAACTCAAACACGGATATGGAATAACACAGATATATTACAAACAGGAATATATACAGAGCAGTAGAAACTGTTAGTGTTTTGGTCCGGTTCCTTGTACGACGGTGATAGTCCAAGGTAGAACCAATAAAGAAGAACTCAAACACGGATATGGAATAACACAGATATATTCCAAACCGGAATATATACAGGAAAGTAGAAAGTGTTAGTGTTATGGTCCGGTTCCTTGTACGACGGTGATAGTCCAAGGTAGAACCAAATAAGAAGAACTCGAATACGGGCATGGAATAACACAGATATATTACAAACAGGAATATACACAGAAAAGTAGAAAATGTTAGTGTTATGGTCCGGTTCCTTGTTCCACGGTGACAGTCCAAGGTAGAAACAATAAAGAGGAACTCAAACACGGATATGGAATAACACAGATATATTACAAACAGGAATATATACAGAGAAGTAGAAGGTGTTAGTGTTATGGTCCGGTTCCTTGTACGACGGTGATAGTCCAAGGTAGAACCAAATAAGAAGAACTCGAATACGGGCATGGAATAACACAGATATATTACAAACAGGAATATACACAGAAAAGTAGAAAATGTTAGTGTTATGGTCCGGTTCCTTGTACGACGGTGATAGTCCAAGGTAGAACCAATAAAGAGGAACTCAAACACGGATATGGAATAACACAGATATATTAGAAACAGGAATATATACAGAGAAGTAGAAAGTGTTGGTGATATGTTCCGGTTCTTTGTACCACGGTGATAGTCCAAGGTAGAACCAATAAAGAGTAACTCAAACACGCATATGGAATAACACAGATATATTACAAACAGGAATATATACAGAGAAGTAGAAAGTGTTACTGTTATGGTCCGGTTCCTTGTACGACGGTGATAGTCCTAATGTAGAACCAATAAAGAAGAACTCACACACGGATATGGAATAACACAGATATATTACAAACAGGAATATATACAGAGAAGTAGAAAGTGTTAGTGTTATGATCCGGTTCCTTGTTCCACGGTGAGAGTCCAAGGTAGAACCAATAAAGAGGAACTCAAACACGGATATGGAATAACACAGATATATTACAAACAGGAATATATACAGAGAAGTAGAAAGTGTTAGTGTTATGGTCCGGTTCCTCGTACCACAGTGATAGTCCAAGGTAGAACCAAATAAGAAGAACTCAAACACGGATATGGAATAACACAGATATATTACAAACAGGAATATATACAGAGAAGTAGAAAGTGTTGGTGATATGTTCCGGTTCTTTGTACCACGGTGATAGTCCAAGGTAGAACCAATAAAGAGTAACTCAAACACGCATATGGAATAACACAGATATATTACAAACAGGAATATATACAGAGAAGTAGAAAGTGTTACTGTTATGGTCCGGTTCCTTGTACGACGGTGATAGTCCTAATGTAGAACCAATAAAGAAGAACTCACACACGGATATGGAATAACACAGATATATTACAAACAGGAATATATACAGAGAAGTAGAAAGTGTTAGTGTTACGATCCGGTTCCTTGTTCCACGGTGAGAGTCCAAGGTAGAAACAATAAAGAGGAACTCAAACACGGATATGGAATAATTCAGATATATTACAAACAGGAATATATACAGAGAAGTAGAAAGTGTTAGTGTTATGGTCCGGTTCCTTGTACGACGGTGATAGTCCAAGGTAGAACCAAATAAGAAGAACTCAAACACAGATATGGAATAACACAGATATATTACAAACAGGAATATATACAGAGAAGTAGAAAATGTTGGTGATATGTTCCGGTTCTTTGTACCACGGTGATAGTCCAAGGTAGAACCAATAAAGAGTAACTCAAACACGCATATGGAATAACACAGATATATTAGAAACAGGAATATATACAGAGAAGTAGAAAGTGTTAGTGTTATGGTCCGGTTCCTCGTACCACAGTGATAGTCCAAGGTAGAACCAAATAAGAAGAACTCAAACACGGATATGGAATAACACAGATATATTACAAACAGGTATATATACAGAGAAGTAGAAAATGTTGGTGATATGTTCCGGTTCTTTGTACCACGGTGATAGTCCAAGGTAGAACCAATAAAGAGTAACTCAAACACGCATATGGAATAACACAGATATATTACAAACAGGAATATATACAGAGAAGTAGAAAGTGTTACTGTTATGGTCCGGTTCCTTGTACGACGGTGATAGTCCTAATGTAGAACCAATAAAGAAGAACTCACACACGAATATGGAATAACACAGATATATTACAAACAGGAATATATACTGAGAAGTAGAAAGTGTTAGTGTTATGATCCGGTTCCTTGTTCCACGGTGAGAGTCCAATTTAGAAACAATAAAGAGGAACTCAAACACGGATATGGAATAATTCAGATATATTACAAACAGGAATATATACAGAAAAGTAGAAAGTGTTAGTGTTATGGTCCGGTTCTTTGTACGACGGTGATAGTCCAAGGTAGAACCAATAAAGAGGAACTCAAACACGGATATGGAATAACACAGATATATTACAAACAGGAATATATACAGAGAAGTAGAAAGTGTTAGTGTTATGGTCCGGTTCCTCGTACCACAGTGATAGTCCAAGGTAGAACCAAATAAGAAGAACTCAAACATGGATATGGAATAACACAGATATATTACAAACAGGAATATATACAGAGAAGTAGAAAATGTTGGTGATATGTTCCGGTTCTTTGTACCACGGTGATAGTCCAAGGTAGAACCAATAAAGAGTAACTCAAACACGCATATGGAATAACACAGATATATTACAAACAGGAATATATACAGAGAAGTAGAAATTGTTACTGTTATGGTCCGGTTCCTTGTACGACGGTGATAGTCCTAATGTAGAACCAATAAAGAAGAACTCACACACGGATATGGAATAACACAGATATATTACAAACAGGAATATATACAGAGAAGTAGAAAGTGTTAGTGTTATGGTCCGGTCCCTTGTTCCACGGTGAGAGTCCAAGGTAGATCCAATAAAGAGGAACTCAACCACGGATATG
This sequence comes from Acanthosepion lycidas, assembly GCA_963932145.1. Classification (NCBI taxonomy): domain Eukaryota; kingdom Metazoa; phylum Mollusca; class Cephalopoda; order Sepiida; family Sepiidae; genus Acanthosepion; species Acanthosepion lycidas. The sequence continues at coordinate 114,606,705 of OZ010582.1, read as the reverse complement.
GAATAATTCAGATATATTACAAACAGGAATATATACAGAGAAGTAGAAAGTGTTAGTGTTATGGGCCGGTTCCTTGTTCCACGGTGACCGTCCAAGGGAGTACCAATAAAGAGGAACTGAAACACGTAGATAGAATAACACAGATATATTAGAAAACAGGAATATATACAGAGCAGTAGAAAGTGTTAGTGTTTTGGTCCGGTTCCTTGTTCCACGGTGATAGTCCAAGGGAGTACCAAGAAAGAGGAACTCAAACACGGATATGGAATAACACAGATATATTTCAAACAGCAATATATACAGAGAAGTAGAAAGTGTTAGTGTTACGGGCCTGTTCCTTGTACAACGGTGATAGTTCATGGTAGAACCCATAAAGAAGAACTCAAACAGGTATATGGAATAACACAGATATATTACAAACAGGAATATATACTGAGAATTAGAAAGTGTTAATGTTATGGTCCGGTTCCTTGTATCACGTTGATAGTCCAAGTTAGAACCAATAAAGAAAAACTCACACCCGGATATGGAATAACACAGATATATTACAAACAGGAATATATACAGAGAAGTAGAATGTGTTAGTGTTATGGTCCGGTTCCTTGTACCACGGTGATAGTCCATGGTAGAACCAAAAAAGAAGAACTCAAACACGGATATGGAATAACACAGATATATTACAAACAGGAATATATACAGAGAAGTAGAAAGTGTTAGTGTTATAGTCCGCTTCCTTGTACCACGGTGATAGTCCAAGTTAGAACCAAATAAAAAGAACTCGAATACGGATATGGAATCACACAGATATATTACAAACAGGAATATATACAGAGAAGTAGAAAATTTTAGTGTTATGGTCCGTTTCTTTGTACCACGGTGATAGGCCAAGGTAGAACCAATAAAGAAGAACTCAAACACGGATATGGAATAACACAGATATATTACAAACAGGAATATATACAATGAAGTAGAAACTGTTAGTGTTATTGCCCGACGATATTCAATCACCCCCCCCCCCACGAGTGCGTCATGTGACACAAGACCTTTTTAACGTGGGTTCTCAGAGCCCGTGGGCTCGGCCAAATATATGCCCATTGAACCCGTATAAACGGGTTCGGGGCCGGTTTACCTCGCCGAAAGAGACTCCGCCTTTCGGTGTAGCCTCCTTCGGGTTCCTCCTCGCCCGAAGGCAGTGAGTTCAACCGATCAGCCAGTCGACTGACTGCCCGATTATTTGCCTACTCCAGAGACGCAGTATTTATTAAGTATGGAATAGTCCATTATTATTATTATTATTATGGGTAACATCCCATAACACTTATTAAGTTCATTTGCCAATGTTTCAAGCTTATCCTTTAATATGAGCCAAACAATTAGATTTTTTTCTGCTGGGTGTGGGGCCTAAAAGAAATCAAGCAAGAGTTTTTGGAATCGAAGAGTCGAGTTCGAATTCAAGTCGAGTTCATGACATTCGCTTACTTGTTAGTACCCTTGGGAAACTCATGCAATCATCTCTTCTCCCGACCAGGTATGGCTAAAATATATTGTTTGTTTTGTTTTATGGCATATCAACCTCAATACGTTATTTAATGACGACAAGATTTTTATTTCAGGTAATTTTTTTTCCAAAAAAATGTATTGCTTGCAATATTTTTTTTCTTCAAAAATTTATTTCTCGTATTATTTTTCTTTTTCAAAAATGAACTGCTGGTAATAATTTTTCCTAAAAATTATTGCTGGTATTAAAACCTATTTTGATGCTTCCATAGTGTTTTGTCCCATTTTTGCGGGGTTAACTATTTGACCATAGCTGGGACCCTGACAGGTGCTACCACCCTGTGTCAGGTTGGACCTTGGAACACCAGCAATTAAGAGGTGATTCCATGATCCTCAAAACCTCCTGATCAAAGGCCTTGCTGTTTGATGTAGTTTATCGTCTTACCCAGGACACGGGCGTAGCTTATCGTCATACGCAGAACGATGTCAAATATCAAGTAAGACTGCGTTCTATAGACTGGAGAAGTAAACCCTGAATTTAAGCCGACTCGCACACTATAAAAAGTGCGTATAAATTTGGCTTGGAACCACTGCTGAATCTAAATTGCTACTAAATCTCCTACTATTTGCATTTGCAAATGGAATACAACTTCTGCTACGCTTGGTCAGCTTTCATTCGGATGCAGTGGGTTTGTTGTAACGGAGTTGGCTCGACTGATGGGTGAATGCCCCAACATGTAAGTAAACAAGCAAGCATAGAGATTTAACTATTTGAGAAGTTATTTAACCGACGACGGAAAATTTGATACAGAAATCTGAAAATTCGAAGGCGCATTAGAAAACTAAATTTTGTCTCCCAAATCTAAGCAAAGTTTTAAGAAAACAAAATAAGCGTGTTCAACTGATATGCAATGCCATTGCTCTTATATGACAGTGATTGCATAAAAACTCCTTCAAAGATGGAAAGGAAACTTGAAGCAACGCAGATGTGTTTCTATAGAAGAATATTGAGGATACCATAGACTGAGCATAGTAGCAACGTGGAAGTCTTAAGAAAAAAATGAAAGCAAAATATCACACTTGAATTTCGAAACAGAAAAATACAATTTCTGAGGGCTTGTAGAATTAGACGATCTCAGGGCAAGTTGAAGGCAAGAGGAGTAGAGGATAATATCAAGTAATCTAACTAATGATTTCTTGTAAATGAAAAACAGACCAAGGACAGGGGAGGATATTAATGGGACAAATATTACGTAGAGCTACAAAGGATAGGAAGTTGTGAAGCGCCATGATCGCCCGCGTAGTGAATGGACGCAGCGTGTAAATAAATATGAACTAATCTTCAGGCACAAAAAAACCCCAATCATTTAGGAAGCGTTTTGACAGAGGACGGAAAATCTGACGCCATGATCCGAAGGTGTATTGGAATAACGACCGATGCCTTTCAAAATCTAAGTAAAGTATTAAGAAACAGGAAAAAACTTTAGAAACAAAGAAAAAAATACTGATGTAATATGTACTATCGGTTTTCTTATAGTTATTTTCCAAGCGTAGTTTAGATGTGGCACAAGGCCGAAATTATGGATCCCAGTAAGGATCGAACTCACTACTCAGTCGTAATTGTTCTAGCAAGACAATCTTGCTAACTATTACACTGCCTTGAGGTGCCCACATTGATTTTCCATGCGTAGCTTAGATATGACACAAGGCCGAAAGTATGGAGCACGCACTAAAGATCGAATTCACTATTCAGTCGTAATTGCTCTAGAGAGACAAGCTTGCTAGCCATTACATCGCCAAGAGGTGTCCCTATCGGTCTTCTTATATGGCAGTGAATGTTGGATAATTTCCGTAGAGATGTGGAAGAGACTTTAAATAACAGAATGATGCTGAGAATACCATGGACTAAACATATGGTGAACGATGAAGTTTTAAGGAAAGTGGAAAAAAACAAGACATTTCTACTTAGAATCAGAAAGAGCTAGTTGAAATTTTATGGAAACAAAGAGGAAAAAGTCATGGAAAATCCAACAGACACAGGACATATTGAAGAGAGGATATACAGAAGAATACAGTGAATAATCTACCTAATAAGCTTCTCTAAATGGATGGCAGAACAGGAACTGGGAGGTATGGTATAAAGATAAACTTTACTGAGAGCAACAAGAGACAGGTCGTTGTGGAGAGCCATGTTCGCCCATGAGCTGATGGCAAGAGCTTAGCAGCTGATCTATCCCCTGATCTAGCTCTAGCAGTTCAGTCTGGGGAACTGGTTTATCACATTCATTGTGTCAAAAACCAAAGTAATGACCACCCACCATCGCCGCTCAGACCCAGAACTTTCATCAATAGTGATGAATGGGTGTTCCCTTAGTGAGCCCCCGTGTCTTGGGCGCCTATTGTGACTTAAACACAATCCAGACCTCACGTGGAACTCAGACATATGATCCATCGCTAAGGTCACAGAAAAAATGGTAGCTCCCCTGTACAGCTTCTGCGAGTACATCACACCTCCCGCTATTACCAGGCCGAAATTGGAGAACAGTTGCCATATATGCGAAGGAGAAGCCAAGTCTACACTTTACACTATCGATAGAGTTCAAAAGCATCTCCTCGTCCTTGTAGGCGACGAAATATTTCCTCTCTTCAACTTTTTTATGACAAACGAAATCTAACAAGCCCCGTGTTGGTCTATCGCTATTTTCAAGATGTGTGTTGAAATGAACTAGAATCTTTACTTCCGTCAGTTCTGACCTTCACAGCCAAGATTCGCCATACCATGAACATTCTAGCTTACTTTTGTGGATTCCGGGATGAAATCCGGTACCAATAAATAACAAACGCCAAGAAGGAATATAGAAAAATAAATGTATTAATGTAATAATACAAACTGGTAATGCAGGTTAGTAGTAATATATATATATATATATATATATATATATATATATATATATATATATATATATATATATATATATATATACAGCCTTTGATATCGACGTATCACTGTATGACTTCTTACGCGCATGCTCACTGTGACACTTGCTCGTCCGTTACTCTTTCTCGTTCTTCTCTTTCGCTCTTTTCTTTCGCTCCCGAGTATTCACTAGCAGTACTATATGTATACCCTGGGTAAGTCCATTTGTGTAAAAAGGGGACAACCCCTCAACGCTAACCACCCTCATTCCCTTCGTATTTCTCCGGTAAGGTTAAGTTCCACTCAAGCAGCTTCATCCCACGAACCACTGCCTTGTCGAACCGACTCCGAATAGGTTACTTCCCCAACCACTACAATCTTAATCTGTTCCAGTTTAGGATTAGCCGTTACCTTCCACACACATCCGCATAAGCTGCGTCTCTTACTCTGTAACCCTCTACCCCAAGTGGTTACCTGTCCTTGTTTATTATGAAAACAACGGTAAAAGCATGTCCTGAAGTAACAAAACACATTGGGTCACACAGTCGGTTCTGTCAGTATAGATTCGAGCTGTATATTCAGATCTACTTCTGAATTTTACACAGTTTACATGACTATGTGTCCCTTTGAAAATATAGTTCTTTAGGATCATCTTCTTAACCTTGTCTTTAAAATAAATGTGTGTACTTTAGCCATTATCAGTTGTTTGTTAGAATTCAAGAAATTTCCACGATGGCCGGAGAGTAATTCAATCGAAATTTCCTTGTCTATCAGAAGCTACATCCATGAAGGAATTGATCTGAAGAAAACCAGTCTATTATCAGAAGAACAACTTGTCCCAAATATTCAAACTGAAATTATTTTTTTTTTATGTGCCAAGCGTCTTAGAAATTTTGGGTTTATTTACTACAATTTTGGACCTTTTCTTCATTCCTCTTCTTAATTCCTCTTCTTGATTCCTCTTCTTGATACCAAGTTCTGTTGATGGTCAGTACAAATGAATCAAGGAAGACATCAGGACTATGCTAAAAACTTGTATTATCTTCAGTGACCAATTAGAAATGGTAGCTGGTGAAAGGGCCGTACATGCAACAGAAGTAAAGCTAGTCCAGTATTCATAGAAATGCCGTCGAAAAGATCACAGCCTGTATTATTCTTCTACTGTCATTCAAGATCTTTAAGAATTTATCTATCAGGAGAGAAACCGATTGACCTCATCTATAAAGACGTTGTACAACAACGACGACGACCAGAAAGTTTTGACAATCGGTTGATTTTGATGTCCTCATTATATGCGTTGAGATGTCTCTTTTTGTGACTGCGATATATTCTATTAATTGTTAATATTAGGTTGGTGCAAAAATAATTTCGTTTTCTAACATATGTTACTATGTGAGAAAACGAAATTATTTTTGCACCAACCTAATATATAATCCTTTACATATTTCAATTACATCAATAATTTCATTGCATAGACATTATAGGATTCACGCCGGGAAACGCCTGAAGACTTAATGGAAATTTAACGCCAATTAGAATCCTTTGATAATAGAAAAGATTATCTGTGGTGACCCCAGTAGTAAATTAGGATCACCCTAAGAGATATCAAAGTAAGCTTTATACCCAGTGTCATAAGATAACATCAAAAGATCTAAGCGAGCTGAGGACAGAAGCTGACAACAAAGCTGCTGACTGTAGAATCGACCCCAAAGAATGTTGGTGGGCATACCAACAAGAAAGTTAAGACATGCACATACAAGGAAACATGGTGAAAAGAAGTGTCGTAAACGACAAACTCGCGGAAGGGACTGTAGAATACCTCACACCGATGCTAGGAGACCAAACGTTCGAAGAACGAACCTAAACCGAATACAATTTGAGTAGCCAAGATTAATTAAGCAGGAAACAGTAGTGAATAAATAATGATTTTAAAAATAATTTCAACTCAAGCAAGAGAGTAAAGTCTGTAATTCATAAGTGGTTACTAAGTGTGAAATAATAAGAAAAAAAAGAAAAATTATTAAGGAGCGAGAAGAAAAAAAGAAGAGGAATCAAGAAGAAGAATCAAAAAGAGGGATCAAGAAGAGGGATCAAGAAGAGAAATCCAGAAGAAAAATTAAAAAGAGGAACAAAGAAGAAGAATTAAGAAACAGATTCAAGAAAAGGACTCAAGATAAGGAAATAAAAAGTGGCATGAAGAAGAGGAATCAAGAAGTGGTATCAGGAAGAGGAATAAAGAAGTGGAATTAAGAAGAGGAATCAAAAAGAAGAATCAAGAGAACGAATTAAGAAGAGGAATCTAGGTGAAGAAATAAGAAGAGGAATCAAGAAGAGGAATTAAGAAGTGTTAAAAGGAAGAGGTATTAAGAAAAAGAAATCAAGAAGAGTCAAGACAAGGAATTAGGAAGAGGAATCAAGAAGAAGAATTAATAAGTGGCATCAAGAAGAGGAATCAAGAAGAGGAAGCAAAAAGAAGAATCAAGAAGACGAATTAAGAAGTGGTATCAGGAAGAGAAATCAAGTAGACGAATTAAGAAGAGGAATCCAGGTGAAGAATTAAGAAGAGGAATCAAGAAGTGGAATTAAGAAAAGGAATTAAGAAGTTGTATCAAGAAGAGGAATCAAGAATAAGAATCAAGAAGAGGAATTAAGAAGTGGTATCAAGATGTGGTATCAAGATGAGGAATCAAGTAGAGGAATTAATAAGAGGAATCAAGGAGAAGAATCAAGAAGAGGAATCAAGAAGGGGAATTAAGAAGATGAATTAAGAAGTGGTATCAAGAAGCAGAATCAAGAACAAGAATCAAGAAGATGAATTAAGAAGTGGTATCAAGAAAAGGAATGAGGAAGAGGAATCAAGAAGTGTTATCAAGAAAAGGAATCAAGAAGAAGCATCAAGAAGGGGAATTAAGAAGTGGTATGAAGAAGAGGAATCAAGGAGAGATATTAAGAACAGGGATTAAGAAGTGGTATCAAGAAGCATAATCAAGAAGAAGAATCAAGTAGATGAATTAAGAACAGGAATCAAGAAGACGAATCAAGAAATGAATTAAGAAGTGGTATCAAGAAGAGGAATCAAGAATACGAATCAAGAAGAGGAATTAAGAAGAAGAATCAAGAAGAGGAATTAAGAAGAGTAATTAAGAAGAAGAATCAAGAAGAGGAATTAAGAAGAGTAATTAAGAAGAAGAATCAAGAAGAGGAATTAAGAAGTGGTATCAAGAAGAGGAATTAAGAAGCCAAATCAAGAAGAGATATTAAGAAAAAGAATCAAGATGAAGAATCAAGAACCGGAATTAAGAAGAGTGATTAAGAAGAAGAATTAAGAAATGGAATTAAGAAATGGAATTAAGAACGGGTATCAAGAAACGGAATTGAGAAAAGGAATCAAGGTGAAGAATTAAGAAGAGGAATGAAGAAGTGGTATCAAGAAAAGGAATGAGGAAGAGGAATCAAGAAGTGTTATCAAGAAAAGGAATCAAGAAGAAGCATCAAGAAGGGGAATTAAGAAGTGGTATGAAGAAGAGGAATCAAGGAGAGATATTAAGAACAGGGATTAAGAAGTGGTATCAAGAAGCATAATCAAGAAGAAGAATCAAGTAGATGAATTAAGAACAGGAATCAAGAAGACGAATCAAGAAATGAATTAAGAAGTGGTATCAAGAAGAGGAATCAAGAATACGAATCAAGAAGAGGAATTAAGAAGAAGAATCAAGAAGAGGAATTAAGAAGAGTAATTAAGAAGAAGAATCAAGAAGAGGAATTAAGAAGAGTAATTAAGAAGAAGAATCAAGAAGAGGAATTAAGAAGTGGTATCAAGAAGAGGAATTAAGAAGCCAAATCAAGAAGAGATATTAAGAAAAAGAATCAAGATGAAGAATCAAGAACCGGAATTAAGAAGAGTGATTAAGAAGAAGAATTAAGAAATGGAATTAAGAAATGGAATTAAGAACGGGTATCAAGAAACGGAATTGAGAAAAGGAATCAAGGTGAAGAATTAAGAAGAGGAATGAAGAAGTGGTATTAAGAAGAGGATTCAAGAAGCCGAATCAAGAAGAGCAATTAAGAAGTGGTATCAGAAGAGGAATCAAGAAGACGAATCAAAAAGAGGGATTAAGAAGTGTTATCAAGAAGAGTTACCAAGAATCGGAATCAAGAAGAGGAATTAAGAAAAGAAATCAAGAAGAGGAATTAAGAAGTGGTATCAAGAAGAGGAATGAAGAAGACGAATCAAGAAGAGGAGTTAAGAAGAGGAATTAAGAAATGGATTTAGGAAGTGGCATCAAGAAGAGGAATTAATAAAAGGAATCAAGGTGAAGAATTAAGAAGAGGAATGAAGAAGTGGTATCAAGAAGAGGATTCGAGAAGACGAATCAAGAAGAGGAGTTAAGAAAAGGAAAAGAAGAAGAATAAAGTAGAGGAATTAAGAAGCCAAATCAAGAAGAGTTATTAAGAAAAAAGAATGAAGATGAAGAATCAAGAACAGGAATTAAGAAGAGTGATTAAGAAGCGGAATGAAGAATCGGAATCAAGGAGATGAATTAAGAAAAGGAATCAAGGTGAAGAATTAAGAAGATGAAGGAAGAAGTGGTATCAAGAAGAGGAATCAAGAATACGAATCAAGAAGAGGAATCAAGAATTCGAATCAAGAAGAGGAATTTAGAAGACGAATCAAGAAGATTAATTAAGAAGTGGTATCAAGAAGAGGAATTAAGAAGCCAATACAAGAAGAGTTATTAAGAAAAAGAATCAAGATGAAGAATCAAGAACAGGAATTAAGAAGATTGATTAAGAAGAGGAAATAAGAAAAGGAATCAAGGTGAAGAATTAAGAAGAGGAATGATGAAGTGGTATCAAGAAGAGGAATTAATAAATGGTATCAAGAAGAGGAATTAAGAAGCGGAATCAAGAAGAGGAATAAAGAAAAGCAAAAGAAGAAGAATCCAGAAGAAAAATTAGGAAAAAGAATTAAGAAGAATCATGGTGCACAATTAAGAAGTGGTATCAAGAAGCGGAATCAAGAAGAGGAATTAAGAAGAGGAATCAATTTGAGAAATCAAGAAGAGGAATTAAGAAGTAATATCTAGAATAGGAATCAAGAAGTGGAATTATGAAGAGAAATTAAGATGTTGTCTCAAGAAGAGGAATTAAGAAGAGGAATTAAGAAGTGGTATCAAGAAGAGGAATCAAGAAGGCGAATCAAGAAGAGGAATTAAGTAGTGGTATCAAGAGAAATCAAGAAGACGAATCAAGAAGTTTAATTAAGAAGTGGTATCAAGAAGACGAATCAAGAAGACGAATCGAGAAGAGGAATTAAGAAGTGGTATCAAGAAGAGGAATCAAGAAGACGAATCAAGAATAGGAATTAAGAAGTGGTATCAAGAAGAGGAATTTAGAAGACGAATCAAGAAGATTAATTAAGAAGTGGTATCAAGAAGAGGAATTAAGAAGAGTAATTAAAAAGAGGAATCAAGGTGAATATTTAAGAAGAGGAATCAAGAAGTGGAATTAAGAAGAGGAATTAGGAAGAGGAATTAAGAAGAGGAATCAAGGTGAATATTTAAGAAGAGTAATCAAGATGTGGAATCAAGAAGACCAATCAAGAAGAGCAATTAAGAAGAGGAATCAAGAAGAGGAATGAAGAAGACGAATCAAGTAGAGGAATCAAGAAGACGAATCAAAAAGTTGAATTAAGACGTGGTATCAAGAAGAGGAATCAATTAGAGGAATTAAGAAGAAGAATTAAGAAGTGGAATGAAGGTGAATATTTAAGAAGAGGAATCAAGAAGAAGAATTTAGAAGACGAATCAAGAAGTTTAATTAAGAAGTGGTATAAAGAAGAGGAATTAAGAAGTGGTATCAAGAAAAGGAATTAAGAAGAAGTATCAAGAAGAGCAATTCAGAATTGGTAACAAGAAGAGGAATTAAGAAGTGGTATCAAGAAGCGGAATCAAGAATCGGAATCAAGAAGAGGAATTAAGAAGAGGAATCAAGGTGAAGAATTAAGAAGTGGAATGAAGAAATGGTATCAAAAAGAGGAATCAAGAAGACGAATCAAGAAGAGGAATTAAGAAGTGGTATCAAGAAGAGGAATCAAGTAAAGGAATCAAGAAGACGAATCAAGAAGACGAATCAAGAAGAGGAATTAAGAAGAGGAATTACGTAAAGGAATTAAGAAGCGGAATCAAGATAAGGGATTAAGAAAGGGAATCAAGAAAAGAATCAAGAAGAAGAATTAAGAATTGGTATCAAGAAGAAGAATCAAGAAGACGAATCAAAAAGAGGAATTAAGACGTGGTATCAAGAAGAAGAATCAAGAAGTGGAATTAAAAACTGGTATCAAGAAAAGGAATTAAGAAGCGGGATCAAGAAAAGAATCAAGAAGAATAATTAAGAATTGTTATCAAGAAGAGGAATCAAGAAGACGAATCAAGTAGAGGAATCAAGAAGATGAATCAAGTAGAGGAATCAAGAACACGAATCAAAAAGAGGAATTAAGACGTGGTATCAAGAAGAGGAATCAAGATTTGGAATTAAGAAGAGGAATTAAAAACTGGTATCAAGAAAAGGAATAAAGAAGCAGAATCAAGATAAGGGATTAAGAAAGGGAATCAAGAAAAGAATCAAGAAGAAGAATTAAGAATTGGTATCAAGAAGAGGAATCAAGAAGTGGTATCAAGAAGAGGAATTAAGAAAAGGAATTAAGAAGGCGAATCAAGAAGAGGAATTAAGAAGTGGTATCAAGAAGAGAAATCAACAAGATGAATCAACAAGAGGAATTAAGAAGTGGTATCAAAAAGAGGAATTAAGAAGAAGAATCAAGAAGAGGAATTATGAAGCGCAATCAAGAAGAGGAATAAAGGTGAACAATTAAGAAAAGGAATCAAGAAGTGGAATAAAGAAAAGGAAAAGAAGAAGAATCAAGATGAAAAATTATGAAAAAGAATCAAGAAGAATCAAGGTGCACAATTAAGAAGTGGTATCAAGAAGAGGAATCAAGAAGAGGAATTAAGAAGAGGAATCAAGAAGACGAATCAAGAAGAGGAATTAAGAAGTGATATCAAGAAGTGGAATTAAGAAGCCAAATCAAGAAGAGTTATTAAGAAAAAGAATCAAGATGAAGAATCAAGAAGAGGAATTAAGAAGAGTGATTAAGAAGAGGAATTAAGAAATGGAATTAAGAAGTGGTTTCAAGAAGCAGAATCAAGAATCGGAATCAAGAAGGTGAGGAATTAAGAAGAGGAATCAAGAAATGGTATCAAGAAGAGGATTCAAGAAGCCGAATCAAGAAGAGGAATTAAGAAGACGAATCAAGAAGAGGAATTAAGAAGACGAATCAAGAAGAGGAATTAAGAAGTGGTATCAAGAAGAGGAATTAAGAAGACGAATCAAGAAGACGAATCAAGAAGACGAATCAAGAAGTGGAATGAAGAAGACGAATCAAGTAGTGGAATCAAGAAGACGAATCAAAAAGTTGAATTAAGACGTGGTATCAAGAAGAGGAATCAGGTAGAGGAATTAAGAAGTGGAATCGAGGTGAATATTTAAGAAGAGGAATCAAGAAGAAGAATTTAGAAGACGAATCAAGAAGTTTAATTAAGAAGTGGTATCAAGAAGAGGAATCAAGAAGACGAATCAAGAAGAGGAATTAAGAAGTGGTATCAGGAAGAGGAATCAAGAAGACGAATCAAGAATAGGAATTAAGAAGTATCAAGTAGAGGAATTTAGAAGACGAATCAAGAAGATTAATTAAGAAGTGGTATCAAGAAGAGGAATTAAGAAGACGAATCAAGAAGAGGAATTAAGAAGTGGTATCAAGAAGAGGAATTAAGAAGAGTAATTAAAAAGAGGAATCAAGGTGAATATTTAAGAAGAGGAATCAAGAAGTGGAATGAAGAAGAGGAATTAAGAAGAGCAATTAAGAAGACGAATCAAGAAGTGGAATGAAGAAGACGAATCAAGAAGTTGAATTAAGACGTGGTATCAAGAAGAGGAATCAGGTAGAGGAATTAAGAAGAAGAATTAAGAAGTGGAATCAAGGTGAATATTTAAGAAGAGGAATCAAGAAGAGGAATTAAGAAGTGGTATCAAGAAAAGGAATTAAGAAGAAGTATCAAGAAGAGCAATTCAGAATTGGTATCAAGAAGAGGAATTAAGAAGTGGTATCAAGAAGCGAAATCAAGAATCGGAATCAAGAAGAGGAATCAAGAAGAGGAACTAAGAACAGGAATCAAGGTGAAGAATTAAGAAATGGAATGAAGAAGTGGTATCAAGAAGACGAATCAAGTAGAGGAATTAAGAAGAGGAATCAAGAAGAGAAATCAAGAAAAGGAATCAATTTGAGAAATTAAGAAGAGGAATTATGAAGTGGAATTATGAAGTGGTATCAAGAATAGGAATCAAGAAGTGGAATTATGAAGAGGAATCAAGGTGAAGAATTAAGAAGAGGACTCAAGAAGTGCAATTAAGATGAGGAATTATGAAGTGGTATCAAGAAGAGGAATAAAAAGGGGAATTAAGAGGAGGTATGAAGAAGTGATATCCAGAAGCAGAATCAAGAAGGAGAATCAAGAAGAGGAATTAAGAACAGGAATCAAGAAGAAAATCAACAAGATGAATTAAGAAGATGAATCAAGTATAGAAATCAAGAAAAGAAATCAAGAAGAGGAATCAAATCTGGAATTACGAAAAGGAGTCAAGAAGAATAATTAAGAAGACAGTAGTTAACCATTGACATTGCATTTAAAGTTTAAGTTAAACTATCTAGAATCGGAATAAAAGAAACTATCAACATAGAACCTACGGTTATATATAATCAATACAATTGATGAGACATTGCCCACTGTCTAGTACAGCGTTTTAATTCATAAATTCTAGGTACCTTAGCGAAGAGTTTGTCTGTACATTTACCATGAAATTATTTATAGAAAAGTTACATAGAACTTATATTACGTCTCCGGAAAAGTGACTGTAGCCTAGACGCCAGATGACGATCAAGAATACTGCTGATACTTCTTTGAAATTTTATCAAAAATATCTAAATATATAGCAGAATCACTGGGCTATACTTGGCAGCAATATTCAACGTATGGGCGAATGGTAGACTTTATAAATATGTAAGATAGATTCCCGAAAGGAAATTTTCTAGGACTTCACAGTGAACCAACTTTCTTAGCAGCGAATGGAAATTTAGAGACGTATTCTTATCAAACATTACTAAAAATAATGCCATTTATTAAAGTAACAGATACACAATCATAACATTTCTACAAGTTTCTTCGATTCTGGAGACAGCGTTTTGGGCTGTCTTGTCTCCTTTGATTTGAAAACGTTAAAATGTCATTATTTCATTTAGCCTTGTTTTTTCATTGTTTTTTTTTTCCTCAACACAAACATAAATATAATCGGATATGTTTAATGTTCACGATATAACCAATTCTGAGTAAAAGAAAAAGAAAATCGGACGGTGAAATACTCAACATCCCCTTACGGAATGGGTTATTTGATTTTATTATCAAACTCCTAATCCTTCTTGAATATGACTGCACATAATTTTTGATCACGGAGAAGAAACAGATATTTCGTTTGTCAGATATGTCAACATTTCCTGAAAAAGCGGAATGAATCAAACTGACATCAGGTAAAAATAAATAAATAAAACCTAAGCGTCAAAAAAGAAAAATATATATATGTATTCAAAATATCGGTTTTGCGTTCGCGAAGTTGGTGATTTGATAAAAATGGATCAAACAATAATAATTGTTTTAGGCACCGCGTCCCTTCAGGACGTTGGTGGTCATGGCTCTCCACAATTTTCTCTCGCTTGTAGTTCTAACTAAACTGTCTTTTTGCTATTTCTCCTAATCCCTGGTTCTGCCAATCATTTACACAAGCTTGTTAAGCAGGTTATGTGCTGCTTTCACCTGCCTCTCTTGCCTTCAATATGTCCCGTAAGTCGCCATTTTTTATGTCCTCTTTTTCATTATTATAGACCCTATGAATTTGAACTGCGCATTTCAGATTTTAAATCGAAATTTATTTATGGCCAAAGAAAATATTTAATAGTCTTTCTGCTGGTTAGATTCTGAAAACGACTTATTAGCTACCCCAAGTTTGACAATGGGTCTAACAAGTGCATTCCATTTTAAGCTTGGCGATCGGTATTTCCCAATCGCTCACTCAAATATATACGACCAAAACTGTGAACAGATATTACAGATTTCTTTTACTCTTAATGTCTTACCTGTTGTTAGTTATTTTTGCTGAAGTCTTAGTATTGTTCGTTGTTAAACTTGATATCGGTCCCAAGAGATTTTTACTGTTCCTTCCTCATTGGGGTGTGCAAGAATATTTGACCCAAAAGCTTACTTATACCTTTCTTTATTCCGCTTTGTCAGTATTGACTTTTCTATCGAATCATATTGTATTGATTTGTGTAAGAACGACCTTCATCGGACCTCACAAACTTGCGCTACAGAATCTCCACTAAAGAACTTTCCAAAATAACAAAATGCACATAGTTTAAAGACTTCCAATAGCAGCAACAACTAAAATGGATGGAAAATGTAAGTCGAAGAGAAAATAATGACATAATCAAGGTGTTGATTTTCAACATCAGCTTAAACAAAAAGTTAGGAAGGAAACTACGTCAGTACTAGAAAAACTGTTATGGGAATTGATAAAGGTATTTATAACAGTTATAACATAATAACAGTTATTGGAATTGATAAAGGTATTTATAACAGTTATAACATAATAACAGTTATGGGAATTGATAAAGGTACTTATAACAGTTATAACATAATAACAGTTATGGGAATTGATAAAGGTATTTATAACAGTTATAACATAATTGCAGTTATGGGAATTGATCAAGGTATTTATAACAGTTATAACATAATAACAGTTATTGGAATTGATAAACGTATTTATAACAGTTATAACATTATAACAGTTATTGGAATTGATAAACGTATTTTTCTGAAAACTCTTTTAAGACAAAGGTTTTATAAATTTCATCCGATAGTGACCGTAAGTTTTCGATCAATGAATGCCGAATGTTTCTTGCTTTTTATTATTATGGAAATTTAGTTTTACGAATTTCTCTGTCAACCATTCCATGACTGACTCTGGTGAAGTTTGCCAACACTATTTACAGTTTATACTAGTAATGACCTAGCTTTAGTTAATTTTGGGAGAGTGGGGCGCAAGACCTCATTGATGCCTTCCATCATGCGTCCATCATCTATCACTTCACACCGACAAATAAACAATGTCATGATCAGTGATCATAGCTTAGAGAGCCTGAAAAAAATCTTAATTCCGTTTGATCTTCTTGTGTGGATATGTGGGTCCCATTTCTTCTCTCTTGGGTAGGGCGTTTATATAACTGTCCTTCATCTGATTGTATTTATTGTGCATATCCTACGTTAACCTTACTGGATAACCTGTTTATTTTAATGCCACCACCAACATCATTTGAGACCCGATTCTTTTCTTGATGGCTATGAGGTTACCTTCTTTTATGGTTCTGATATGACACCGAATAAAACTTCTTACTTCTTAGGGTGGATCCTGTACATATTGGGGTCACCACAGATCAACTCCTCTGAGATCATTGTTTGCTTATTAACATTTATCTGATTCAGACCTATGATATTCGCTGGCGTGAATCACATACAGCAAATTATTCCAGTCGATCAAAGTTTTGAAGATTTTATGAGATAATAACTACGAGATAGAAGACGTTTCATGGCCAATGTCAGAGAAGCAAGCAACAGACAGTTTTATGTCCTGTCAAGCAAAGGTGATATACCATTTGTATTTGGACCAAACACTGTCAACAGAGAACGTTACCTGATATAGCCAATGTTATTTCTGTCATCTGAGGTGAGAAGCAGCCGAGGATGAAATATTTACTGATCGATGAAAAATGCATAGATTAAAAGCCGAACTCCGTACGTAGTTTTAAACTAGGCTCCTACGTAGGGCTAATTGGGACAAAATAAAAGGACCAAATGGACCGCTTGTCCATCTTAGAAAACAGCAATGATAATTTTGAAGAAATAACTTTGAATTCGTCCAATTCACTCCATGGAACTTCAAAACCTGACTTTAATTCCGATTCGAGTTATAAGTCCATTTCCGACCAAAAGATCGATTTTTGGCCGAAACTCCGATTAGGATGAAATTCCAATTCAGGCTGAAAATCGAGTTCTTCAAATTACAAACCCCGTGGAACTTCGAGTTGAATTCTTCAAATCCCAAACTCTGTGGAACTTCAATGCCTCATGTCACAAAACCTATCACTTTAACTCTGATTTTGAAGAAATAAAATTGATTTCCACAATTCACAAGGTTTTGGAGATATTTTAATCTGTGTTTCAAACACAAAGCTTTAAATTCACGAAGTTTTTCTGTTACCTCAAACTCAACATAAATTAAAACATTTAAAATCATTCATTTTTTCAATTATTTTAAAATTTAAATTTATAACAGTTTCCATCTCATCCAAACACAAACCCCAATGCTTGTTCAAGCACAAGGTGAAGGGGAGATTTTCAATCACGGGATAGTCCTGATTCCCAAAACAATATATATCTATGTAGAGCAATATTTCTTTTAGATCCACACAATAGAAAGGATTCTCCTACTTCGCAGTCATTGAAGGGGGTGGCATTGAGAGATAAGTGGAAAAAAGGGAAAAAAGGAAGGTTGAGTGGAGTGTCATTTGGACCTCTAGGGTAACGGTGATTCCTTTTGACCGAATGGTTGGTTAAGGTACACAAAACGCAGTGCATACGTAAACAGATAAGGTTTCTTATTTTGTCTTGTTTATTCCTTCCAAAGTCAATTTTAATTCTATACTTCTAACATCTCCACCTGAACTGTGAAATTTTATCCTCTAATTATTTTTCTTTATCACTAATAGGAGTAGATAGGTTCGCCTATCGTCCGGTTTACAACACCACCTAGTAACCCTCTACTTTGAGTGGCTCTTGTGCCTTGTATTGGATAAACATTAGAAAAAAATAATGTAACTGGCGAAATGTTATATGAAAGACAAATTCCTAAGAATAAAGGAGTTTAATTTCTGATAATATCTTTAAATGTTTATGATTATTTTCAAAATGTTAGTCAATAAAAATTGTTATCGAAGTTGTTTATAAAATTATTACTATCAATACTATATATTACTACTATTGTGGGTTTACTCTACACAAATGATATATAGTTGATATTTGTATCCGTAGACAATCATAGCGTACACAGTGTTGTGTGGAAACCCTTAAAAAGCCAAACATTTTATCATCATCAAAACTGATTAGATTTGAGGTCATGAATTAACATTTTCTCTCTTCTTCAGTGACATTGTATATTCGACAATATTTTGCCAGAACCTTCTCTGTCCTCTGCAAGTTTGCGGATTTGCTTCAGATCTTCCTTGATTGTAAACTTCTCCAAATGAAAAGTGGGATCTTTCTGCCTCGTTCTTTGAATGTATCAGTTCAGCGTTGAAATATGGTGGTACTTGGATGAACTCTGAACTGTTTGAAGTTAGTATTTTCAAAGTAAAACTTCATGGCTTTGTTACCTAGGAATTTTTTATCCATTCGCAAAATATTTCTCAGTATGCAACGTCTTAAATAAGTAGTTATTATTAATACAAACATTAATTACTTTAAAATTAAAAAAAAATATTTATACAGATTTTAATTTCATTTTAATTGGATTTGACTAAAAAAGATTTAAATAAAATAGAAAATTATTTCCATACGTGAGACTAATCTTGCTGAATTAATTTTTGTTAATAAAAACAAAAGAACTTCTACAAAAGATTGTGTGTCCGAACGCCTTTATCCACAGTGCCATGTGTCCTTAACGACACATAGCACAGTCGTTAAGGCATTGGAGAACTTGGAGAGGTGAATAAACAGGCGATAACTGATAACTGACACCCATGGCACATGGAACTACCGCAGCGAGCGAAATAAAGGGTTCAGTTCGATATTCCAATCACCTGAACAATGCCAGAGAGTACATCGGCCGAAACATTGTGATAAATATGTCGACAACGATGGAGACGATAGTTCAAATAATGCAGCGTTTTTCTTTAAAGAGATTAATACCTATGGCCATAATTACGAAGTTCGATCCTTACTGTGTACCCGCTAACTTATTCGACGTTTAACGGTGTAACACAAATAGCTGTGCTGTAATATGTTCATATTTTTAGGGAAAATGCATTTTTCCGAGTTCTGTATCTCTGGATCTCCGGATTATTCAACTGATATCGATTTATTTTTTTGGTGAGAAACCAATATTTCGTACGATTTTTTTTTTTTTTTTCGTTTCTTTTTTAAGCATTTGACCCCAAAATAAGGTGGGAGTACCACTAGCACGCAAGGAGTTGCAGAGAGTAGAGAGGCCTGTTTGAGTAGAGGATAAACAGAAGGACGGGGAACAAGATCAAGGTAGCGATTTTTGAAGCGTAGCTTAGATGTGGCACAAGGCTGAAAGTATGGGGCACCCAGTGAGAATCGAATTCACTACTCATTCATAATTGTGTTAGCGAGACAAGCTTGTTAACCATTACACCGCCCCAGTGTTCCCTAACAAGATCAAGGTATGTAGAGTAAGCGATTGACATTATATTTGAATATTTGAAGATGATAGTTATCAGGGAGGCAAGTAAGAGGAAGAGAATTCCACAGACGGGAAGTGCGAAAGAAGAAGCTGTTTGATTAGAAGAGACGGTTACATTTAACTGTTTCGACAATGTAAGGGTTCGACCGAGATGCTAACCCAGTAGCTCGCTTAAATGCATGCAGTCTGGGAGCCAGAGAAAGCAACTCGTCGGAACAGTTGCTGTGAAAATACTTATGGAAGAGACAGAGGGAATCCACGGTACTTCTGTGAGAAAGTGATTGTAGACGACATGATAGATCAGGACCTATAATATTTGATATCTGTCTCTGGATTTTGTCAAGGACCTCGAGACTTACAGCGGGGGTTTTCTTCACGATATTCATGGAGTACCCATTTTTCCCAAATCTGTACAGTTTTCGATGGGATGTTGATGCATATCTCTAGTTTCTACCTTAAAGCAAGCGTCTGACACATCTGTGATGGACAAGATTAAACAGTAGTCACCATTCCATCCTCAGTTCGTAATGACCGCATCCTTTTGATATAGGTGCATTTT
This sequence comes from Acanthosepion lycidas, assembly GCA_963932145.1. NCBI lineage: Eukaryota > Metazoa > Mollusca > Cephalopoda > Sepiida > Sepiidae > Acanthosepion > Acanthosepion lycidas. The sequence continues at coordinate 114,587,086 of OZ010582.1, read as the reverse complement.
CAAGAGATTTATTTTGAATTCAAAACACACTGAACCACTTTCAAGCAATAGAATCACACCTCCAATAAATGCTATATATAATCTACAAATTGCGTCTACTGATTTGGTAAAATTTCTGCAAATAAGTTTGCGGCATGTTGGATTTACTCTTTACGACTTTCGGTACACTCTTCTGAATGTTTTTTCTCCTAGTAAATGATGCATGCTGATTAATGTTGCTGAAAATGCTATGGACTGTTGATATTGGAATGAGTTATCTCTTTTTAAGCTGATAAAAGTGGAGAGTGACCAATTAGCACAGTAACATTTTGGGGTTATCATATATATATATATATATATATATATGAGGAAGGTTGGATTTGTTTAAGCTTGAAGATTGCTGTTTCCGGTGTTTTAATTGAGCGGAATTAAAAGTGATTTCACAAAGAGTCAATCATTAAAATCGATTTAGTGTAAAAGAGTGGAAAGTATTATTGATTTAAAGTTTGAGTCGAGAAGAGATTAAAAAGAAAAAAAAAAGTATGCCCGAAAAACGAAATTATGCGAGAAAGAAGAGAAGAGAATTGTTTTTATTAAAAAAAAGAAAGAAAAAAAAAAGAATGGAGAGCTGAAAAAGAAGTGTGGAAAAGGAGAGTCACTTTGAAAAAAAGGAGAGCGAATGATAAAGTACAAGCCAGAAAAAATGATAAAATCGAAAACTTTGAGAAAAGAGAAAAGCATAATTAGGGTTACCGAGAGAAAGGATTCGAATTATTGATTTGTTTTATTTTACGGCTTATCAACACTTTTTGGGTTATTTAAAACTGAAACATGTTTTGGATTCTAAGATTTTTTTTCTTGAAAGAGAGAATACTGCATGATCAATTTTTGAGAACAACAAAGATTCTTTTTCCAAATACAAGTCCTAATATTTCATAGCAGAAATAGAGAGATAATTCATACTATTCCTAAAGCAATTTAAGCGTAAGTGAATGTAATGAACACGACTGGGATTCGAACTAAGCTCTCCGATTTCTGACTCGAAGTTGTTACCCATTACACCACTCGCACATCTATATTCGTTGCGGAGCAAAAAAAAGAAAAAGAAAAAGAAAAAAATGGAAACTAGAATGTAAAATTAAACGAGGGTAGGGAAGAGATAGGAATTGTCGGAAGAGAAACATAAATTGAATTTTTAACTTATTTTCAACCAATTCCATAAAAGAAAACATTGAAGATTAAATCTATATTTTTATCAGCGCCCAAAAAATGGCAGATGTTTTAAGTGTCAGTAGATTAGTGTCAAAATGTCGTTATCACTAAGTGTCAAAGGATTAGACGAAAGCATAAGTTTAAATCTCTTGCCTGTGATCTCTACGCTTGTCGGGATATATTTGCAAAGCTATTCGTGCAGATCATTTGCTAATGGAATGAGTTTGATCCTCATGGCTTACGGCCATATCTCGTTGAAAAATCGGAGTTAACCAACGTCGAGCCTGGTCACAACCTAAATGAGTAAACGCTTGGGAATACCAGTCGCTGTAAATTTGGATGTCCAGGTCATTTAATGGATAACGTCTCAGTGTTGGAAATCGGAGAGCCGAGTTTCAATCCAGTCGGCTTCGTTCGTTTTTTTTTTACGTCTTATCAACCATTTATAGGTTATTTAAAGCCAGAAAATATTTTTAGATTTAAAGAATGTATTTATTTATTTTTTTAGATCATAATGGTTTTAGTGATACAAGTTTTACAAATTAACCCATAGATAGGGGTAGAAGAGATGGATTAATACCTTTCCCAATGTATTTTCGCGTAAGTGAATATAACGAACCAAAAGGGAATTGGAACTCAGCTCCCTGATTTACAATTCTGAGCCATTATCCATTACACCAGACGCATATACAAGCTTACAGCAGCTGGTATTCCCAGGCGGTTACCCGGTTACCAGTCTCGACGTTGCTTAACTTGAGTTACCGTACGGGGACCGATATTTCAACATGATGTTGTCGTAAGCCCCAGTCGGTTTTGTTATATTCATTTACGCAAAAATGTAATTGGGAAAGTTTTGAATCTACATCTTCTCCTCCTAGCCATGAGTTAATTAATAAGACTTGTATCAGTAACTCATTATTATCTTCAAAAGATTCTTACAATGTAATAATATTTTCTTGTTTTAAATATCATACAAAAGGTTGACAACCCGTAAAAAAAACAATGCAATTTGATTCTTATTGGAAATCTTACTTTTTTTTAAAATAATGTTCATCCTGTTAAAGACTCAAGAGCTACTCAAGTTAGAGTTTTACTGAATGAGGTTGTAAGACGTAAGAAGAGCTGTTTATGAGGACATATGAGGAAGAAACCGAATAATCCTGAACTTGAAGAGGTTAAGATTGTAGCAGTCGGGAAACCATCCTCTCGAGGGTTTGTTTCACCAGTATCTGTAGATGTTCGAGTGGATATTATTCATTCTTACCAGTGGGATACGAACGGAATGAGTAGGGTTAGACCAAACGTTCGTGGCATGGCGGATCTCAGAGGTGAAAGGTTAGAATTGATGAAACCAAATAATGTAGACCGTCAGAACATTTTCCATGGTAATAGTGACAGATTAGCGAGACTTGCGACGTTTTCATTTGTGGGAAAGAGGTTGTAGGGTGGGAGCCTTGTCTTAAACTTACCCAAATTTACAAAATGCCAACAGCTTAAAAAAAGATATTATCGTACTGAAAGGCCTATATAAGATAGACCCCGCAAAGTAAGGATTAACAATTAAAGAATATAGTTAAATATTTTTTTTTTCGTATGTACGAAATTCAAATTAATACCCCCTTCGTAAAATATTGATTATTAGTCTAATCTCGTAAGACATTACTGATTATATACGACTAGTCAATATTTCACACTGTACCGGACGTAAAGTCGGTCATAATGCTGATGTCGTAATTTTGATCCTCACTAGGTGCCCCATTATTTGGAACTTATACTAAACTAAGCTAAGCTTAAATATTCCAGATCTTATCGTAGAAAAATAAATATTTCAAGGACTATGGTAGCACAAAGATATTTGGGGGCCTACAGTAGCACAATAAATATTTTGGAGCCAACCGTAGCACAAAACATATTTTAGGGTCTACCGTAGCGCAAGAAATATTTTGGAGCTTCCAGTAGCATAATAAACATTTTGGGGTCTCCTGTAGCACAAGAAATATTTGGGGACCTACAGGGGAACAATAAATATTTTGCGGCCTAGTGTATCACAAATTTATGTTGGGGCCTTCCGGGAGTACAATTAATATTCTCGGTCCTCGCGGAGCACAAAACATATTTCGGGGCCAACCGTAGCACAATAAATATGTTGGGGCTTGCCGTAGTGCAAAAAATATGATGGAACTTACCGAAGCCCAATAGATATGTTGGTGCCTACTGTAGCACAAAAATATATTGGGGCTTAGCGTAGCCCAATTAAGGTTTTGGATCCTAGCATAGTACAATAAATAATTTGGGTTCTACAATAGCAAAAAAAGAATATTTGGGGTCCTACTGTAACCCAATAAATATGTGGGGCCTTACTGTAACACAAAAATATTTTTGAGCCTACCGCATCCCAATAAATATTTTGGTGATAACTGCAGCGCAATCAATATTTTGGGTACTACCGTAACACAATAAATATTTGGGGCCCTACCGTGGCCAAGTAAATATTTTGGGTCCTATTGTTGCCATAAAAATATGTTGAGTTTACCATAACGCAAAAAATATGTTGGACACTACCACAGCCCAATAAATATTTTTGTGCCGAATGTAGCACGTAATGTTTTGAGTCCTACCGTAGACCAATAAATATTTGGGGTCCTATCCTAGCCCAGTAAATATTTTGCATCCTACCATAGCACAATAAGTATATATATAAATACGTTTCTCCTCCTTCAAGAACATTTTCAGACTTTGATATATTAGGTTGGTGCAAAAATAATGACGTAATAATGTCGTTTTTTGACGTTAAGAAATACGTCAAAAAACGACATTATTGCGTCATTATTTTTGCACCAACCTAATATCAATGAGAATATCATAAGGAAATGTTTTTCTTGGCAAAAATCAATGTCGTGACATATGCCAAAAATATAATAACTTTTGACATTCTTATAAAATATTATCAGAGCGTTTTATTCTATTTTTAATGACATTCTTTGAATTTTCAATGCCATTCTTATCAAATGTTTATGATATTTTGTATATTCTTATGGAATTCCGAAGATATTTTGATTCCACTCGTATGATATTGCTTTGACATTGTCCGGGTTCTAAAAATAATAAACCCAGATAGGATCTAGGAAGAAAATTTTAAGGAAATTGGTGACAAAAAGGAAAGAGAACCAGAAAAGACAACAGAAATTTCTTGAGAAATTTATGAGGCAATATGACCGGCAGAATTCACACTCACAAGATATATTAAATGCAAGAGAGACAGTTGAATGCAGCGACTTACCTACCTAAAGTACGTATGTAATTCGTTGGCATATATTGGGGAACATTAGTAGATATTAGGTTGGTGAAAAAATAATGACGTAATAATGTCGTTTTTTGACGTATTTTTTAACGTCAAAAAACGACATTATTCCGTCATTATTTTTGCACCAACCTAATAAAAAGGATTTCCTGTACATTTTAGACCGCGATTCCTGGAAAATAAAACGTTTAAATATTACCCTTTTTATGGTCTGGGGCACCTTCTGTTTACCTCGGAGTTCTTGACAAGATCCACAGACGGATATGTAATAAAATTGGGCCTGATCTGGCATCTCGTCTACAGTCACTCTCTCACAGACGCGCCGTCGCCTCTCTCTGTCTTTTCTACAAATACTTTCATGGTAATTGCTCCGATGAGCTGCTCTCACTGGTTACCAGACTCCATGAATTCAAGCGCGCTACGAGGCTGGCATCCTGCTCTCACCCTTACACTGTAGAAACTTTTAAATGTAGCCGTCTCTTCAACACCAATAGCTTCATATCTCGCACCTCTCGCCTGTGGAACACCCTTCCCAATTACTGTTTCCCTGAGAGCTATAATCTCCAACTATTCAAATGTAATGTCAATCGACACTATCGATTGATAGTGGATAGATCAAGTTACCTTGATCTATCCACTATCCTTCTCCTCATCCTTTCCTCTATCACTCCAATCTGCTCTCGCTCCAAATCTTCTGCAACCCCCTGCATCCTAGTGGCTTCACGCCTTGCTCACGGCGTAATGCTTAAAAAAGAAAAAAAAAGAAAAGAGGAACGGGGAGGGTACTCCAAGCATACCTCCTAGCTTTTCTTAAATTTGAAGCAATATAATTTAATTAAAAGAAATATATTTACAAATCAACGATTTACAAATATTTTTTTTTAAAACCGTGGTCTGTATTTATTAATAGAAAGCACCGGGAAAGCCCTTCTAGTACACCTTTCACAATAGGGGGAGGGAATCTGATATCAAACCTGGAAGGTCAGTGTTGATTTAAAGTCCCAGGAGTGAGACACCGTTGATTAAAATAGGCGGCAAATTAATCGCAATCGATCAGTAATCGACTTCGACGGCCACTCTCATTGCGTGTCACCGCCCCTTTGCGTGTGAGCGTGCGTTTGTGAGTGTCAACGATTAATCGTCTTTGACACCAATATTTCAAAACGAAGTCTCCAGTAGGTCAACCCACAATTGCGTGAGGCTTAACACAAAGAACCAACGAATCATCGCGCACTCGGTAAAAAAAAAAGAAAAAGAAAAACGATAAAAAGAGAAAAAAAAATCAGACGTTAATTCGCTCATAAAAATGGTTGATCCGCCCGAAGAAGACATATTTGTGCGCATGTGTGTGTGCAAGTATATTTCTGTACGCATGCGCGCAAGTCTGTGCGATTGCGCATATCCATGCCGCTGTCGATGCGGGCGACTGTATGAAAAAGTCGATTAGTTTGATTTCACGAAATTTCAACCTTTAGGGGATTATTTGAGTTTTTTTTTGTTTTTTTTTATGGAGCACCCAGTGTGAACAGAATTCTTAACTGTCAACCAGACTAATTTTGGCAACAATTACCCTGTGCTGATCTTAAAATCGAATGAATGTAGTCTCAAGTTTCAAGTGAAGAGAGCTCGTATATCTGAAAAATCTGCTTCTGATATACTGGCATTTACAAGGGCACCAACTACAACTTCTGGTTTTTATAAGTAAACTATCAGAACTAGAAAGACTTTACCTACATACTGCGTGTGTGTGTGTCAATTTATGCGTGATCCGTCGTTTATCCACTTGAGTATATATTTGCATTCACACAACCTGGTCATGTATCAAGCTATTAAACATCAACGACAATATAGCCTGCTTATGGCAATGGCGACTTAGTCCTCCTGAAAGTATCAATATTGTAATATCGCTAACTTTTCTCACTTTTTTATTTTCCTCTTCCCATTTTCCCAAACAGTCTGTAAATTCCTCTTTCAGAATCACCATAAATTATCTCTTTCCCACTCTCTTTTCGTCCTTGCTAATCTTATCCACTACATTTTCGGCAATACATTCAAAATGACTCTTTAACAATTTTGGCGGCTTTTAACTGCTGAGTCTAAAAGCGTGGCCAAACATTTAGCCAACGGACATTTCACCGAAAAAGTACAAGTAAAAATAGTAACAAAGAATAATTTAAGTATTTTAATTAGCAGTATTATGAGGTAGAATAGGACTAACCATGTTAGTAATTAAATTACTAAATCTAAGTTCAATGTTAAATGTTTTATTATTTCGATATTTGTTTAGTGAAATTTAGTCAGTTTTGTGCCATGCGTGATACACGCTTAGACCATCATGTATCTTTCGATACATGACTGACGAGGCAGATTTTTTACAGCGGTAGGTTGCCATTTATCTCCGCGGTAGACCAGTTGCCATCTGGTCTGTTATTTACCTATAGCTGGGGCGGGGGGAGAAGAGGATTCATACCTTTCCCAAGGTTATTAGAACGTGAGTGCGACTGAAATTCAAACCCGGGTCTCCGATTCCTCAGTCCGAGCCGCTATCCATTACTCCACGTTAGTATCTGTAAAAAATATTTGAATGTATTTGGGTAAAAAGTAGCATCTAATTATTTAAATTCATATTTATCACTGAAATAAAAGCTAGTTCATCCCTTTAAGATAATGATCATTAAAAGCGAAATTGAAAGTTCTTTCATATTGTAAAAGCTTAAGTGTTTTGCTGTAGTAAAATGTGCTTTTTCTCAAAATCCTTATCATCTTACAGTAATATTTGAAGTAAAATATAGTATATACAGAAAAGAACTTTTTAAAAAAGCCTGTAAACAAAAAAAAAAGAAGAAAAATTATAAATTAATACAGTAAATAAATATAGATATATGTAGCACATTACGATAAAGGGTGTGACATCCATATAAGTACGCCATTACATTTTCGACTTAATGTCCATTCGGTTAAATGTCCGTCGACCAAATGTCCGAGAACCGTCTACAAGATATACAAGTGTTAGCAATGTTTTGTTTTTTTTAACAAACCGTCTGGTTTTTTTTAAATAAATCTTTTCTCAAAAGAACGTGTCCAAAAAAAAAAAAAGAAAAAACAGTCTAACGATGAAACATTTATTTGAAACTTAACTTATTTATAAAGAATTAAAAATAAAATTTTTATAAGCCTGTTAAGATACGCAAACACTGTAATTAATAAGATAGCTATTACATATTGGTAGAAAAATAAATCTTTATTCCAGTAAAATCAGATCTAGATCTATATGAATAAAATATAAAATCTTATTATTATCGAGAGTAGATCTACAAGAATGTGCCTATTTTATGTCAAGATTATAATTGTTACACAAACTAACAACCTTGTAATTTTGTTCCCTCTTCTATATTGCATCCGCAAAGCCTTTGCATGGGAGGCATGTAACGAACTTCCCCAGATATGGCGCTCGAACCTCCCATCCTCCTTAAAAGTTAAAACCTTTCGAACATTGATTGAAATGTTTGGATCATAAATTTAGACATTATCTGCTAGTCTTGAGAGACGACTGGATGGAACATATACAAATCTACGGAGAAAAATCAAGAACATCAGTTGGAGATCCAACGCTTAACACCATTTACGGAGAATTATGACGAATCTCTCGTCAGCTAAAACAAAAACGATTACAGTTTACCTACCACTGCCACCGAGCGAACAGGGGAAACTGTTTCATCCTTACTCTTATGAAATCCTTTTGGAAGTATTTTCTCCCGAAAATTGAGTCCGTGTTCGCGTTTGCCCATACGCTTGTCTGCGTGTAGAAAGTCGTGATCATTTGTCCTTTTCGTTTTTTTTGTTTTTTTTTTTCACTTTATCCTCACTTCTTAAATTTTTCGCTCTCTTTTTTTCCTCTTTTCTTTCAGTTGTTGTCACTGGACTTCCGGTTTTTTCTAGACTGGCTGTCGTTGTTACCATTTGGGCGTTCTAGTCTTTTCTTGACTTAGGAAAATTGTATTTCATTTTTTTTTGTTTTTTACATGATTAAATATGATGTTTAATAATAAAGTAAATATTCATATATGCTGCATATATGTTATATATATATATATATATATATATATATATATATATATATATATATATATATATATATATATGTTCTGTTACTATGCGAAATAGAAGCAGGAAGTTGTAGAGATTCCTGATCAACCACGGCACATGAAAAAAGGTAAAATAAAACTTAAACATTCTCTTAGATATGATTCGTGCATCACTAAAACTGAATTTTTTCTTTGACTTTTAAAAACATAAAATATCTGATGTGGCCGTCGAACTGAAAAATAACCTCGGAGACCTAGCCCAGTAGAACAGAGAATGTTCACAATCTGTCTAATTGTCTTGTTTACGGTCCTAAAATCTCATATTCTTGCCTGGAATGGGTTATCTATTTTAATTTCAAAACCCCCAGATGGTTTTGTGATTTTTTTTCTTTATTCTGCAACATAGATTGGTCTTCGTGCATATAATATTGATCTGTGCGATCAAATCTTGGTCATTTTCTCTTTCTCCAATGGATCACCCTCCCTACCCATTCGTGCCAGTTATTGTAGCTTTTCTGAATCAAATTGATGCATCTGCATATTATATTCTAACCATCAGTCATCATTTACTATTCTTCTATAGCCTGTCTATCATGGTCACGTGGCCGAGTGGTTAGGACGTTCGTATAAGACGTGTGTTCGATTCTCACCATGGTCGATTTGTCAGGAAGGAGATTTCCTCATGTTATCGGACTGGAGGGGTTGAACCCAGCGTGCGGTATGTCAACAGACCCATGAAGAATGCTGGAGAAATGCAATAATAAAAGTTCCTTATATAGTAGAAAATAATATTTGAATATGTATATACAAGAAAAAAGATAGGAATATTAATGACAAAGTGTAAAAATAATTTGTGTAATGCCTTTCATCTTTTAGCAAGGCCCCACTGATACTAAACCGATCCCAGGCAGAGGTATCGAACATTAATCGTAGGTAGAAGGTAGATTAACTGATCCTTATCAAATGTGCTGATTTATATATTTTTGACGGGTACTATGCTTATGTATTAATAAACAATGAAACAAAATTTGCGATGAATTTCTTAAAGGAAATGTGTTTTGATATTTCTAAACCTTTTAAAATTGCCCATCAAGTACAGCCGTTTTAAAAAGATGGTTTTAGCCAAAGTACTTGACAAATTCCTGAGGAGGCCTTCTGAAATATAAAGATGAAAGGCAATGAGATAGGTGAAGATCTCAAGTGCTTAATGAGTTGGGTCTTTTAAGTCAAAGAGAATATTCTGAAGAACAATTCTTCCTGAAGCACATACTGCTTGTTAATATTTGTCAATCCTCTCCTCTCGGCCGCCTGAAAATCCTTACCCTCTTTCCCGCCTTCACCGCGCTGCATCACATCGACAAAAGTCATTCATTTGACGGTCATTGATGTTAGTCATCTGGTCAACGAACAAAGCGTTTTTTCAACTATTTCTAACGATTTCAATTGGATTTTTTTCTTTTCTTTTTATATTCGCTCACTTCACAGGGTATTTCTGCCGCGTTTATTTGTCTCGTCTTTGATTTCAGTGTCGTCACCAGAATAAAGTTCTCTCTGATTCCAGCTCTTAAAATGTTTGAATATCTTTTTTTTTTCAAAAATTAAATTAAAACAACAGGCAAATGATTACTTTGAAAACATCAAAGTTGTAGACAGAAAAACATGGTATTGCTTTTATTTATTTTCCATTTGGATTTTTAAACTACAAGCGTCTGACTTTGAACAATTACGATTTTTATCAGAGAAATGGCCTTTTTAGGAGTCATACATGCTATATGTAGAGGTTTGTTGCTATTTGATAGACTTTGTGTCGTCGATAATAGAGTTCTTTTTAACAGAACGATATTTCATCTTCTAACATAAGGTGGCTTTCCAACATAATGATTGCCACTTTAAAATAAATGGAAATTTTTAAAAAGTGTATTTGGTAAAAAAAAAAAAAAACTGTTTTCTAAATGTGAAAATAAATGAATGATTTATAGAGAACTTAAGCGGCCTTTGTAATGTAAAATCGCTTAATGCAGAATGGCTAAAATAGGACGTGAGATCTATAACCGAGATGGATTGATTGATTAATTTATTTTTTACAGCTTATCAACCTCTTTTAGGTTATTTAAAGCCAGAATATTTTTATATAAAGGGTGGTCCCAAAGCAGGTAGACTGTATGTGGAATAGGTTGATGTATCGGTTATATTATTACAACTGAGGATCTTGATGAAACATTTCCTAAGAAATGGATTGACCAAAGAGGTCCAATTGATTGACCGGCACGTTCACCAGACTTGACCCCCAATGGATTTCTTCTTTGGGGGACTACTCAAGGACAAAGTTTATAGTCGAAAACCAAGAAGTGTCAGTGATTTAAAAATTACATAAGAGATGCATTTCAAGAAATTAATACCCAAAAAGACTTGTGCAAAAAAAAGTTTGTCGAAGCGTTAGAAGCAGACTTCAAAGCTGTGTAAATTGTGATGGAAAAATATTTTGAGCACCTGCGTTGATAAAATATAATGTCTTTTCTATTATTGTTCACAATAAAATTTAAGGGCTTTTGCATTATTGTTCACAGTAAACTTAATTGTCACTGTAATAATTGTGTTAGTAAATTTAATTGTATGTATATGTAATCTCAAAATAAATGTAATTATTTACTCTCCACCTACTTTTGGACACCCTGTATTGTAAGAATTATTTTTAAGATACTAAGCATTTACTAATACAAATCTCAATATTTAACCCATAGCTGGGATACAATAGTTAATTTCATACCTTTCCCAGTGATATTTACTTGTAAGTGAATATAACAAACTTTACTGCATTTGGAATTCTGCACCCCGATTTCTAATTTCGAGTTATTATACCTTACACCAGCCACGGAATCAAGATTACAGCACCTTGTATTTCCAAGTTGTTACTCATCTAGGTAATTACCAGGTTGAACTTTGGTGATCGCACAAGAAACAGTGTTTCAACGTGATACGGCCGTAAGCCGTCTGTAACCTCAATATCATCAATGTCTGTAATGTTCCATTATTTCCGATTGGATAATTATACTTTCAATTTTGTTAATCATTTCAACCTAAGCAAGGCGATAAAGCCCCCAAGACGCAATGGGTTACTGAGAGTGGAAGAAATAGAGAAAACATTATTGAGGAAAGAGAACAATAAAAAAAACATGACTCAAAACAAGCCATCTGTTGTCCCAGTTAACGACGGACTTGAGATGGTTTTGGACATCGACTACATTTTTTACCTTGTCGGAGTGATCACCCTTACTATCTCGATGGTAGTAAATGGTTGTGCTGTCAGCGTAGATAACAAGTTGAAATCTGGCGTCATCGGGAAGGTCATTAATGAAAATTTAAAAAAAAGTGTAGGACACATATATACAGGGTGTATCAAAAATACTTTTACAAACATTAGGTTCTTCACATTAAACCACGGACAAAAATGCATATAAACATATGCACGAAAATCCTTCGTTTTTCAGTTATTAAGTTTAATAAAAAAAATAAAAAAAATCATTCGACACCATGTGGGAGTATTGAAAGGGCCCGCCAGTCGATGATCCGACGGGTGCATCTACAGGGGTAGAAGTAAGCGAAGGACAGTTTGAACATTTATAGAGAGTTGGTGTTTTGAAGTACAGCGATGGACATTTGTACATATGGCCATTTTACCTTGTTCTGTTGCCAGGATTCCCACCCTCTACACCGTCAAAAGTTTGCAAAGTAACTTTGGATTGTATCTTGGATTGTACATTTAACGATGTCTACCAGAAACTTTAGACTTAATAAGTCAAAAATGAAGGATTTGCGGACATATGTTTATATGGACTTGATCTGGTGTGAGGATCCTGCCCCCAATGTTTGTAAAAGTATTTTTATATGCTCTCTACACACACCCACACCCACACATACATATATATATATATATATATATATATATATATATATATATATATATATATATGCAATATATTAGGTTGGTGCAAAAATAATGTCGTTTTCTCACATATGTTACTATGTGAGAAAACGACATTATTTTTGCACCAACCTAATAAAAGGCTCAAACACTAATATTCCATCGTTATAATTTATTACATTGGAATCGTAATCACGATCCAATTCATCAGACCTACAAATTCAAAAAGAAATCGGAAAATATAACTCCGGGTATAAAAAACAAAATTTTAGTGAGAGTTTATGTGTGGGAGTGAGAAACAAGTGTGAGAGGGAAATGTATGAAAGCTCTAGAGAGAGGGTGTAACACAAGAAAGAAGAACAGGAAGGTCTAAAGGTGAAGGTCGAATTTAGACATATAAATAAATATAAATAGTAGGTCCTTACTAGATTAAATAGTAGGACCTTACTAGATTTAATACTGTTTAATTTTTATATGTTTATGTCAAAAAAAAAATTGGACATTGAGTTTTACCTGGATTCTATCCTCTTGGAAAATATATATATGTATATACATATATATATATATATATTGACCACTAATATTATCTATCTATCCATCCATCCATATATATATATATATATATATATATATATATATATATATATATATATATATAAAAAATACAAACAAAACTATTAAATAAGCGATATAAACAAATTTTTACTACGTGAATAAAAATAAAGATTTTAAAAAAATTAAATGTATAAGATAAGATATAAAAATAAAATTAATAGTAAATAATGACAGGCAAAATAATTTAACCCAAATAAATAAACGAACTATTTGGGACTCATCAGCAGTGCGTATCCACTATCGGTCCGGGGTTCGATTCTTGTTAGGGGTTCCGCACATCTGATGAGTCCCAAAATAGGACGAAACAGCCATCCAGTGCTTTCTGCATTCTTTTGAGCATTCTTCTAGACTCAATAAATCACTTAATTATGAAATTATTTTTATTTTTTTATTTTTATATATATATATATATATATATATATATATATATATATATATATATATATATATATATATATATATATATATATATATATATATATATATAAAAGCACACGCGCGCGTATGTGAGCCATTTGTGAGGAGTTAATGTATTTTATTTTTAATCTAACATAATTCCTCATTACTATGAACGTCCGATTAGGTTGATAAACATATTTGATTTAAACATTTCTGTTTTTTAAACAGTTTATATCTAATGTGAAAGTCTTAATAAAGAAAAAAGTACCTCCCGATAGGGTTGCGTATATTGGTGTTTTTATGAAAGTGGAAGGAAAAATTGTCGTCGTGACAGCACTCATACTTACGCAAACATACATACACACACGTACATTCATTGACGTACGCAAACACACACATACGCGTTCGCACACCGGAGCTCACACAAACATACTGTTCACATATATTTATGTTTGTGTGAGCTCCGGTAGGCGAGCGCGTATGTATGTGTATCTGCGTAGGTCGATGTGTGTACGGGTGTGTATGTATGTTTGCGTAAGTATGAATGGCGTCACGCCAACAATTTTTCCTCCCACTTCCATAAAAACACCAATATACACAGCATTACATAAATACAGAATTTTAAGATATTAATCAGTTTGTCTGACGATCGCAAAAGCGGGAAAACTAGGGTCACAAACTCACATCAATTCAACTAAATAAATAAATAAACACACACGCGCGCACACACACACACGTATATATATATATATATATATATATATATATATATATATATATATATATATATATATATATATATATATATATATATAATTATTTATTTAAAAATATGATTCCAACATGCTACATAAGAGTTCTCATGTAGCGTGTTGAAATCATATTTTTAATTAAATAATTTTATTTGTGCTCTATGTATCGAGCACTATTTTTTTAAAATAACAAAAATACTAAAGAACATTGGATTATTTACCGAACGAGTTCTTTCCTATTTTCTATATATTTGCACACACACGCACACACACATACATATATATATATTAGGTTGGTGCAAAAACAATGACGTAATAATGTCGTTTTTTGACGTATTTTTTAACGTCAAAAAACGACATTATTACGCCATTATTTTTGCACCAACCTAATATATATATATATATATATATATATATATATATATATATATATATACACTCAAGTATAGGATTGGTGTAGACGGAATAATTCCAATAACCAAAATTTCTAATCTTAAAAAACTTTATGATTTTAAACGAAGTACGTTATTGGCTCCAAGGTTTCACTGCTTAATTTGGCCAGATGGAACCGATTGCTAATAATTTCTTTTATCGCTGGTGGAACTCTTGTCCGGCTCCATGCTTTACAACCAACTCTGATCTTCAAAAATTTTAAATGCAATGTTAATCATTATCTACTGTCTTCTTGATTCCTCTTTTATTATCCTTACTCTTTGATAAAGTTTCTGTCTTTTTTTTTTTTAATTAATCTTTCACATACAGTAACCCCCTTTTTTTTTCTTTGTGTCTTTATTGTCTTGCTGAAATGGTAAAATGATTAAGAAATCGGTAAGAAAATATTTCAGTTAAACAAAGATTAAGATGTGGATTAAGGTTTTCTGAAACGAGAAAAATAATCCTAATCCTCTAAACCCTATTAAATATAATTTACAAAATAGAAGATATATATATATATATATATATATATATATATATATATATATATATATATATATATATATATATATATATTTATATATATATACATATATATATACAAGTATAAGGTTGGTGTATACGGAATAAATTCCAATAACCAACAGTAAGTATTCTTAAAAGAGTGCTTAATAGAGCCTAGAGCAAATATAATTATTTATTCAAAAATTATAAGATAACTATGTTATAAAATCACTACCAAAATAGCCATTTTGTTTCAACACTTCTGGTGTCTAAATCAAGTAAACAACACCATCACTTATAAAGACACCGGAAGTGTTAAAACCAAATGGCTATTTTGGTAGTGATTTTATAACATATTTATGTTATAATTTGTGAATAAAGAAACACCAGGCCACACCCCTATTCCAAACTCTAAATCAGTAAAAGATTCCGTACGATAGTTATTCCAAAACAACGCTTGACGATGAAACTACCACTTACTGGTTAAGGTTTAATATTGGAATTAAACTTAAATACTGCTGATCAGTTTCGAAATTTCTGTGTCGCGATGGAATCATATTTTTTTTTTTAAATAATTATAATCTAGGCTCTACTTGTGTATCGAGCACTTTAAAAAAAAAAATATTAAGTTGGTGCAAAAATAATGACGTAATACTGTCGTTTTTTGACGTATTTTTTAACGTCAAAAAACGACATTATGACGTCATTATTTTTGCACCAACCTAATACTAAAGAACTTCGGATCATCAATCTAACAGCTTTTTCCTATTATATCAATATATTTGCACACACACACACAGCCATATATATATATATATATATATATATATATATATATATATATATATATATATATATATATATATATGTGTGTGTGTGTGTGTGTGTGTGTATATAAAGGCAAAAAAAGCTTTTCTTAACCGACGCATTTCATCTTCTGATGGACTTTATCAATGTAAATGTGAGGAAACTTTTACAACAAGTATCTAAAACAAAACTAAAAATATTGCTGGTTTTTCTAAATTTTTATGTGGAAAAGACGCTCGTACATATATATATATATATATATATATATATATATATATATATATATATTAAAAAATTGTTTGTCTCATCAGAAATCGAATTGCTGCTTGAAAGTTGACTTGTACTTAATTCACGCTCTCAGACACATGAGTAAGGCATTAACATCGCTTTCCTGTCCGATTGCCAGGTGTCGTGACAAAGGTCACAACATTGGCCTGCAACAATTGATGACTTAGAATAAGATCAGACAGACCAGGAGTTTTTCTCCTTCACTGGCATCATATAATCCATTACCTTTCATATTTGCTGTGGAGGAGACGGGCATAAACAAGTAACAGTCCTCACCTCTGTTAGACAAGGGTGGAAAATTATTACTCAGTATATCAACCAACCTATACGCAATACACACATGCATATATATATATATATATATATATATATATATATATATATATATATATGTGTGTGTGTGTGTGTGTGTGTGTGTGTGTGCGTGTCTGTCTACCCGTGTCTGTGCGTGTATGCGCCTTTGTGTGAGGAGGAAGGAAATGCCAGATGTTGTCAATAAATCTATTTTCGTTTGGTAATTTTTACAAAATGGATCAATTGATATGCTTACATCGCCAAAAGAAATAGTCGTAAATATCCTTTGGGAATAAAGTTCGAGGTGTAATATTTACGAACACACCTGATAAACCTATAAAGTGCACCATTCACTAGAGAGATGGCCAGCGAGATAAGAGAGAGCTTGCATTGAAAAACGGTTTTTATTTTTGTTGTTTTTATTTTTGTTGTTTTTTGTTTTTTTTTGCCGTCGACAGTTTTGTTTTACTGTCATTTTTCTTTTCTTTTACAGATATTTTTTGGTTTCTTTTTCTGACAAATGGAAAGTGGAGATGTCTTTTTTTTTTCCTCTCTGAAAGCCGAACACAAAAACGAAATACAAAGTCGAGTTGGAGTTAAAGAAAGCAGCTGAAAATCTTACGGTGCAACTCAAAGAGAATGATACATAACTTGGCGAACAAACTAGAAATGATGACAGACAAGGGTCGGCAAACTACGGTACGCGTGCCACACGTAGCGCGTCAAGCAGTTCCCAATGGCATGCAGCCACAAATGACATCACGAAGTACGGACCAATAACTACACCTTTGTACAAATTAATTGAAACAAAACAATTCCGTCATTATTTACATTTTTTTTCGTATTTTCCCAATGAAACATGACCCCGAGCACATGTTACTACTTCGTATGCCCTTTCCACGAAATCTTACCTTGCAGATTAACCACAAACTCTCGACTAGATTTAAATCAGGAGAGTTTCCGGGCCAGTCGATATTACTTCGATATGCTCACTCGTAAGGCTTGCCAGTGTGTTCGTGCAGCGTTACAATTTTCATACGCTTCCTTGAAGTAACGTCCATCACATACAATGGCCGTAGGACAACTAATCGACATTCGAGATAGTAGTGTCTGGGCGTGATGAAAATCTGAAGTAATCACGGATGATGTAGTATTTTTCAAGGCCAAACAATTTTCATCATACACCCCGGAAACAGATTCATATTACTGCGCACCACTGCAAATGATCTAATCTGAGGAGAAAATAGAAATCGATTAAACCCTGTCACTCCAGTGGATCTAAAACGGACCGTATGATGAAAGAAAGGAAACTAAAGCTTTGTTTTCAATTAATTTTCACAGTTGAGTACTACAAAGCAAATAAGATATTTCGCTGTTTCAATTTTAAAGTATATGTACAATATATTACTACATGAAATATATTATGGGTCAGGTATATTGACCTTGACTTGTGTAAAAATGCGTAAGCTATTGGTACACTGAATGATTATAAACTTAAACTACAGGTGTGTTTAAAGACACATCAGGAAAGAAGGTTTGGAAAATTTCACACTCACAAGACATACAAAGAAAAATCTACCTAAACGTATTTGTATGAATGAATGACAGAGCGGAGACAAAGAAAGATTGTAAAAAATTAAACCTTGGATAGAGGTGTAATGAATAGGAAGCTATGAAGAGCCATGACTACTTACCTGCAAAAAGAAAACAACACTTAAGAGATTTCTTTTATCTTAATTTTAGTTGCTTTTTATCGCAACTCCCAGACCGATATAGATCTTTCTAAAGGTTTTTATTTTAGGGTCATTCAGTTTTAGATCAGCAAACTTTAGCTTTAACGAAAACATTTTTTTCCAATATATCTTAAATCGGAGTCCGGCACCATGTGGTACGCCAATCAATTTCCAATGGCACACAGTCCCAAATGGCATCATGAAGTCCGAACCAATAACTACTACAACCCAACGAAGATATTTAACTGTTTCAATTTTAATATATACTAAAATATATATACTGTATATTACTATATAAAATATATTGTAGGACAAGTATATTGACTTTGACATGTATAAAAATACGTATGCTGTTGGCACACTGAATGATTTTAAAATCTTAAGTCGGTACATAGCAAATATGTTGCTAACCCCTGGCTTATAAGATGTCAACAATTTTGTGAAAAGCTAACCAGGATAAGTTTAATTCGCCATTCCCTCCCTCGTTAGGTGGTCAGTGATGCCAGACCAATTATAAAATAGCATAAACATACTTATTATCTAGCCTCGCTAAATACCGTGGACCTTCAAGACCTTGACGATCATGGCTCTCTACTACATCATATCTTGTGTTGCTCTTAGTAATTTTACGATTCCTTCACCCTCTTTCCACTATTCATTCACACAAGCACGTAAAGTAGTTGGTTCGCCACTTACCCTGTCCTATTTACCTACCGTATGTCCTGGTTTGGTTTGTTTTGCTTTACGGCATATCAATCTCAATGGGTTATTAAATGCCGACAAGATTTTTTATTCCTGGTAATAATTTTTCAAAAATTCTACCGGAAGATTGATGAAAAATACGCCAAAGAATTCGCAAGTCTATGTGAAATTTTCTTTGGACCAATAAAAACATTGCCTTCACAGATACTGCCCGCCAAGCTGATAAGAAGACCGAAAGAAATTCACGAGGCTATGAGAAATGGCTTTGGGGCCTAAGTAAACCTTGTTTTAACAGCCAAAAGAAAAGAAAGTAGCGAGCCTATATGAAATTCTTTTTGATATAAAATGGGGAGAAAAAATGAAATTACCGTATTTTCCGGCTTACAAGACGCTGTGGCTTGGAAGACGCACTCTAATATTGGAAAGAAATTTCTAAGAAAAAAACATTCACATACAACAATACATTTAACATGCGTCCCTCACATACTAGCGCCACGTATTATTTACATTAATCACACGTCCGACTTTGTTTGTATGGCAATGGCATTCTAGTCAAGAACAGAAAGACTCCCACCGCTGCTAGTAAACAGAGCATGTTTAATCCAGGAAGAGGTTACATCATATAAAAACGGCTGAATTAGATAGCTAACATTATAGAGTAATGACTCAGCATACAAATCCACGTCCCAATCAGTCAAGTCAATTAGGTGACCGGTTAACTTACTTGAGCCTGCGCGTTGCCTTACATTTGTCTTGGAAGAGGCACGCGTATATTTCAGGGTATTCGCTAGGAAAAGAAGTGCGTCTTGTAAGCGGGAAAATACGGTAATAAGAGGAGAGTGTTTGAATTGTGAAAGGCTTCGTTTCTGTTTACTGCATACAGAGTCGAATTACTCGCCAATTATATTATCAACTTTTAAACAAGCCTGCAGCACTTCCAAGAATTTTTTCTCAGCAATCCAAGAAAAAGATAGTATTTCAAACTATCTCTCTTCGCCTGCTTCTGAATGTATGCAAACTTATGTTACTTCAGTAGTCAAAGAACACTTATTTTTGTTTTAAAAAAATTTCAATAATATTCTGTGTCAGATCAATTATGTTTTATGAACCTTTCCTAATCATGACAATTCGTTAAAACTACAGACTTTAAGAATGTCATATTTTTTTCCTGAAACGAGCTACAGCTTCAAGCGTGTACATTCGTAAATAAATTCCTGATCATGCTTTTTATGTAAAAAAAATTACCTGTGTATTTCCTTGTTATTATCATCCTCCATTAATCTTCTTGGTGTGGGTAAATCATTTTTTTCGTTTTAACCCCAAAGCCCCCCGCCACTATATTATCATCTTTGCTTTCATTCAAATTCCACATCATAGATTTTGTGTTGGAAGGTTAATCGTGAGTCTTATTTTTTGGTAGAGGTTCAAGGTCATCCTTATCACAGCTATGATTACCTATGCCATTGGAGGTTTGTTTGTTTGTTTGTTTAGTGGTTTATCAACATCTTATGGGTCATTTAATGCTGAAATGTAATTTTCCTGGAAGCATTAGGAATTTCTTTTACAAAAATATTGTATCTCAGTTTGGGGATTAACACTTTGCTCATAGCTCGGACGCTAACGGGTGTTACCACCCCGAGTCAGGGTAGACAGGGTAACAGCAGCAATTAAGAAATGGTTCCACTTTCCTCAACCCCCACCCCGATCATAGTCTTTGCTGTCGGATATTATTTATCATCATACCCAAGATGTTCTGTCATTGTTGTATGTCCCGAAAAGGGATATATTTGTTTGAAGTAGCAAAGTGGTTTTGGACTACTGTAACCAAGTAGGACAATCTAGCAGGTAACCTTAATGAGCTGTTCCTCGTCCTAGTGGTAGGCAATAGGCGTAGGCAATGTGCGTAGGCAATAGGTGTCATCCCTATACCTACACATCAGTCTGTATTTATAGCTGACACCAGCCAATCGTATTACTGTGAGGACGAACCCAGGTGTATGCATATGCATATTCATTACATCACATTGGAATCACTACTTTTATTCCAATTCCATATCATAGTTTGTATCATTCTTATTCCATCTATGAATACCTATGTCGGCGGCGTAGCCACCCTCATCATCACTACATTGACCCCGGGAGGGCTGAAACAACTAATGGTCTGCGCGTCTTTGTTAAACATTGCCCCGTCATATTGCTCTTCCCTAAGGGTAGTGATTTCAATATGACAATGGTCAATGAGATTGACTTACAAAGTTTTGTTATGAACACACTCCAAAAGGTGCGCAGGATCGCCTCATCAGTGATGTTATGACTTGGGGTCATGACAAGTTTCGAGTCTTTCAGCATCATACCTGTTCACCCAAGAGAGCCTACCGAAAGAATACCTATTCCGGCAGGCGATCCCGAAGCAATTATCGACCAAGCACACGACAACGGACATATAAAGAACTGCCATTGATGATCTTGAAATAGCAATCGACTAATCAGAAAGGCCCTACGTCATTTCCTCCTCAGCCAAGACGAGGCAAAAAGAGAACTGAATGTTCTTTTTTTCTCTCTTAGGCCCAACACGCGGAAAGAACCACCTTCTCAATGAACACTTCTTGACATAACAAGTAAGTAATTTCTACTTGTCGCCAAGAAAATTTTTATCTCCCATATAACAGCACTTCGTCGGTGGGGAACAGGTTAAAATAAAAAAAATAAAAACCAAAAAGAAACGACCCACCCCTCAGACAGCAAACTTTTTTTCTTTTTTTTTTTTAAGCCTTTCACCCCAAGCAAGGCGGGAAGCCACTAGCACGCAAGGGGTTACAGAGAGTGGAGCGAGAGCAAATAAGAGTGATAGAGGAAAGGATGAAGAGAAGGATAGGGGATAGATCAAGGCATCTGGAGACGTCGATTGACATTACGTTTGAATAGTTGCATATTATAGCTATCAGGGAAACAGGAAGAGGGGAGCGAGTTCCACAGACGAGTGGTGCGAGACATGAAGCTATTGGAATAGAAGAGATGGCTACATTTATTAGTGTTGACAGTCAAAGGGTGAGAGCGAGATGCCAGCCTAGCTGAACGCTTAAATTCATGAAGTCTAGTAACCCGCGAAAGCACCTCATCGGAGCAGTTACCGTGAAAGTATTTATAAAAAAGACAGAGGGAGGCGACGTCACGTCTGTGAGAGAGCGACTGCAGACGAGATGCCAGATCAGGGCCAATTAAATTACATATCCGTTTCTAGATTTTATCAAGGTCCTTGAGACAAACAGAAGGGGCTCCAGACTATATATGTCAGCAATACTCCATGCAATGGCGAATGGTTGATTTGTACATTTGAGCTTGGTTATCCCTCTATATATTTCCCTTTTTCTCCTTTTTTTCTTCTTTTCTTCTTCTCTTTTCCCTCCTTCTTCCTTTCCCCTTCCTTCCTTTTCTTTCCTTTTCGTTTTTTTTGTCATCTCTTCCAACAGTACCTTAACGCCCATTCATCGTAGAGTTCCAAGGATCTTAGTTTTGTTAAACATTGCCCCATCCTATTGCTCTTCTCTCTGTGCAGTGATTTCAATATGACTATGGTCTATTAGTTTAATTCACTTACAACCAATACATTAGCGTTCGTAGATAATGTGCTAAACCTCACTAATAATGATCTCAAATTGAATATTTACCAAAAATTCACTAAGAAAATGATCTTTATTTACATTATTCGGACTATTGTCCTCATCTCAGTCGCCATATTTATTACAACGTTTCCGCCGTTATACGGCCCGGCCTTCTTCAGGTGGTTGGAATGTCGAACCCTTTATTTCGCTCAATGTTTGGTCCATATTATATTCAGCATCCTTTTGTAGAACCACATCCCTGTTGTTTCAAGTCTCCTCTGCATCTGCGAGTCGAATATCCAGCATCCACTGACAAAAGGATAAAACATTGTTTTTTAATAACTTGGTAAATCATTGTATTTTGTCGATTAGTAGGGAGTAAATCATTGTATTGTATTAGCTGTTTATTTTATTGTGGTGTGTAATTTTTTGTCTAGATTTTAACATGTCGCAATAAATGATAATACAGAAATCCCTTGATTAGTGCAGATAAAAAATCTGTTTTCAATTACTAAAAACTGAAGAATGTTTAACGGCACTAATCGAGTATTATTTATGCACTATTCGAATTTTGGTATTTAAAAATGTTAACGTACTAATCGAAAACGCATTAATCGAGATATGTCTGTATAACTAATGACAATCATAAGAATTAATGCAGGCCATTATTTAAGGAAGAGCGTACAAAAGAAAAGATTTAAAACTGACAAGTTTTCCAATTCATTAAAGCAGACGTTAAACATATAACAGCGTAATTCTCGCCTCTTACTTCTTTTTCTTACTTTCTTTTTTTCTCTGTGAAATCAAACAGTCTCTCTAATATCAGCGATCAAAACGGAACAGTCCATTATTTACGACGTATTAGCTGAGCTGACTAACAAAAGACGGAAGAAGCAGAACTATGATATGATTTTGCGTGACGAAGAAAACTCATAAAATTCACAAAAAAATAAAAAATAAAAACATATACAAGGTGTCCATAGAGTTCGTGAGCACTTTAAAAAAATTATAACTTTATTTGTATTTGCGATAGACATAATATGTAAAAAAGGTTATAAAGTTTAATGTACCTCGTTTTAAGTATAGCTAAAGTAACTAATGTGATTTCAGGCATTACTGTAAATCAGTTGGCAAATGTTTTCCGCGAACTGAAAAATCGTATTACTCTTTGTATTGCTAATGATAGAGGACATATGGAAACTTAAAAAAGATTTCAATAATACCTTAAAAAATATAGATTTACTTCTTTCTAATCCTTTTTAAAAATTATTTCTATCGCAAATACAAATAAAGTTATAATTTTTTAAATTGCACACGAACTTTATAGACACCCTGTTTTATCTTGACAAAATAAGGCATATAATCCTATATGCCAAAGTAATAAATTAACATACTTTATTCGATCTTAATATAAAATTAATTTAAACTGATAAAAACAAGAGATTTGTTGTTAACTCTACAGACACAATAATATATTGGGTCACACCGCGGCTTGCTAGATTAATAGACATTTTAAGAGTTTGTGTTGCTAGATCCACATCCAACCAGTTTTTAATTTAGAATTCTCTTTTTCCTAGTTTAAATTCCCAATCAAAGCTAGTGAACCTAATCTGTCCGGCTATTAACCTCTTTCTCAGGAAAGAAGATACGATTCCATGTATTCCCCAAGGATATTCATGAGAAATCGAACGCAACGGTCACGGCTGGAATTTGAACTCAAAACCCCGCCCCCATTTTCCGCGCTGATAACAGCTACACTACGCGCTGTCCATAATAAGGGCTTTAATCAATACAAAAATGAAAACAATAGTATTAGTAAGACAATTAGAACATTAAATAAAGCCTTATACGAACATAGTCGATTTTTTTTTTACAAACCAATACACTCAGTGAATGAGTCGTATATCGTAACATAGTCATACTATAATACTATGGTCTACAGAAATACTTTACTAACAATTGTTCAAAGACATAGTGGCCGTAAGAAGTAATCTATACCGATTATAAAAATGAATAAAATGTAATGGATTGTCTAATTTCTAAAATGATTAAATATAATTATTAAGCAATGATAAATTTAAATATTTGTCTATATTTCTGAGATGAGATATGTATACTATTTGCATTATTCGGTCTAATGTCATCATCTGTTTCGCCATATTTATTACAACGTTTCGGCCTTTGTACGCCACGGCCTTCTTTAGGAGGTTGGAATGTCGAACTGAACCCTTTATTTCGCTCACTGGGGTAGACTGTTCTAGTTCCACGTGCTATGTTTTAATGGATGTCAGTTGTCATCTCTTGTTAATTTCCCTCTCCAAATTCTCCACTGCCTTAACCGGGAATACCCTCACACTCTTTAACTAAATACTGTGTGTACGCAGCTGCGGAAAGAAATATAAAGGGGAGACTGGTGCTTCCCTAAAGTAATGTTTCAAGAAAACCAGGGTATGTGGAAAATCAGGCGTGGCTGAGCACATATGGAGAGAAAAATGAGATCACCACTTTCTGTAGGATCAGCTTGAGATTATAGACAAAGAACACCATTGGAAAATTCGTAAACTTAAGTCTAGGCCACAAAAATCTTCTGAGCCAACCAAGCATAGAAATGAATACAATATGGGAACCAGTAATAAGGAGTGCCAGAGAAAAGCAATAATAACAAAAAAAATTGCAATATGAACTCTGACAAAAACGAGGAAACGTGGCACAGTGGATAAAGGCGTTAGTTAAATCCAGTGACAGGACCCAAAGAGTGTGAGTTCAATACCCGGTTATGGTGGAGAGCTTGGAGAGGGGAATTAACAGAAGATAATCGACAACTGGCATCCATTAAACATGGCAAGTGGAATTAGAACAGTCTACCCCACTGAGCGAAATAAATGGTTCAGTTCAACATTTCAAACACCTGAAGAAGGCCGGAGCGTACAACGGCCGAAATGTTATAAATATGGTAACAAAGATGAGGACAATAGTCCGAATAATGTAAATAGTGTACATAATAACTCATTTCAGAAATATAAATAGATACTGAAGAAGGCCGAAGCGTACAACGGCCGAAACTTTGTAATAAATATGGCGACACCGAGAAAACTCAGCACTAGAAAAACGAGTTTTTTTTAATAACCGAAAAAGTAATTTTTTAAAGATTACAACATTAATTAGTGAATATTTTTCATCAAATAAGGCATTTGAAAATTAAATAATTAAAAAAAGACATGAATGTACGTGAGAGAATCTTGGAAGATTGAAGTTTACGAACAGTAAATTCGACCTTGTCGACCGAACCCTCCTTTGTGGCCCAATCGATTAAAGACAATTCAGGCTATATGACGGTTTTGTATAAAATACAGGTTCGATTTCTGTAGGAGGACGAATATTTCCTATGAACATTTCTCAGACATTCAGACCGGTAAATACTGTTTATAAACAGAGTATTTACTTAAATACCTTTATGTATAAAAAGAATGTATAAACATAAAAATGTCAATTTCATAATGTGTATAGTTATTAATATGTACTTTATAGCTCTGTTACACTATATTGAGCACTGTTTATATATATATATATATATATATATATATATATATATATATATATATATATATATATATATAACAAGCAAACGTATTGTAAATATAATAAAGATAAACGACAGGGATCCGTTCGTAAGGTGGAACATTTTAAAAAAGATAAAACCCTATAGCAATGATACCCGCATTTGTAACCTATGTCAACATGAGAAATTAGCGATTATGACTATCCAAAAAACCTTTTAAAAGAGAAATCCGAATTCTTAAGTCCTTGCCTTCATATAAAAAAAAATTATCAAATGACGCCGGAGAAGAAAGTGTAATTTAAAAGGCCACTGTTATATTTACAATATTTTGGCTTTCTCTCCCGACACTTCCTTACATTTGCTTTTTCTTTTGTATTTCTTTCCTTTATTTATATTACGATAAACTTGCTTTCCACTTCTTTTCTCTTATCCTCATCACCTTTCTTCTTCTTTTCCTTCTTCTTCTTCTTTCTCCACACCCCTTCCTTTGTATTACACTCAGCGTTCTGCGTTTGACCGTCGTGCGTTTGGTTTGTTTATTTTTGCAAAATAATAATGTAGCGTTGTTTGTGTGTGTGTGTTTTTTTTTAAATAAATCGTTGCGCGATCTGTTGACAGAAATCGCTTGATGAAGCCGAGAGGTCGAAATCAGGGTTGCGTATTCAACTAACCTCCTAATTTTTTAAAGTTAAAACCTCTACATGTTATTTTTGCCTTTATTTTCTTTCATTTTCACATATGAATTGAGCACTTTTTAAACTACTGTTTCCTGGTCTGATTCAACTGTGACCATTAAACTTATATATATATATATATATATATATATATATATATATATATATATATATATATGTATATATATATATATATATGTATGTATATATATATATATATATATATGTATGTATATATATATGTGTGTGAGCGTGTGTATATATATATATATATATATATATATATATATATATATATATATGTGTGTGTGTGTGTGTGTGTGTGTGTGAATGTGAAAATATATAGAAAATAGGAAAGAACTCCTTAGGTAAATAATCTGAAGTTATTAAGTATTTTTCTTTTTCTTTTTAAAAGACAGTGCTCGAGACAAAAGTAGAGCCTAAATATAATTATTTATTTAAAAATATGTTTCCTTCGCTACATAAGAGTTCTCATGTTTCAAAAGCAAGAGCTGAAAACTTCAATATAATTATTAGAATTAAATTGAACTAAAGTACCAAGTCTGATATATTGATACAAATTATTAACCCCTACGACCCTTATTTAAATAATTACTCTAGCCGTTTCCATAGAAATTTAATTTTAATAATGAATATGCTTATAAAGACACGTAAATTTCAAGATTAGTTGTTTCAAAAATTTCGCTTGAAGATGAAACAGAGGTTGGTACTTTAATTCAATTTAATTCTAATAATTAAATTAAAATTTTCAGCTCTTGTTTTTGAAACATGAGAACTCTTATGTAACGGATAAATCATATATATATATATATATATATATATATATATATATATATATATAAGAGAAAATTTTGCCAAATTGGCAAAAGTTATCGTGTCACACGTTTCGTCCTTTTCGATGTTGATGCGAATGAAGGAAATGGCAAACTGCTAATTTTTTTTTTTTTTTGTTTCTTGCAATATTTCTCCTTTGTCTTTTCATGATCTATTGCTAAAATGGGAGATATTTAATACGAAAAATTATGGAAATATGAAAAAAGAATCTAAGAATCCATGCCCAATACATATATCCCAATATATATATATATATATATATATATATATATATATATATTAAAGAAAAACAGACCATTTTAAGGTTCCATTATAATAATTTATTTCACCAGAGCCCTTTTAAAGGACTCCGGGTCATCCGATAGCACTTCCAAAAATGAAACGAAAAATGAAATGTAAATTTATGGGTAGTGTAAGTTTTTGTAATTTAACAGAGAGTGCAATAGGAGTAGTTAGAGAGACATGGTAGAATTTAGGGAGGGATTAATTTAATATCTCTCTCAATCATACTTAGTATTGGGGGAGGAGGAGTGACCAGACCTTGACCTATTTAAACGATTAACTTAACGGAAGTGATATATTCAAATGGGAAGAGAGAAAAGAAAAAAAGGAAAAAGAAAGAAGAGGGAGAGGGAAGTAAAGAGAAAGAGGCTGTAAATGGGTTTTACATATCGAGGAGATGGTTGGTAAGTTTTAGCAATTCATGTAAAAAATAGATTTTAATGTTTGATAGTAATTTAGATGTCAAAAAAAAAAACGCGAAGAAATTAATTTGTTGCTTGCTAGCAATTTAACTTTTTTACAAATAATTTAGGGATTTAATATAAGTGAAATACTGTATTTATTAACACATTCATAGAGAATATATATTAAAAAACAAAAAAAGATTTAAACTATAACAGTTTGTTTACTCCTTGGGATTACTCATATGGATTACCAAGTTTTTCATAAATGCAACATGACTGGTCCTGATTTGGCACCCGGTCTACAGTCGCTATCTCACAAATGTACTGTGTCTTCCCTCTGTCTTTTCTACATGTATTTCCATGGCAACTGTTTCGACGAGCTACTTTCACTGATTCCCAAAAGGCATGAATTTAAGCTTGCTACTAGGCTGGCATCTCGGTCCCACCCTTTCACTGTCGAAACGGCTAAATGTAGCCCTCCCTTCTACTCCAGCAGCTTCCTATCTCGCACCTCCCGTCAGTGGAACTCCCTTCCATCTTGACCTTTATCACTGTCCTTCTCTTTATTCTTTTTCAAAACACTGCTCTTTACTCCTAGTCTCAATCGCTGTGATCCCTTGCGTGCAAGCGGCACCCGCGCTTTGCTTGGGGGGGTAATTTGCTAAAGATAAGAGCATCCCCTATCCACGCACAAATTGAACATCTCGATTTATTTATTTTTACGGTTTATCAACCCGTTGTGGGTTATTTACAGCCAATATATATTCTGGATTTTAAGAATAATTATTTTTGCCGTGTAAATATTGCATTCAAATTTTTCGAGTTAACGAAATTTCCAGTTACAGTTCATACTATTTAACCCACAGCTGGGGGAGACTGATCCGCACGTTTCTCAATGGTTTTTTTGCGCGTAAATGAATTCCAATATACATTTGTAATGCAGGAGTACTTACTCTTGTATTAAGTTGGGGCAAAAATAATGACGTAATAATGTCGTTTTTTGACGTTAAAATACGTCAAAAAACGACATTATTATGTCATTATTTTTGCACCAACCTAATACAACACAATAGCTATATTCCAAAAATATCTCAATGAAGAAGCATCAGAAAATTGTTTTGGGGATATGGGTTGGGTCGAGGAATTTTTTGCATCTATCTGCATGTGCAAAGTTCTGTTCTCGAATACATTCAAAATATATCTAAAAAATAAAATAAAAGATATATTCAAAATTCTTCCAGATGAAGAAAAAATACAGGAAGCGAAATTGTGTTCTGTATTCTGTCTATTATTTTCAAAAAAGGTCGCCGGGAATTTTGCACAAAACTAATATATTTATTTTACCATATATATTCATTCAGTCCATATGTT
>OZ010582.1:114532311-114554811 GCA_963932145.1 Acanthosepion lycidas | reverse complement strand
CCAATTTTTGTTTTTATTTTCCCCAGAAATTAAAGCAAACATTCGAACATTAGAACGGCTCATGATCAGACATAATAGATACTCATTGTGTTATATTTAAAAATATATGTTCATATATATATATATATATATATATATATATATATATATATATATATGTGTGTGTGTGTGTGTGTGTGTGTATGTGTGTGGTGTTTGATCAAAAAGTGTCATGACTTTTGCTATGTTAACGGAGTTAATTATGCCGTATGCAAAATGAAGACACTTGGCAAGGATTGACCGTGAATTCTATCGCGTATACACACTAACTTGTAACGTTATCGCTCACTTCCGTGCGTAGAAGGAAAGTGTGCAGAATGTGGTCGTCTAACCAAACCGTTGGGGTTACATCAGTGACTATATCTTGTGCAATAGTTTTTGAACAAGCACAACATCCACCATATTCCCTAGATTTCGCCCCTTGTGACTTTTTCCTCTTCAAAAATCAAATACCATTTGAAGAGACCAAGGTTTCAAGACGTCGAGGAAATCCAAGAGAATTCAACAAGTCAAATGCACGGTATTCGAAAATAAGTGACATCAGACGGGGACTACTTCGAAGTAGATTAAATGCCGAATTGATGCGTGTTGTAGTTTTCTTTTTATACTATTTTTGATCAGACCTCGTATATAACCAAACGTCTTGTTGAATTCAACGGAGAGTGCGAATGAAGAATTCCTTTCTATAGTGATTGATGTAAATTCAGTTTTATCTAGGTGTCAGGCCATAAAATTGGCCTTCCTTCAGCTAAACAATCAATGCCTGTAAGCTATTTATCCCTGAAAATTGCGAAACGGGTTATTATTGATGACGGGCTTTGCGAGTATCTTTTTGAAAGTGACAGGCGAAGATTATATTTATCACATGACAGTTAGGAATAACTTACAAATAATGTCATAATTGAGGATTTATCTGGTATGGAAGAAGCAGAGTTGTCACTCACCAGAAAGGAATGAATTCAACTTCTTTTTTACATTCATTGGAACGTCAGGTGTCGAAATGAAAGTAAACAGTTCCGATGTTTTTTTATACTAATGCCCAAAGACCAAGAGCCACTCAAGCTAGAGGTTTACTTTGTGGTGCTGCAAGAGCTTAAGAAATGGTCAAGTTCATGGGGTTATTCAGGAAAAAAATAACAGTTATCCCTAAACATTAAAGCGGTTAAGATTGTAGTGATTAGGACAGTAACCCGCCGGAAGTTTGTTTAAAAAATTAGCCCTTCTTTGGGAGAAGCTGGCCGAAGAGAACTAACTTCTTGCTATTGGAATACGAGGGGAATAGAGATGTTTCACACTTGTGTACGTGGCAAGATGGGTCCCAGTTGGAAAGGTCAGGGTTGGTGGAGCCAAGGAATATAGCTCGTTAGAAAGCATACCATAGAAATAGTGACTGGGTAGTGAGAAACTTGCGATGTTTCGCCCCTGGGGACGGAGTTGTATAGTGAAACATAATTCATCACCTACAAGGTGCTGTAGATGCTTTTGAACACAAGATAGGCAACTGAGATGACTACAGCTAAAACTTATTGTTGATAATTCTACTATAAAAATAATGTTGGTATTTTTACTATAAATATGTATTGTTAGTATGTTTTTAATATAAAATAAGTAATGCTAGTATACTTACTATAAGAATACTTTCATGGTGTTTTTTCTTTGTTTGGAGTTTCATTTTTTGTCCATAGATGGGACCCTAACAGGTGATACGACCTTAGGTCAGGATGGACCTAGGAACAACAGCAATTGAGAGGTGGTTTAACGCTCCTCAAACCCTCCAATCTCCCGATCAGAGGCCTTGCCGTCGGATGTAATTTGCAAGGTCTCATCAATTCACAGTTACATTGGCTAGACGCAACATTAAGTTCTATGCTAACAATTTCATTTCTCGCTTGAGGAACTCTCTTCCGGCTCCATGTTTTCAAGCCAAATTTGATTTTCAAAAATTCAAATGCAATGTCACTCGTTATCTACTGGATTACTTTTCTATGGTTCTCGTTCCTTAATAATGGTTCGCTTTTTTCTTGTTTCACACACAGTAACCCCTTTTGTTTTTGTGGCTTTACTGCCTTGCGTGGGGTGATATGATTTAAAAAATGGAAAATAAATTAATTTCTGAACTATTGTAACCTGTGAAATACACCTACGCTATGTATTATTGTTATCAATAGGAATGTCATTTTCATAAGAGCCTATATTGACAACACACTTTTTGAAAAAGAAATGCCGAGGGAAAATTTTCCCCTTCATACGTATCATTTGCACTTCATAGCTTCAGGAAAATTATATAAGGTTCATGATCTTTAAAATCCTATTCAAGTAACATTTTAAAAAATTGTTTTACTAATTTCCCCGAAAATTAAACTAAAAAAAATAACGGAACAAATGTGACATCGTATATTCAAATGCCCACAAAAAAAGATACTTTGATTTTTTCCGTACTCTTTCATATACAGAAGTTCCTTCGTTTACGTCGGATCCGACATACGACGTTTCGTAGTTTCGGCTCCATCTCTCATAATATAATATGACGTCACGCGACGTTATATGAGGAAGACAGCGTTGTTTCTTCACCGGCTGTAAGCCATATTAGATTGTACTATATTCGCCATCTTTTGTTAGTGTCATTTTTTTGAGAATCTTTTTGCCCTTCATTATGGCTCCCAAGCGTAAGGCAGACACGTAAGTCGAAAATCATGTTACATCGCGCCGTAAGAACGGATCTCCGGCGTAATTTGAGGACCCCCTGTGTACTTAAAAAGACAACGTAGCTGTGACAACGTTGGCAGCCATGTGACGTGGACAAGATTTAACATTGCGTGACAGCTAGAAATATGGGCAGTTGCGATAGTTATTCGGGTGAGGGTAACACGGTTATATAAGACAATAAAAACAAGCAAATTCTGGGCAGATACAGAAAGCATATGAAAACTGGTTGTTTACGCAAGTTAGGCAAAAGATAGGACCACCAGGGATTGAGAAGTATTGTAACTACTAACGAAGGGGAACATATGCCAACTCATTGCTGGTGACGGACAACCCACGAGTCAACGCATATACACTGCATCATGCGATGTTTCGTAGCGGTCGACCAATAAACGTAACATGGTTGACATTATGGCATCTGTTACAGAACCTCAACAAGGCCTGAGAATATTCCTAGTGAACAGTAGGACATTAACGTTATGGTGCCTTGTTAAATGATTCACGTTTTCCATCTCTTTTCGACAGACGGTCAAGATGGTGTGTTGCGTGAGGCCCTGGTTCAGTGTTTTTGGCTAGTATTATTCAAGTGGCCATAAAATCGTGTTTGGGGTGTGCGTTCATAAGAACAACTAAGACTGAAGTCTTGAAAAAGAACAACCACACAGACACGCACACAGACGCACACACACACACAAATATACAAATTTAAATTGGTTGTAAAAAGAGTGAATACAGATTTAACATAAAATCTCCAATTTTGATTAAAGGAGAAAATAATTCACTACGAGGAAAATGTCTGGATCGAAACGCCATCTACAGTAAATTTGCACCCTGGCTCTTAAAACGATGACTCACAAATTTTCTACTATCAAAGTGTGGGTATCTACTAACAATAGTGATGGAAAGAAAAAAAGAAAAAGAATCTAATTTGAAAAGAAAAATAATTTTTTTCAATTTTAAAAATTAAAATGCAGACATACATAAAATGTGTAAAAGTGAGTAATGAGTAAAGAAAAGATGAATATTTATTTTACCAACGCGTTAGAAAAGAAAAAAGAAAACTTTTCTCTACCAACGCGTTTCGTCCTTTGAATATATATATATATATATATATATATATATATATATATATATATATATATATTCAGACACGGGTATATATATATATATATATATATATATATATATACATATATATATATATATATATATATATATATATATATATATTTATACAACATATATATATTCAGACACGGGTATATATATATATATATATATATATATAATAAAATTTATAAATAAAAAAAAATAAAATCCAGACGACACGCTTTTAAAGGATGTTAGATTTCATTGAAAAATACATCCCTACCCACTACCAAAACGTAACAATAACCGATACATTAAAATATAGACATATTGAACACCCAGACACCCCTAGTCTAGCAAAATATATTTATCTCTAACCTTCGAAAATTGAATTTTATTTTAGCTGTGCATTTAAAACCCAGTAATTTTTAAAGTTACTCCAAAATTCGCTTGAGGATGAAATGGAACTAATGTCTTTAATTTCAAAATTAAATTCGGGGCTTTTAGTTTCCATTTTTTGAAACATGGTTAGAACTGTGTAGCGAAGAAAAACATATTTTAAATCAATTAATTTATAATATATATATATATATATATATATATATATATATATATATATATATATATATATATAATATTGCTGATAACCCGTGTAGAGTGGATAGGCACATCCGCCTACAAGAAACACTGTAGTCGGGATTCTACTATAGTAGTCGAGATTCTACTATATATATATATATATATATATATATATATATATATATATATATATAGGAAATTAATTAAATCCGGCATATTGTTATTTTTAATTTATTTTGTTTAAACGTTATTTTTAGGGATACTCCTATTCGAGTAGAAGTCCTGTTTTTTTGGATTTTTTTTTTTTTTTAATTAACAGTATTTTTTATCCAACTTCATCTACCGGCTTGAATATTCAAGAAATCTTCTCAAAAAGTATGCATTTATATATATATATATATATATATATATATATATATATATATATATATATATATGTGTGTGTGTGTGTGTGTCTGTGTGTGTGTGTTGTAGATCATTTTTGCACCTATATGTTTACCATGTCTTCAGGTGTTTGCGGTTTATTTCACCTTGAGAAAGGTAACTTGCCCTTCATTCGCGGCTGACACGAAACTGGTTCCGGGAATACTCGACTAACCTTCAGTTACTTCACTGGTCTTCGTGTTCGCAACACTTAAATCCCGTGGAATATTAATGCGATATACCCTCTCAGTGAAACCATCTTTACGAAGACACTATTCTTCGTTGCAGAGCCACCATTATTCAGGCGAATGGAGTAGTTACACGTCGGTAGGAAGTTGCTTCGACGTTTTTTAAACTTTAGTTTCTGCTGTTCGTTTTACAGAAGCGGAAATAAACTTGAGTTTTTCACTTTAAAAGAACGGTGACTAATTCGAATCGCCGTCACTACTCGTTGATCAGCTGACTATCTCATCTGCTAATCGGAGTTTAACTGTCAACCAGCTGGACGATCTAACAATGACAGTGTCATGAAAACAAGCAGCATGGTTAATTGTTGCTGACAGCCAACCAAAATGCATTCATTCGTCAACAAAATAAATGAAGAAAATCAATTATATTTTCTATTGCAAATTGTGTAATCCTATTGGCTAGGATACGGGAATGGTGTTATCGGTAGCGGTTTGAAATGAGAAATAGGAGGGCAGAGTTTGAATTCCAGTTATGTGTGTTCGTTATATCCGCTTATATGCAAATATGCTTTGGAAAGATATTAATCTGTCTCCTAACATAAATATGTGTAAAATAATAGATGTCTCTGGGAAAACAATTGTTATTCTACAAATATTGTTAATGAAGTATTCACCCTGACACACAAAGAATTTAATTCGGTTTTAAATGATCTCCAAAAGGGTCGATATATCGTAGAAAAACAAACCTATTAATCGCCCCTTGAGACACTCATCATCTTATTTTCAAACCAAGCTCTTTGTATGCTTTCGATGTGATAACTTATCATGTTAAGAGGCGTCGACAGCTCTACGTATCACCCAGCTCTCACACCTCCGCGATCTTTTGAACAGGAATAGAAGTTTATCCCGTGTTTCCTGTTTAGGCTTGAGTTTCTTGTTCTTCAAAAGTCCTCTCACTCTCTTTCACATCCAGTAGCCCTTTGCGTTTTAATGGCATTATCACCTTGCTTGCGTTGAAATTATTATAAAAAAAAGAATCGTTTACGTTGATTAGACAATTCTATATGCAGCATATCCATGTTCCGTTTGCGAGTTTTACTGGATATCAGCTGGGGAAAAAAAAGAAACGCCTGTATGGACACCTTCTTCCTATCTCAGTTTCGCTAAAAGTGAGAAGGCTTCGGCTAGCTGGTCACTCCTGAACATGTGAGTGACACCCTCCTATGGAACCCATTGCGAGGCAAAAGATCGGTTGGAAGGCCTCATCACACCTACATTGACCAACTTGTAGATGAATCTGGACGCCATCTGGAGAACCTGTTCATAGCGATGTCTGACAGAGATGGTTGGAAGGAACGAGTCACAAGAATCCGAGATGAATTATCGATTTGATGCTGATGATGATATCCATCTAAGAAATTATCAGTTAATTATTTAATTTATTTATCATTTAATTATTTACTTAAATTATCACAATTATTTAATTACATTATCACTTAATTATTTAGTTTAATTATCATTTAATTATTTAGTTTAATTATCACTTAATTATTTAGTTTAATTATTACTTAATTATTTAATTTAATTCTCACTTAATTATTTACATTAATTATCACTTAATTATTTAGTCTAATTATTACTTAATTATTTAGTTTAATTATCGCTTAATTATTTAGTTTAATTATTACTTAATTATTTAATTTAATTCTCATTTAATTATTTACTTTAATTATCACTTAATTATTTAGTTTAACTCTCACTTAATTATTTAGTTTAATTATCACTTATTTACTTAGTTTAATTATCACTTAATTATTTAGTTTAATTATCACTTAATTATTTACTTGATTCAACAGAAGAAAAATGAAATGATTTTTCTCATATTTTAAGCTTCAGTTTGCAAATTTTTTTTTTTAGATTGAATCGATTAAATTCATCCATTTTGAAATTTCGTGCATGATTGTAGATAAAAGGTGAACGCTGTTTTTCGATGACGGTCCACGGACAGAACACAGCAAAAAAAAAATACATCAATCCCGCATTTGAGACAATTTCTGATGAAGCTAAGATTAAGAGAGAGGAAGAGAATAATATGAGTTTCCGGCTTGAAACGTCTAGCAATTTAAAGACATTTGTGCGTTTACTGGCTTACACACACAACCACAACACATACACACACATACGTAGCAAGATATGCAATAAGATAGTGTTTCGCCAAAAAGATTAAAAATAAACGGACGACCAGGATATTTTGGGGAAATAATGCTTTTCAGTCAAGCAGTCTTTGTGTTTAGATTCAATAGCTGCATCTACTGCAAGGACAGTCGGTTCACTGTGTCGTCCCAGAAGGTTTTTTTTTCGTCAGAGTCCATCATGCACATTTACAAATCTACTATTCGCCCGTGCATTAAATACTGTTACCATATCTGGCATGGTGCTCCCGTTATTAAACTCGAGGTTCTTGACAAAATCCAAAAGAAGGATCTGCAATGTAATCGATCCTGACTTGGCATCTCGACTTCAGCCACTTTCTTACAGATGTGATGTGGCTTCTGTCTGTCTTTTCTACAAATATTTTCATGGCAACTGCTCTGACGAGTTTTTTTCCCCTGGTGCTCCCACAACATGAATTTAAGCGCGCTAGTAGAGTTAATTTTCTCGCGCTTCCCGACAGCGTAATTCCCTCCCGTTTATTTGCTTCCCTGATAAGTAGAATCTTCAAAAATTTAAATGGAATATCAATTGCCATATCCTGTCGTCTTTATCTTTTATCTTTTCATCAATCCCAATTATCAGTCAGTGATACACGCTTATGCAGTTATGCATCTTTAGATACATGACTGACGAAGCAGATATTTTTTCCCGCCGTAGGTTGCCATTTCTTTCTGCTGTAGACCAGTTGCCATCCAAGGCTATAGAACCCGGTCTGTCCTGCTATTTACCCATAGCTGGAGGGAGAAGAGGATTCATGCCGTTCCCAAGGTTATTAGCCCGTAAGTGAATGTAATGGATTCGATTGGAATTCGAACTCGGCCCTACGATTCTACAATCTGAGTCGCTATCCATTACTCTACCGTGTCGCCCCACTATACACACTCTCTCTCTCTCTCGCTCTCTCTCTCTCTCTCTCTTTCACACTCTCTAACACGCTGCGTACTTGTCGCATTCCCGCATTGCTTAGGTCGGATT
The DNA here is from genome assembly GCA_963932145.1 of Acanthosepion lycidas. Lineage (NCBI taxonomy): Eukaryota > Metazoa > Mollusca > Cephalopoda > Sepiida > Sepiidae > Acanthosepion > Acanthosepion lycidas. The sequence continues at coordinate 114,546,601 of OZ010582.1, read as the reverse complement.
GATTAACAAAAAATCAAAAGTTTAGAATTTGGGCTTATTGTGTCATGCTAAATATTTTCTTCTCGTCAAAATCCATGGTGGCCACTATAAATCTACCATTCTTTTGTACATTATATATATATATATATATATATATATATATATATATATATATATATATATATCGAGATTCTTACCAAAATCTAAAGAAGTCTCTGGAATATTGTTGGTCTTGACCTGTCGTTACGGTTTCAGTCACTCTCTCACCACCATAACATGGCTTCTCTGTATCATTCCTATACATATTTCCATGGCAACTGTTCTCATGAACCTTCTTGGTACTTCGATCGCATGAATCTAAACCAACTACTGGGTTGGTAATTAGGTATCATCATTTTACTGTTGAAATAACCAGTATTAAACCGTAACGTCTATTCAAAGTTTCTTTTCTCACACTTATCACCTATGTAACTGTCTTCCGGTTTGTTGCTTCCCAGCCATTTACACTAATCAAAAACTGGGACGTTAATTCAATCATTTTCTCCTTTTCTGAGAGCTACTCACTAAAGTACATTGTGGTCCGTAAGTCTTGTCACCCATTACCAAAATGTAATGAGAACACTACAAGAACAAGTAATACAAACCACATCCCAGGACAGACTGGATTCTACAGATCTTTGGATGGCAACTAGGAAAGTATTCGGCTGTATTCTGTATTCAGCTCTAGAGATTGTTTCTGCACAAAGCCTTCGCCAATATAATCAAAACATATGTGCAGTTGTCTGACTATCGGTTCCTTGACCCTAATACGTCAATAAACGACGGGCATATATATATATGTATATATATATATATATATATATATATATATATATATATATATATATATATGGTGCATAAAATACTTTAAAAGGTACTTTTCTAACAGCAAAACAAGCAAATCTGTCTACATAAACATATACTCAAAAGGTCATCGTGGTACCTCAACTCAGCATCTCATATCAAATTTTCAAAATGTACTCCACTTGCTTTTACAAATGCCTATGCCCCTTCGCAAAAATTCCCACACATGGTCGAATGGTTTCACAAGTTGATGGAGCGTCTATTCTTTATTAATGCCTGCTGCATAAAACAATTATTTTAGGTGGCCCCACACTGAAGTAAGGAGAATGGAATCCTACCTTATCTATCAATCTTTCATGAGAGATGTCAGCCAGTGCATTGCGAATAATATGACTAAAATGTGTTAAAATTCCACCATTCTTGAACAGCACGCGTCTTCGTATTAGCAGGGGTACATCTTCTAGACGTCTGGAATTGGGTTCGAAATAGTCCCTGTAAGACGTACTGGGGCAACATATGGACCTACCAGACAGTCAGTCACAATTCCAGTCCACACATTAATGGTAAACTGATTCTGGTTTCTACCCTGTATTGTATCATGAGGATTCCGATCCGCCCCAAATGTGGGTTGTGTAGATATTTTATTCCATCTCTTCTAAATGTTGCCTCATCCGTAAAAAAGACTGAAGAGACACTCAATGTATCAGCATTTTGTGCCAAAAAACAAAAAAAAAAATCACCAAAATGTCTCTTGTGTTGAGTTATCAGAGGGCTAAAAACCCATACACACGCTGCAAATGATACGAATACAAGAGCTGCTCTTGAAGTACCCTCCATGCGTTACTAGGCGTACGAGGGGATCCCGGTCTTCCTCGATCAATAGTCTTTAGTGCCACGGACCCTGTCTCAGCACTGCGACAATAAACAGCAGCAAAGATTGAATGACTCGGTCTGGAAACGCAGTCTGATACAGCCGTGCAGCCTCGCGTCCATTACCATTCGTGCAGCCGTATGTAAGTTATATCAGCCTGCTCCCGATATGAATGTCCTGTCATTGATAAATGGAACACTATTCAGTTAACTCACTACTACACAAGTTAAACATTGAAGACTGACTAACCCCAAATGTACACGAATTCAAAATATAACCTACTCTATATAGAAACCATCTACTGTATACTTTCTTTAAACTTAATAACTCAAAAAGGATGGATTTGCGAAGATATGTTTATATGAAATTTTGCCCTACTTTTGGTATGAGGAATCGCCCCTAAATTTTGTAAACGTATATACTATACCCTCTCTCTCTCTCTCTCTCTATCTCTCTCTCTCTCTCTCTATATATATATATATATATATATATATATATATATATATATATATAAATTCATGAATCATTCATACAAAAAACCTCTATATTTGTTTTTTGTATGAATGATTCATGAATTTATAAATTATAATTGCATCTTTTAATTGAAATTAAAATAACTGATCCAACGTGCAACTTTCGGATAATAAGTGTGACATTACTGTAATTAGTGAACAATATAGTTCATGCCATATTGACGCAAAACCTACCAGTAAAAAAGAATTCTCTTATTGCTATATTTGTACAAAAACGCACAACCTTAAAATTTAAATTCAAACTCAGCGTTGCGACCACACATTCTAAAACAATAACACATTTCTCATAGCATTTTTTCGGATTACATCTCTATTTTCGTTGTCCTGTTATTACCGAGAAACAAGAACAAAATCTATTTCCATACCTGATGAAGTCTGCAGGAACAGACGAAAGCTTGTAAAAAATTAAAAAGACCTTATGCAACTGGAATTTGTAAACAGGGATCATATCATTTATATACAGGTTCGGGGTTGATATATGTTATTTATATTGTTTGAGATGATATATTCTCGCCATTTAAATCATTAACCTCTATATTTGTTTTTTGTATGAATGATTCATGAATTTATAAATTATAATTGCACCTTTTAATTGATATATATATATATATATATATATATATATATATATATATATATATATATATATATATATATATATATATATATGTAAGCAAATATATGGATATAGATATGACAGTATGAAGAAAAATATACGGAAAAAACAAACAAAAATCCTTATATGCAATTATGCTGTTTTAATGTTAATATAATGTTAACTTCAGACGCTTCGGTCTAATAAATATAATTAACATTATCAATTAACAAAATATAATTAACATTATCAATTCAACATGACAAAGTCATGTTGAATTGATAATGTTAATTATATTTTGTCATGTTGAATTGATAATGTTAATTATATTTTATGAATATGTCCTGAAGATGGTTTATTAGACCGAAACGTCCGCCGTTGACATTATATTAACATTAAAATAGCATAATTGCATATAATGATTTTTGTTTGTTTTTTTCCATATATTTTTCTTCATATATATATATATATATATATATATATATATGTGTGTGTGTGTGTGTGTGAGAATGACAACTCTGAATTTAAGGGTCGTTTAAGGTCTTGTAGCACGCTCTTCCAAAGTTTGGTTCGTTCTGCACAACAGCTCACCACAATCATCAAATCATATGTACAGGTAGTACACGCGTCAAAAACGACTGGTGAACCCTCCATGTCATATATATATATATATATATATATATATATATATATATATATATATATATATATATATATATATATATATATATATATATATATATATATATATATATATATAATACGAGTCAAAAAAAAAGTGGACACACCTATAGATGGGTGTTGAGCAAACAAAAATATGCGAGCGTCTGGAATAAGGATTAAATTGCTGCACTAGTAGATGGGTATCCCCTAATGCGAGTGGCCAGTTGTTATTATTTATTATATATGTATGTAAAGAATTAAGGGATTTAATTTTAATCTGATGTTGTTATTATTTCAAACGTTATTATAGTATAAGCTTTGCATTTGAAATAGACGCCTTATTTTTATTTATTAAACAGTGTGTATTACGGCTACCGGCCTGCCCAATCGATAAATCTTAATAAAGAAAATGTGTTCTCCGGTAGGAATTGAACCTGCGCCCCTCTTTCCTGGTGAAACCGTCGTTTCACTAATAACAATCTCACAAATACAACAATGTTCATACAATAAATGATATTTTTTTTTGTTTTTGTTTTTATATCGGTAATCGTCATTGAGTCTTTGTCCTGTCTGTGAAATGCATCAAGATAAATATAAAAAAAATATTTGAGAATGCAGAAATGTGGGTTTTTTTTTCGGTGTTAGGTTGAAAATACTTTCCCTATTACCAAAAGCAAGTCATATAATCCGAGTCGAGTTGGAAGAAGGGTCAGAATTGGCCAACCAAGCGTCAGATATTGCAACTTTCTCTACCCAGCTCTAAATATTTTACGCAATCCAACAACACACCGAAAGCTTGGAAGGCATAGCCGACCTCAGCAGGTGCTCGCATTTTCGCTAATGTCAAACATAAGGTGAACATATGCAGCAAAGAACAAGGTAGCGACTGGAACTGGCCTGAGGCCAGACACGCGACCAAGGGTAGTCGTTGGAGCAGAAGAGAATTTGCAGTCGGGGAAGCCTCCTCATCTGGAAGGAATTCGACACCCCAGCCTTCACAGAATCACCTAAGGGAACATGAAGTCAGGATATGAGATGCCCTACACACGTACGCACGCATGCGCACACGCACGCATGCGCACACGCTCTAGATGTTTGTTCGTCCTTAGCGACGTCGTCGTCGTCGACAATATCAGCGACACTACTGATAGCATCTCAGCAAGCTGAGAGAATTTGTTTTTTTGCTTTGTTTTGTGTTTTTGTCTTTATCATTCCTTTCAAATCAAGAGCCGTACAACTAACACCAAATCAAGTGTAACATCAGCAGATTCCAACCTGCTGATAGCGAATGAATCATTTCAAAGCAATAAATTTTAATAGAAGATCTATAATCGAAACGGTGAAAAATAAAATAACTCTTATCAGAAAACAAAAATTTAACTTGAGGACCGTGTCGTTTATCGAGATCACTCAGCGCGCATTCTCGCCCCGAAATTCCCATCTTTCATTAACAAATGACATTTTGATCCATTTCCTGAAAACACGTGACTCCATCAAACATCTCAACGTATCAAATGTATCAAGTATTTGCTTTTTACAGTTTACGTAATCTAATATTTTTACATTGGCTTTATTTCTTTAAACCAGTTGTTCTCAACCTTTTTTTTTACACTATATACCACATTTACTCTTAATTTTTATTGGTAGATCCCCATAACTATTCTACGGGGAAAAAAGCTTATTTTATTTTTTGCCAATAGATAAGTATGGAATTGGAGTACGATGGAGTAATGGATAGCGGCTCGGATTGAGAAATTCGAATTCCATTCGAATCCATTGCATTCACTTACGTGCTAATACCATTGGGAAAGATATGAATCCTCTTCTTCTCCCCAGCTAGTGGGAAATAGCAAGACATACCGGGTTCTATAGCCATGGATGGCACCTGGTCTACATATGGTAACCTTCTGCGGAAAAAAATATGTCTCCTTTGTCATGTATCGAAAGATACATGATCGCCTAAGTGTGTTACATGCTCGGCATATAACTGACTGTCTGTCGTGCAAATACCCTTGGGGAAGGTATGAGTCCTCTTCTTCTAAGTTATGGGAAAATAGCAGGACAAACCGGGTTCTATAGCCTTGGATGGCAACTGGTCTACCGCAGAAAGAAATGGCAACCTACTGCGGGAAAATAAATCTGCCTCGTCAGTCATGTATTGAAAAATACATGATCGCCTAAGTGTGTATCATGCATGGCACATAACTGACTGTCGTTCTAATACCCTTGAGAAAGTTATGAATCCTCTTCTTCTCCCTAACTATGGGTAAATAGCAGGATAGATCGTGTTCTATAGGCTTGGATGTCAACTGGTCTACAGATGGCAACCTACAGCCGGAAAAAAATCTGCCTTGCTAGTCATGTGTCGAAAGATACATGATCGCCTAAGTGTGTAACATGCTCGGCATATAACTGACTGTCTGTCGTGCTAATACCCTTGGGAAAGGTATGAGTCCTCTTCTTCAAAGTTATGGGTAAATAGCAGAACAGCCCGGGTTCTATAGCCTTGGATGGCAACTAGTCTACCGCAGAAAGAAATGGCAACCTACTGCGGGAAAATCATGTCATGTATCGAATGATACATGATCGCCTAAGTGTACATTTACGCATGGCACATAACTGATTATAGCAAATGCATATAGTTTATTTTGAAGTAAAACTAATTTAATGAAAATAATCTCGTATTTAACAAGTAAATTCGATGGAACATTTATGTACACTAGTAAAATACTTATAATAAACGATTTAATTATTTTTTACAATCAAAACACCCGGTAAAGTAACTAGCGGATATAGCTAATTTACATCGCTTGATGTCATTTTCTGCAAGTTTTAGAGTTGTTTTTCTATTTTTAGTATCATAATATGCCGCAGATTGCTGTAGAAATTCCAATTTTCAGTTGTAACGACCATTCCGAAAAGAAATTGCTCTATGCCTAAATAAATATTGCCGTGGACAACAATTTTACTATTTTATATGTGGAGCCAAATTAAAGTTACCTGCACTCCACAGTGTCCGTCTAGATCCCGGTTGAGACCCACAGGGTTAAACTTTTAGCCAAATGAAAGTAATATACGGACTGTATTTTGGGTTGACAACGGTAATATTTTATTGTCACCACGGTTTATCGTCGCTAAAGAATTAAAAAATAAAGGAATTAAAGAAATCAATATCTTTCTTTACTATTGATTGTTTATTGAACTCTTACTTTTTGTTCTTTTTCTATGTACGGATTTCTTATTAGTATCTGTCTATATTTCTGAGATGAGGTATTATGTACATTATTTACATTATTCGAACTATTATCCTCATCTTTGTCGCCATATTTATTACAACGTTTCGGCCGTTATACGCTCCGCCCTTCTTCAGATGGTTAGAATGTCGAACTGAACCCTTTATTTCCCTCACTGGGGTAGACTGTTCTAGTTCAACGTGCCATGTTTGATGGATGTCAGTTATTAGTTATCTCCTTTTAATTTCCCTATGAAAGTACTCCACTGCCGTAACCGGGTATTGAACTCAAACACTTTGGGTCACTTTGGGTCACTGGATCTAACCAACACCTTTATTCGCTGTGCCATGTTTCCTCAAGGAGTGTGAGTTCAATACCCGGTTAAGGCAGTGGAGAACTTGGAGAGGGGAATTAACAGGAGATAACTTTTAACTGACATCCATTAAAAATGGCAAGTGGAACTAGAACAGTCTACCCCAGCGAGCGAAATAAAGGGTTCAGTTCAACATTCCAACCACCTGAAGAAGGCCGGAGCGTACAACGGCCGAAATGTTGTAATAAATATGGCGACAAAGATGAGGACAATAGTCCGAATAATGTAAATAATAGATTTCATATTATATTCTCGATTTAAATATCAGGCCTATATATCGTAGGACAGCGGGTTACAATAATATTCATAATAATCATGTATAACATTCAATAAAAACAATAATAATTATATAACAATAGCATTCATAATATTCATATATAAATTTTAATAATATTAATAAAAATATAACAATAACATTCATAATTATACATAATGACAACTTAGTCTGATTACTCTCGCTCTCTTTTTATAGTTTTCACTCTCTCACTTTCTCTGTTTCGCTTTATATCACTTTTATTTCTTTGTTTCTCTCACTCTACTTCCCTTTCTCTTACGAAATAACGGGAAATTGTCTCTCTATTTTGCAAGGCTAGAATAATTTTTTGAGAAAATTCAAATAATATTCACTTAATCGAGACAGCAATCTTGAGTATCAGCAATATCTGCCTTAATTCTGCAGATGGTGGAAAAGTTCGGAATTTATCACTCAGGGCAATGTAAAGGAAATTCTTTCCATGTCAGATGATTAAGTTGCAAGCTGAACGAAGCCAGTTAATTTGGCTTGGGCCTTTACAAATAACTGAGGCATTGCTCTCACCTCAGCTACAAAGGCAGCATATTAATTTTAGAAGGCTTCGTCCTTTTATAGTAGCAGCTAAGATGCTGAAGAGATTTTTTAAATTCCAAATTCTACAATGGAAATGGTTCTAAAACCTCGTTCATTGGAGGCACAGTCGGCTTGTGTGTCTGTTTTCTTATTTCCTGATTGCGAATCTAGGAGGATGAAACTTTCTATTTGCTCAAGCTTTTTATCTGTTTAATGAAGGTATGTCTCGACACTGACGAATTGATTTTATGACAAAATGTATTTTAAAATGTTAACAGACACTCAGAGTAACGTGTACGACAAGTGACATCAATCTTCATTTTTCCTATTCAGATATTCTTGAAGCACACTCACACTTTTCCCCTCTTCCTTTCCTATCTATCTATTTCACCCTCATCATATGTATACACACATATACATGGTGTATCTAAAATACTTTCACAAATTTTGGGGGCGTGTTTCTCGCACTAAATAAGGCCAAAAGTCCATTTAAACATGTCCGCAAATCTTTCATTTTTGAGTTATTAAGTTTAAAGAAAGTTTACGGTAGATGGGTCTGAGTTGGCATAGAAGACTATGTTACATTTCTTAGTTGTTTACATTTGTGGCTAGTCTTCAATGTCTAACGTGTATAGTAGTGAGTTAACTGAGAAGCGCTCCGTTTAACAATGGCAGGATATTCATATCGTGAGCAGGCAGATATGACTTACATACGGCCGCACGAATGTTAATGGACGCGAGGCTGCACGGCTGTATCAGATTTCATTTCTAGACCGAAGGCAGCCGAATCATTCAAACTTTGCTGCTGTCTATCGTCGCGTTGCTGAGATAGGACACATGGTACCACAATGATAGTAAGTATTTTGGGATTGTGTATTTAACAGTGTCTACCGTCAACTTCAAACATAATAACTCAATTTGCGAACATATATTTATATAGACATTTGTCGTGGTTTAGTGTGAAGAACACGTCCCCAAAGAAGTTTTTAATAGTATTTTTATTATATATATATATATATATATATATATATATATATATATATATATATATATATATATATATATATAGTAAATCATCGAGTCTAGAAGTATCCTCAAAAAGATGCAGAAAGAACTAGACGGCCGTTTCGTCCTATTTTGGACTCATCAGGAGTGCACATCCACTACCGAGAATCGAACCCGGACCAATACAATTCAACGCAAGCGTCATACCACTGGATTAACGGACCTCGGCGACGAGGGTTTTAATGACTAGACTTGATATAGCGCAACTACTCAGTAAATTCCTGGTTGATACTCATCCTAGTATTCGAAACCCAATGGCTTGTTTTATATTATTTTTAAGAATAGCCAAATATTGCTCTTTATCCATGATACCCTGTACTCTCACTAGTTCTATTGGTCCACCAGCAAAATATCTCCTAGGATGAATTTTCCTACCACTGTGCTTAATTGTAATAGTTTGTTTTTTTTGGGGGGGGGTTGTGAGATTCATTCATTTTCCTCTATACATAATGGGAGTTGATGTGACCAAATAATTCTAGTTTGCTTTCATCTGATGATAAAACAGTGTTTCAATATTTACTCCTATGTTCCAGAGGACTTTAGCATAAGCTAATCTGCATTTTGTCGATATAGGAAAAGTTAAACTCTTGGAAAGTGTTGTATATCTATCACCTTGTCTGTACGCATCAGCTACCTTCATTCGGAGCGTCTTGTCAAGTTCAGCCATCTTCGCTACGATGCAGAACGAATGAGTTATCGTGGTAAGTGACACTCCCATATTGTGTCCTTCATTACCTTTTAGAATGTTACAGTATCAGATCAATACTATGTCATATTGAAAAAGTTATTTGTACTAAATATCAAATTAATAAAAAAAAAAAACTTTACAATTGCCATAGAGTAATATTATTTCATAATTTCTATACAATGGGGGAGGCGAATAATTTTGGATTGCACAAATTTTCAGAAAAATGTATGTCTATGAATATAATATATCAAATGAATTATTCAAAACCAAATATAGGATGTACTGTTTTTGGTAGATATTAGTAATGCTATATATATATATATATATATATATATATATATATATATATATATATATATATTAGGTTGGTGCAAAAATAATGACGTAATAATGTAGTTTTTAGCGTTAAAAAGTACGTCAAAAAACGACATTATTAGGTCATTATTTTTGCACCAACCTTATATATATATATATATATATATATATATATATATATATATATATATCATAATTAATTCATCCAGAAGAATCCTCAACAGAATGCAGAAAGTACTGGGCGGCCATTTCATCCTATTTTTGAGATTCATCAGCAGTGTGCATCCACAATTGAAATCGAACCCGGACTATTACGATATAAGGCACACATCATACTCAATGGACCAACATGTCTCGATGATGGAGAGCTAACAAACCAGACTCGATATAGCGCCAGCTCTTCAAAGATTCCGTCGTGAACCACATCCGAGTCTACATAGACTAATGACTGTGTCCCCATAAGTTACGTCTTCTATCCCAAAGCCGCTCCATCCAGAGTATTAGAATCCGGTTCAACCTAAGTTATATATATACATATATATATATATATATATATATATATATATATATGAACGCCTATTTTATATAAGATGGGCTTTCCAGAAGCGTCTTGTAAAATTTATAGTTAGAGTCCATCATACATAAAATAGGGAGTTACTTTTCAATATATTATAAAAGTATACTTTTAATGTATTCTATATTTATAAATAAAAGTTCTCAATATCAGAGATAGAGCGTACGTATATATAAAAGTGCACACTGATGTCAGCACCGAACGGTAACCGTCTATTTCATGCTTGAACACAATTTTCATTCAGATCATTCATATATATATATATATATATATATATATATATATATATATATATATATATATATAACAAAAACCGTTTGTGATAAATTTATGTTTACTTCAGCAAATCATACTTGGATACACCAATATTACGGTCGTTGTGGCAATTTTTCCCTAGTATCGTTGAATGACGTGTTTATGCATCCGTCTTGTTGACATGTAATAATAACCCACCCGCCTCCAACCCTTTGAACTTATTTTTATATGTTAGCTTAGACGTGATGTTCATTGGTTAATCTAGACATACCAATAACTATATTTTTAATCAAGACCCTACGCATGCCCACTTTAATTTACCAAAAGAGGTAAAGATTTGTTTTTGTTTTTTTAATTTCTCTAATAAATCATTTCTATCATTAGTTACCTACCATCGCTTGAAGAGGGACCCTCTTAGTACCGAAACATGAAAGTTTTTGTGTAGCGATGTAAAATATTTTATTGTAATTTATTATATATATATATATATATATATATATATATATATATATATATATATATATATATATATCGAGAGAGATAGAGAGAGAGAAAAAGAGAAACATAGATAGAAAGATAGATAGCTAGAATGAGTTAGAAAAACATATATATATAGATAAACAGGATGAGATAGATAGATAGATAGATAGATAGATAGATAGATAGATAGATAGATAGATAGATAGATAGATAAGTAAAAAAACATTTTCTGTTTCTTCTGCTGACAGGTGCTTTAATAAAATATGTACGCGTTCGATTCAATCGTAAAGTCATATTGTATCTTGAGTGTTTTTTTTTTAGCATTCAATCAGCAGGTGAAAATGTTTGCCGCTGTTTCTAGTGAATTTTAATAAATACAGAGAGACAAACAAGCAAGTCGTACATTCCGCTGTAATAAGTATTTTCCTTTCTTATTATAGTTATTTTTATACTTTAATAGTAAATAAGAATTTCTCTTCTCGGTCCCCCTCCCAAAAAAGAAGAAAAACAAAAAAAAACAAAAAAAACAAAAAAAAGGTTGACTGCGTTCGTGTTATTTATTGACAAAGGCGTAGTCCATCTGGTCGTCGTTGTCGTCGTAATGAGTGCAGCATTAAAAGTATATTGTTAACCGTCTGTAAGCTCCCGGGGGGAAAGAGGACAAAGAAGTCTTTGTACCTTGAAAAAGCTTCATCAAGAGAATCTCCAAGATTAGAGAATCCTGCTGTTAGACTAATGTCTTCTCCCTTAAGGCAACTCGGTTTTTCGCTAATCAGCTCCACTAATATCAGTCACGTGACTATTTTCTCTTTCTTTTTTTTTTGTTTGCAACAGTTTTTTTTTAATAAATCATTTAACATTTGAAAATTCTTATTTTACATTAACTCTTCATGCGAACTCATGTAAGTTATGTAAAAAAGTTGCAAGTAGTTATCTTGAGGTTTTAGTTTTAAAATGAATTATTATTATTATCATTATTATTACTAGTATTATTATTATTATTATTTTCATTATTATTATTATTATTTCTTGAATCCGCAAAGTTTCAAGCTCAAACTTGGAGGCAACTCGAGAGTCAACAGGTCATGATGGTTGGTACAATTGGCTGGATGTGTCACTGACAGTCCCAGCTCCATTTTTCTTAGTTGGATGATGTCAAATGATAAAGTATAGTAGTTTAAACTTTCATCAAAATGTCGATGTTTATGTACAGAAAATCTTTTATGTTAAGATCCGTAGACAGATTAAACAGATCTAAACTTATTTCTCTTCTTCTATGTGCCGCGTTCCTTCAATAGGTTGGCGATTATGACCCTCCACGATTTACTGTCTTTTGTAGCTCATGGTAAATTTTATTCAAGAAGGAAGAAAATGCCAGACGAAGGAAAAATTGTCTACATGCTGTCTGTGTTGGTCTACGATTCCGATTTCATTGATTCTATCTTCCCAAAATAACATTTTCACTTCTGACTATCTTCTTTTCAGTGACTCGACACCGTCAATCGTTATTCTCGTACAAATTGATTAAGTGATCATTAATCGATTAGTTATTGGACTGATTTATGCAATCACAAAACAGAATTTTAAGAAGCAAGCACATGGAACAAAATAGATAACACTACAGTTATTATTATTACTATTTTATTTCCTTTGATTTCTCGTGTGTACACATTTCTTTCCGGGTCCCACCCAGAGACCTAAGATCAGAAATGGCATCATGACATTTTCCACTGAACAATTAAAAAAAAAAACACACACACACATATATTTTACATAGATAAAGCCCTTCGTAAGGCTGTACTCCTGAGAAAATCTTTTGTATTTCTTTAAGGCATGGGCTTCCAGGAATCCCTTCAATTACTCTACTGGAATCATTTCGAACCAATCCGAGGGCTCCAACTACAAGAGGGATTGTTGATGTTCCCATGCACCACAATTTTGAGATTTCGATTTCAAGGTCCTTGTATTTTGACAGCTTTTTGAAGATCTTCAAAGATACATTGCAGTCTGCAGGGACTGCCATATCAATAAGGAGGCACTTTTTTGTTTGTGGTCTGGGCGGTTAGCTTTGATTGTTCTGTGTGTATTGTGTAGTCCTATAAAATTGTAACAGGTCCTATCTCCGTTATTCTCGTACAAATTGATAAAGTGATCATTAATTGATTAGTCATTGGGATGAACGATTTATGCAATCACAAAACAGAATTTTAAGAAGCAAGCACATGAAACAAAATAGATAACACTACAGCTATTATTTTTTTTTCTTTGATTTCTGGCGTTTACACATTTCTTTCCGGGTCCCGGCCAGGGTGCTAAGGTTAGAAATGGCATCATGACACTTTCCACTGACAAAAAAAAAATATTACATAGATAAAGCCCTTCGTAAAGTGTGGGCTGTACTTGTCAGAACAATTTTTTGTGTCTCCTTGAGGCATGGACTTCCAGGAATCCCTTCAATTAGTCTACTACAATCTTTTCCAACCAGTCCTAGGGCTCCAACTACAACATGGATTGTTGACGTTAATATATGCCACATTTTCGAGATTTCTATTTCAAGGTCCTTGTATTTTGACAGCTTTTTTGAATATCTTCAAAGATACATTGTAGTCAGCATGGACTGCCATATCAATAAGGAAGCACTTTATTTGTTTGTGGTCTTTAATAAATTATTATTATTATTATTATTATTATTATTATTATTATTATTATTATTATTATTATTTCTTGAATCTGCCTGTTTGTTTTACGAGGTGTCTCCATGTTTCAAGCTGATGCCTTAAGAGACTGAAAGTCAACAGGTTATGATTCTTGGTACAATTGGCGGGATATGTCACTGAGAGTCACAGCATAATTTTTCATAATTGTATGATGTCTAATGATAAAGTGTAGTAGTTTAAAATTTCATCAAAATGTCGATGTGTATGTACAGATATAATTTTATGTGCAGGTAAAATCTGTAAACAGATTGAATGGAGAGATGGAAAAATTTAAATTACA